>JAUMJL010001274.1:0-306322 GCA_033558185.1 Dromococcyx pavoninus | reverse complement strand
CCTGCCCTATCCCGCCAACCCCGTTGTGGCTGCTTAGCCCCGCCCTGCCCGGCTGTCCCCGCCTCGCTATCCCGGCTGTCCCTGCCGACTGAGCTCCGCCTCGGTGCTCCTAACCCGTCGCGCTGCCGCGCAGGCTCGCTTCGGTGTCGGGCCCTGCCGAGGCGCCGCCGCTCCCGCTGGCAGCATGTCCTGTCAGCCACCGCCGCGCTCCTGTGACGTGTTCGTGGCGCTGCCGCCCGCCGCGGCGGGAGCCCGCGTGGTGTTTGGGAAGAACTCGGACCGCCCGTCGGATGAAGTGCAGGAGGTCGTGTTCTTCCCGGCCGCCGCGCACCCGCCCGGCGCCGCACTGCAGGTGAGCGCCGAACCCTGCGGCCGGGCCCCCTTCCTCCTCCACCCCGCGACGGCTCGGCGCTCGCTCGGCGGGGCTAACCCACGCTCACTCCTTGCAGTGCACCTACGTGGCCATCGCGCAGGTGGAACACACTCACGCCGTGGTGCTGAGCCGGCCCGCCTGGCTCTGGGGCGCCGAGATGGGCGCTAACGAGCACGGCGTGTGCATCGGGAACGAGGCCGTGTGGGGCCGCGAGAAGATCAGCGACGGCGAGGCGCTCCTCGGCATGGACCTCGTGAGGTCTGCGTGGGTCGTTCCGGTGACGGACCCTGAGCGTGGGGCTCGATTTTATAACGTTTCGGTTTGAGCTGTGTGGGGAAATGGCGTACTTTCACTTTCAGACGACACTCCAGTGTCTCCTGCTGTCATAACCTGGTTAAAAATAAGCGTTTCTTGGCACAGGAGTTGAACTTCTTTGGGAGCCCCTGAAAGGTATTGGGTGCTGGAACAGAATCTGTCAAGGGAATCATCAAACTTTATTTTCTCTACAAATTCTATACTAAACTGAAGCAACACTGTTGACCAGGGCGCAGCTGGACTTCAGGAACTGAAGTGCTTGGGCCTTTTCTAGGGTCTGTGTTCATTTCCCATCTCCACCATCTCTCACATGTGTACCTGTAGGTTTGAGTCTTGGCCGTGCATCTCCATGTGACCCCTGACAGCTCCTTGCGCCTGCCTCGCTGGCTGCCCATGGATCTCTCACTAACCTACACCAGTCAGTCGCTTCTTGTCACTGTTTCCCCCAGTCCAACAACCACACAGAATTTGCAGGTGTTTCTTAGGAGCCCTTTCCCTGTCTTTCTGTATTTCTGCTTGGTTGGTTTTCCTCATGTCAGGGACCTACAGGTCCTACTTCAGACAAGATCTTTAAATGACTTGCTCCTTTCTCTTATCAGACCATACAGGTAGCAGGCACGTACTGAAAAAGCATTCCACTTCTGTTTGAATACTGAGGCTGAACGTTGTATGTAAAGTTTATAGTTCCAAAAGTAACATCTTCCTTTTGTTTTAGGCTTGGGCTCGAGAGAGCAGACACAGCTGAAAAGGCTCTTACTGTCATAGTTGATTTGCTAGAAAAATATGGACAGGGAGGAAACTGCATGGAAAGCCGCATGGTATTTACATACCATAACAGTTTTCTGATAGCCGATAGAAAGGAAGCATGGGTGCTGGAGACAGCAGGAAAATACTGGGCAGCAGAAAAAGTAGAAGGTATGGATCATCATCTTCACTTTAAACATTTCAAATGCAATAATAATTACCAGTTCTTTCCTTTTCGTTTACCATTTCATTAAGGCATCAGACTAGCCTCCAGATATGTACATGTGCCTATAAACAACCTGAGCTGCTTCCTGGGGCATCAGTTTAGAGAGGCCAGCAGTTTCTTAGAGTCAGAGATGACCACTCACACTTGGAAAACAGAGGACAACAAGATTGTCAGCATAAGAATGAGAGCAGTATGAATGGTCTAAAGGATGGTGGCAATTGATGATGATTTCATTTGGTTACAGGGTAATACTGACAGGATCAGTGCACTGGGCCCTGAAGTGGCTCATTCTTCCAGTGGCCCTAGAAGGACAACCTATGTTTTTGGAGGTCTACAAGGAAGAATGTAAAGTTGGGAATAATCAGGACAGAATGTGAAACATCATGTTGGCAATAGAACTAAGTGAGTCAGAATTGAGTGGCAGTGGAATTTCCATCAGAAGTATACATAAAAAGAAGTACCCAGGGCCAAAGATCTTGTAGGAAACTCTTCAGTGCATAATTTGTTCTAGTAAGCCAATTGTAAACAAAATACCAAGAAAAAGCATTCAATGTGTTAAAATTATTCTTTCCTCATCTTAAAAACAGGAGGTGTACGGAATATTTCCAACCAGCTCTCTATCACAACCAAGATTGACAGAGAACACCCAGAATTGAAGGAATATGCCAAAAGCATGGGCTGGTGGGATGGCAAAAAGGAATTTGATTTTGCTGCCACATATTCTTATATAGATACTGCCAGAATGACCACATCCAGAAGCTGATACTCTGAAGGCTATAAACTTCTGAACAAACACAAAGGTATAATTTTTTAATATTTTTTAAGAGATGCGAAACGTTTAGTGAGCCACACTAAATCATACATTGTTAAGACGTTTCACGAGGGTAATCATTCACAAGATTTGGTGAACCAGAACTTACTAGAGTAAGTTTTTACCTAAAGGAAAAATGCTGAAAGACCTCTATCCATTTTTGCCAGTTTGTTGATGTGGAAAAATTAAGACAAGGGTCAAACGCACAGCTACAGTAACAACACTGAGAGGTCACATTAGTACTGCTAAATACTCCATAAGATGTAGCTCTGAAACATTTTGAGAGGGTAGACATTATTACTGTACCTCTGAAAAAAAAACCAAACCCAGAGGCTAAACTAGACTCCAAATGGTTTGCACAAACAGAACCATATGAACAACTTCAGTCTGGTACCATTCATATAGGCCTAATATAACAGCACAGCAGTCAGATATGTATCTTATATTTGTTTTTAGAGATCTGGTTTTAAATCTTTTTAGTTTCATTCTAACTGCTACTCTAACCGCTACTCTAACCTTCTATAGTCTAATAAAAAACTGAGAGCAGAATAAAATAGTTTTTGTACTCTAAGGAGGTGCTTCTAATCACTAACTTATCCAGTTAATTTTTCAGACCTCTATAGAGAGAAGCTATTACTTCTCTTCTAACTGCATCCACCTGGCAGGTTTTTGTGGCATCTGTATTCATTTGATCATTTGAAGTAATTAATCTGAATCAAAATTACATTGCACCCCTGTTTTTTTTTATTTCTTTGGCTGAGCTCTGCCAGACCACATTTAGCATTTAGTTAATGCATCAGAATGAATTAACCTTTTGCTGTCCTGCTCTAGTGATCATGTAAATCTCGCATTCATTTTGGGAATTGCAGGTTCTGAATGCTGACAGCATTTTCATAATATCAGTATTTACTAGTATTATAACAATGGTGAAATTCTATCAGTGTTTTCATTCTAAATCCCCATTTTCACGCATTTACTTGAGCCATTTTGAAAATCACACTGGGTGTTCAGGTTATAAGCCTCATGTGGTTTCAGTTTGGTTTTGATTTATTTTAAATAGGTGCTCTAACTAAAAGCTCTTTGGTTAGCATCAGTAAAATCACTGGTTTCTTTATCTGCCCTTCCCATCTTTTTCACTCAGTGGCATGACAGTTTTTTTCCAGGCTTCCTACCTTGCGAAGACCATTTTTATAAAAACATTATTTACATTTAAAAAAACAGGGAATGTATTTCAGGAATAAAAAATAATATAAAAGTCTAATGGAAGATATGTGATACCTTCTTTCCTGCTGGACAAGTTGCAACTTACAGTTGACAAACTGACTGTTGCTTCTGTTAATTTCTTTGATTTATCTAGCTTGTTGATTTCTTGAATTCTCTGACTTTGCCAGGCAACTGTCGGAATACTTAAGAGCATTTCCTTGCTGAAATGCAGTGCTTCGTGTCTGTCTGCAGGCAATCTGAATCATGTAAAAAATATAATATTGGATACATTTGAATTAGTAGCAGAGTGATTATTTCAAAAGTATATATCAAAGCAGTTTAAAAAATTAATCTTATTGCAGCTAGAACTTCAGTGGAGTTTAAATGGTAGATAATGTTTTCTGCCATGAGCATTCGCTCAACTGGGACACCACATTTGAAAAGAAAATGGCAGGTGCTGCCTGTAAGAATATTGGATTGCCTAAGGATACCATACCAGGATTTAAGCTGCAGTGTATGCTACACAAACAACGATATCATTAGAACTCGAGATGCAGAGGTGTATGTGGAAAGGTTTTTTTTTTCACCCTCCTGAGAAAAAAAGAGTTCTTTTCACAGAGACATTTGGCATGGCACCTCACATATGTAGATTAAGACTTCTTTATAAATGAATGTACTGTTGTTGTTTCTGTTGATTCAGAGTATAGAACACGTTGTTACTCCAGTGCATCCTTTCCATTGTCAGCTTGAAGCCTTAAGTGCTTTCAAAAGTCAGATGATTAAAATAATAAATAAAATAGTTACCGTCTTGGCAATTGATTTTCAGTTATACACAAAATCCATGCACAGTTGTCATTATTTTTACATTTCCAAAGCAACCAAGTAGTTTTAACTGTGTACAAATACCAATAACTACTATTGTGATTTATCTTAACTTCCACACAGTGCTCAGAAAGTTCAGCCTTTAATCCAAGCTACTACCTTTCATCTAAAAAGTTACTGTGTGAATGACCATTTGCTAGCCATATGTATTTGCCTTTTCTGGGAAACATCACGTGTCATTGTTCTCCCCCTTTTCTAACTCATAAATGTCACAGCTCATTATCACCTGCTCTTTGAAATAAATATTTCAGGGAAAACAGTAATATTTTTTAAGTGTGTTAAGATATACTGTTAGGATGATTTTTTTCCCGACAGTGCAAACTAAAATTGGCATGGTTATTAAAGGCAAAAGCACCCAGAGAACATGCCTTTTAGTTTGTATTATAAGTAGTGCTGTGTGCAAATAATTGTATTGTATCTTAAATAGGATCTATCACTTCTGAAATAATGATGGAAATTCTTCGTGACAAAGAAAGTGGCATTAATATGGAAGGTGGAGTTACGACAACTGGAAGCATGGTGTCTGTGTTGCCTCAGAATCCTGATCTGCCCTGTATTCACTTCTTTACTGGAACTCCATACCCTGCGAGGTGATGTAGCAGCTAGTAATTCAGAAAAAAAGGGGCAAATATCTGAATGAAAAGTGTTGCAATTGGTCAAACTGTATTCATTTCTGCTTTTTTTGTTTTTTTTTGTTTTCCCCTGAAAAAATAAAAAAGTAGGAGGAATACATTGTACATTAATGCCATGTACCAGCCTACCTAGTGAAAGGCTCCTGTGACACTTGAACATCAGTTAAGAATTTTTTTAAGATTTCTTTCTCAAAAGAAGGGATTAGAAGAATGGGGAAAAATACGCAGCAATCTGAATCAACAATTTTAACAAAACTATCAGTAAAGGATCTCTGTTCTGTTTTCTCTTTCTAGGTCTGTATTCAAACCTTTCATTTTTGTGCCCAATATTACTCCGTTATTAAAAACTAGCTCTCCTACATTTGGTCAAGATGATCCAGTTAAGAAGCAACCACGTTTTCAGTATAAGCTAGATCGAAGACACGAGCTCTATAAAAAACATGAAAGTGCTGCTGTAGTTATGGAAACTATCAAGGTACGTTGATTAAATTTGATTTCAATGCAAACAGGTGGTTTAAATAAGCTCCTTGCTCACATTTTGTTAATGTGATACCATTTAATGCCCTTTGATGGATCATGCAGAACATTGTAGTGCACCAGAAGCCCATCATCTTGGCATCTGGCAGGCATATGTTTCAAACACTAAAAATTGCAACTAGCACTTTGCTGCACCCCCAGGCGTAGCCCCAGGCAAGTATCTGTCCTGCTCATCTTGCAAAGCAGCAGGCCACAGGTACTCCTGCACTAATCAGATAATGGGGCAGTGCTTCAGCAGCCACCAGCAAATAAGCAGGTCCTGAGAAGAGTGCTTGAAACTCTTCAGGACCCTGGTCTCAGTCAGTAAGGAGGCCGTGGCTCTTATCATTGTTTGGTATGGACAGGAAAGGAGACAAGATCACACAGACAGCTGGACACAAAGATGAAGCAGGGAGGTAGTTGCTTACTTTTAGCAGTAGTTTCTTCTATTTACTCATACATGTTCTAAGACATATGCCCACTTAAGTTTTGGTAGCATAACTACCTAGAGCAGCTTTAGTTTTGTTTATTTTTAGTCCATCAGAGAAGCATGTAGGAAGATGAAGTGGGTGCTAGATACTGGGAAAGATATCTAAGAAAACCTGTCAAGGTGCTAACTTCCACCAACACAAAATTGTACCCTAGAAACTATTGAGAGGTTAAAATAAGGACAGCACAATGGAATTTCTTCAGTGTGAACACTACATACTCTATGTAGTTTTTAGTGATACACGGATGTTTCTTTTTGCAGGGCAAAGATAAAGAGATGCTGGAAGAGTTAAAAGAGTTGGAGAAACAGAAGATAAGTGAAATGGAATCAATCCTACAAAATGGATGTCTTGACAATAACCAAGTGGTTAATCTTTTTTCACAGTGTGTAGAAGAAGAACTCAAGATATATAGCTAAAACTACCATTTGAATGTGATGATTGTGGTTTTATGATCAACTTTTAATGGAGTGACCATATAGATTACATCTTATTTTCAATATACCAGTTAGTATGGACAGTTTTAAAGATGTGGATTCATATTTAGGCCAAACAGCTTTTGGGTTGTCTGAAACAATGCTGAAAGAGGCAGGTACCAGCTTTGTATATGGCTTAAGGCTGTTCGCAGAGACTTATTTCATCAACAGGTAGATGCAAGTATAATGTAAATGCTTGACTAAACTGCAGAACAATCTCATCTTTAGATGAGGAACACAAACTCAGATTTGGAGAACGAAGTTCTAATGTACACACATTTAGCTTTTATAATCAAGATAATTGCAGCAGTACTTCATATTACCTGAATTGAAATGGTTATGCTGAAGGACTTCCTAAAATGTAGAATTTATTACTTGGACTGAATAAAAAGGAAAGTGATATGCAAGTCAAATAACATTGATATTCAGCTATTTGATGAAACCATTCCAAGATGTGTTTCATATATGAACCTTCTAGTCCTTCAGTGTAAAATGAGGCTAAGAGTTCAAGGTATATTAAAACCAAGTCACTTTTACAATTTTGTCATGATTTGTTGTGAAATCTGATGGATTTCAACAGCGCAAGCATCCTGCAAGTTACAACACAATTTTCACTTCCTTGTCTTACTTTCCCTACCCTGATACCGAAAAATAAATTATTTACATACAACACAATTATTGTCAAATTAATTCTGCAGTACACTTTAATAACGTCATCTGAGTTTTTAAATGTTTCTTGGATTGTTAATTTTTAAATCGGGCACCCAGAAAGGAAGAGGCTGGGGTACACAAGTACATACACGTACTCAGTGGGACACTTAAAAGGACCTTTAAAATTTTTTCACGTCATGTAAAGCCTTTTAATCATGATTTGGCTTGCCAAAATTATTAGACTATGGAGTTGATTTAATCAAGCTTTTTGCCCTGCCAGGAACTCTTCCTCCCTGATCCTGTTTAAAAGTAATAATAAAAGTAGTGTCGTATTGATAATGTACAGCAAGGGACAAGCTGAGCAAACAACAAATAATGAAGATTCTGACTTTACTATGTGATCAAACAGGATAAAAACTATGACTGGAAGGAAAAAAACCTCACCCAGCACCACTGCAAACCTTCAGAAGAGAACATACAACATGAAGTGGAGCATTAGAGCTGCAGTAGCAGTATGTAACCTGATGGAGCATTCCCCTCGAAAGACAGCAGACCACCGAAAGACCATTCTTTGATGATTTTTTCATATTTAGTCAATTTCTAGAATCATCTCAGATGCTAAAAATGAGGCTGCACGCATGCAGTTTTTTCCTTTTGTAAACGGTTCTATCCCCCCCACTGGTAAAACAAGTAAGTATAGGCAAACAAAAGAAATACATATTTTCCAGAATGAGAGAGAAAATCAAGAACTTGGCAGAATTTGTTTTTCCTGACCCTAAAATGAAAGCAAAAGTTAATTTGGGATACTGTGTTCAGATCGACAGCAAGAAATTAGTGGGTTAGGAATGGTTCTTGGACTTTCCAGTTCTAGTAATATGTGTACCAAGTAGCAGTAGCAAGGAAGACTGATTAGCAGGTAAGACTGAAAGCATGCTTGAGTTGACTGCGATCCTTTCGTGCTTGTGATGCCAACAAAATTTCTTAGAAGTTAATAGTACAGTGGATTTTCATGAACTGAAGGGTATATTTATTAAAATTTTGCTTTATTTACCTGTTCTCTTGGATGTCTACACCTGACAATTGTGTGTATCTTTATCTATTTTGGATCATTAGCTGTTTCACACTAGCTCTTTGATAACTTCAAAGCATCAATAAATACCAGGTCAAACTGCTGGAAACCAAGGTATAAGCCAAGTTTACAGGTAGCATAGCAAAATAAACAATTTTATGCTGCAATGCAAATACAGTGAAGTCACAAAGGAATGAAAGTAGTGAAGATGGTGGAGCAAGCCTTTAAGTGAACTTCTTGGCCACTTAATGATGGGGTGGCAATTAACAGGTTAAGTATATCAGACCAGTTGCCTTTTAGGCAAATACAGTCTTAACTGTTCCTCTCGTTTCTGTGCTGCTTTATATTTACTGGTCTACAGGACACAAAGTAAAAACAATGATGTGATGTGTGGAGATACATAAAATGATGACCAGAGTGCAGGATATTTTTGTACCTTCTTTATCCTGAGATTTAATCATGCAGTGTGTTCTAGGAAAGGGAAAGGAAGATGAGATCAGGAGGGATAGATAACTCTCCCTCCTGTAACCATACATTTTAAAAAAAAAACCCAGAATTTCCTCTGGAGGGCAATCTTTGCATGTATTTCATCTCACAGCTTATTTTAAAAAGTCTAGAGCTTTATGAAGGATCATTATTTAAAAAAGAATATACTAAAATTGCTACCAGTCAAACTAGAAGGTTGATATCCACCCCTGTCCATTAACACAATTATTTTGAGATTAGTACTAGACAAAATGATTGAATGTGTCACTAGAGTCTCCCCTGGACTTACTCGTTCAGTGGATGTTTTCATGGAACTATAACTTCCAGGTTAACTGAGATTTACCATAAACTAGTCCACCTTCAAAATAAAAGAACTCCTTGTACCACTGACCACATCATTAAAGCAAAGCAATTTCTAACCACCAAAAATTCAGTAGATCAACTCTTGATATACGTCAAATTGTCAACTGTTTTAAAATTGGCCAGTGCTCCTTGGTGTAAGCAAATATAATTTATCAGATAAAAGTTAGTAAACTTTCTAAAGCAATTCAAAGTCTATTCCTAGCTTCCAGAAGTACACAGTGATTTAGAAATAAGATTATAATGTCCTGTATTTCATTCATAATTTCTTTAATCAATTTATTAACCGTCCTAGATGCTCATTGGACTAAGGGGTATGATATCAATCACAATGTTTTAACACTTAATCTAACAGAATTTGGTGTCAGTTGTTAAATAAAGGTGTTCTTGTCATTAGATTTGTAACAGGGAGCCTTCCCTAAGAAATTTTGAGCAATTTCTTACTTCAAACATATATGTTGTGTTCAAGTCCAGAGCACAATAGAGCCTTTATAAAAAGGGAGGCAAGGGCAGGACTTTATGATGAAAATGAGAGGAATGCAAGAATGATGACTATTCAGAGGACTGTAAAACTGACCTAAGCTCAACTTCTTGAACATCTGAAGAATTATTATTTCTTTTAAAATTTTATTTGGTAAGTAGATAATAATGCAAAATGTTCCTAAAGATCTGTTCAGGCTCTTAGACAAAAACTGGTATCTGTGTGTGAACTCCCATTATCAAGTCCTTTGCTTACTTAAAGAGCATCAAGGGTGGATTTAAGAAATAGCAAATTTGAAAAAAGAGCCACTTTAACAAATCTCTCAGAAACATGCATTTCTTGTGAAGATTCACAAGCACACATAACCCTCCCCCCCAAAAAGCTCAGAACTCTAAAATCAAGTAATAGATTTATTGACACATTACAGTATTTAGAAGCCAGACATACTCATGGCTTCTGATCTTAATTCACATACATTTAATTATTCCAAAACATTTGATGTAGCCATCTTCAGCAGCTGTAATGGAAATAGTGCTGTGTTTTCCTTTGTGGCCACAGCTCGATGTAAGCATCAATTATTTTGTTACTGGAAAACATTAAAATATGTCAGTTTGTATAGCAATAAGACTGTCAATAAAGGGAATTATTTTTCCAATGTAAGTCTTGCATGGAGTTACAGCTACCAAAAAACAACTGTTTTTTTAACAGTAGTTTATGATGCTAAAATCACTTTTAATTCTCAATTCAAAGTAGATGCATAAGTAGCTGTACTAAAAATCTGTGTACTAAAACAAGGAAAAAAGAAGGGAAAGAGTTTTTTTAAAAAGGATGAGATGTTATTCATATGCTTGAGCAAATATTTTTTTTAATACCTGTGTTCCTTTCCCTCACTACATAAAATTTTTATACAGACATAAATGCTGTTCTTGCAGCTATCAGATACTACAGTTTGTCTTTCACCTTTTCAAAATACTGTAGAATACACAGATTCTCACATTCTGCCTTCACTGCACAGGAATCTGAATGACACTGAAATAACTACTTAAAACACTGTAAGGTGATACCCAAGGCTTATCAGAAACCTGTGTTAGGCAACCAATACTAAAATTCCAGTATCTTTAGTTACTCTAAACTCTAATGTGAATGTTCAGTTGGATTCTTTATATAATAGATTTAAAAGCCATTGTACTTAATTTAAAAGGTTTTATGATATGATAAAATTTTTCATCTTGATTTGCACAGGTATCCAGGGCTTCCAAAACATGTTTATTTGAAGCTGGCTCTCCTGAATTAAACTGTAAAGGCTAATTGTGGAAGGTAAAAATCTACTCTTGAGAAAGCTGTTACAACTACCATAAGGCAAAACTTCAGAACCTATTGTTTATATGAAGTTCCATTATATAATTTTCTAATGTGGGGGAAGCTGTGGGTATTTTTATATGTTTTCAAGATTTGTTAAGTTTGTACAAAACCATTATTTAAGTTTGTACAAAACCATCAATATTTCCTCAGCTTTAATCCTCTGACATAGGTATCATCTTCAAGACAGTTTTATAAAAGGAAGATTTTATCTTTAAGGCATAAACAAACCACCTGATCTGAGGTGTAAACATCTAGAGAAAGTTCCTGTGTTGGACAGGAGTAGAGCAGTAAAAACTGGGGCATGATAGAAGAAATCCTAATTCTATGAAGTCTGGTGGAAGCCTGACTGTAAAAAGGAATCCGTATTTCATCACACTGATGTATGGAAAAAATAGAGCAACAGGAAAAATACCTCTCATTCATGATTTTTTTTTTAGATTGTGGTACCACTCACTAAAGCTGCTGTTACAATGCCTCTACAATATGACAGCGACATCATTTTACTATTTGTTTTGCTCAAAATGGAAAAAATGCTCTAAATCCAAAGCATCTTGTTTTGTTTTAGTTGCATTCTGGTTGGAATGCTCATTGAATATCACTTGCTACAATTTCCTTCAGAATAGACACAAGTAGAACCACATCTCTTAACTTTACAAGAGAGAATAACACAATTCTCTGGGAGCTCTGAGAAAGAAACACTTCTGTTTCAGTAGCGAAGGCAGAGGAGATGGTCACATTCAGCCCTGCCTGCCTGTCCTCCGCCTACATGCTCAGGTCAATGGCTCTCAACTGCAACTGATCGCTTGGGAATAAAGCGGTAATACAAATATTCATCCCGAAATTCAAATTCATTTGTAATATGCTGGACGACACCTCCTTTCATCAGTCTGTCTCCATACATCACAGCTTCACCGCGGTCAGAAGCAAGGCCAACTTGCATGAGCCAGTTCACCAGGTCACAGCCAAAGAAGATGCCAGTGGAGACCTTCGCACCACACCTGTATGTCAAAGGAATGATTCACCCACATGTTCTGTAAATCTGGTATCACCACTGCACGATGGGGAAAGGCAAGGAAAAATAGCAGGAAACAAGGAAAGACATCATGATAGTTAAGAGCATGTCAGAAGAGAATTTGAAAGTTTTGTGTATTAGGGACGTGCCAATGTTCACTACCTTTTCCTACAGCCACTTCAGTGAAAAGCAAAATGTACCTACGAAGTATTTTAGGCTTGGGCAAATAAGCTGCAGTGAACATAAGTAGCAATTTCCTAAAAACACACAATGCATTTCTATTTCCTCGACACTTACTTCCCAAGCACTCATTACCATGACCATTTTGGCAACAAAATATCTGATTTTAGTGCAGCAGGGCAGCAAGGAATCTCAATCTGCACTTTAACTTCATTTTATCGTTTCACTACAGCTTTAAACAGACACTGACTGTTTACATATATTGTAAACAAAAAACATTTAACTTGCATGTATGATTAAATATTTACCACACAGGCAATACTAAGAAGAAACAAAACCTTTAGAAGACAGAACTAATTTTCTTTTACATGTTTATGAGGCAATGCCACTAACATCTACCTACTTGTAGCAAAATACCATTTACCTGCAGCAATGAATGTTTCTTGTTATCTAAAATCTGCTCTATGCAACCCATGTGCAGGGTTTCTGAAGACAATTAACAGCTACACAGTAAAAGCCAAACTTCTTTCCCTATTTTTAAGTTAAAAGCAGCAGTAACACCAAGCAAGCGTTAACATCTATTGGCAGAGAAGCAAAAATTAAAATAAACAGGAATCCATGATTACAAGGTCTCAGTTACTGCATGTTTAAATCAAAGAGGACAGGAACAAGTTAGATGAGAATTTAAAATGAGAAGATAATTGCTTTCTTTTATCTCACAAGGAGAAATAAGAGATTAAATCAGTTCCACACAAACATAGTAAAACAATGAAGCAACAAACGTCAGATTTGGATGTATTCTCAGGTGATAGCTGATTAAAAAAAAAAAAATCCAACACAAATCCCAACCAAATGAATAGCCTAAAGCCCAAGAAACCAAAACAGCAGCAGAGGCACAGGAAGAACACTTCTCCTATTTCAAAACAAACATTTTGTGATAACATCTTTTCTGTCTGGCATGAAAGCAGCATGTCCTCAAGCTGCAGCAGTTCATTTCTCCTAAATGCATAACTTCATCTCTTATGGAACTTCACCGATGTCTCAGAAGACTGATGCTGTCAAAACCCAGTTCTGTTAATCTAGTCCTACTTAACAGCTCACATAATGAGTAAAGCAATAGTGTCCTGTTAGAACAATTTTTCATGTGTCCTTTTCATACAACAAATATTTAAATAAAGGCAGAACCTTCTGCTTGTTCCTGCTGCTTCAGTCTGCATTTCTCTTCTTACCCACATACACATACCTGGCTACATAGTACTTGATTTGGGTATCATAATTTGCATCTGAAAGCTTTGCTGATCTCACAAATTGAGGATTAGGCCTCATGAGAGAAATGAGGAAAAGAAGTTATATGAACTCAAAAGGTGTAAAGGTCCTAAAAACACTATAATCTCATGTACTGAGTAGCCTCTGAGTACATAATGACATCAGTTGCAATAGTTTCTCCTACTGTAAAAGCTATTTATTAGTAAACATTCAGTCACATAAATACCGACACCACCTTAATCTCAAATCAAAATAAATGAAGGGTCTCAAGTTTGACAAAATTCATAGATGTGCACACTCTACTACAGACATTACCCTATACATTTCTTCAGAAAGATTTTCTCTCTTGAACTCCAGCTACATGCAAAATCTGCCATTCCTTAATGATATAAAACTTTCTATAATTTCTATGAAACTTAGATGGATAATGTGACAACTTGCACCTCAGTGTTTCAATTTGAGACTAGAAACATTTCTCTGTTGCTGCTAAATTCTTAATCCTCAACTTGAGGGCTGAATAAATATGCCACAACAGGCATCGCCCATGGACAGATTAAACTGCATTTCATTATTTCCAGTTGGTGAGCTATGACCTTTGTAACAAGTTGTATGCGTAGGGAGGAACCTTACCTTCTGCCTCTCACAATGCTTTTGACACAGAGATCTCTATGATAACGAACAAACTGTTGACAGGTCATCCTGATCTCCTCCGGTACAGAGGGATCTGTATGCCCAGCTGCTTCTCCTCCCCAGAGAAATTCAAGTCTTAAAAAAAAAACAAAAAAAAAACCCAAAAAAAGATAAAAGAAAAATAAATTCAAACCAGTAAATCAACGAGAGGCATTTTTAAGTAAACTGCAAATAATGGAACAGATCTCATAGGAAGCTTATCACAACTATTTTACTGGGTTTCATACCCAATAATTTACACATAATTTCCCTAATAAACTTGTATGGCCTTTGAACAGAGTGGCTTTATTCCAGGCTCAGGCAGAAAGAAAGACAGAGAGTTGCTGGGAGTCACAGCCAGTGAGCTCTGAGTTAAAATGGCTTTGTACAAGAGACACCACCACAGCGAGGTACCAACAGAAAGCACTTGCATGAGGTTATGAATACAGGACTTTAAAACAGTGATGACAGAATCTGGTTCAGCATTCACATCTAAGCTGAAATTATTTCTGAAGATCAATCACCTCACCGACCCAATCACATATTTTGTCATCATTTGCCAAAGATTTTGTCTATAGGAAGCCTGTGGGATTTTCGTCTTTGGGAGTGCCATTAGGACAGCAATGAAAATACATACACAGTGAACTGCAGTTAACTCTCCATAACTGTGAGAGAAAAAAAATGTGGAAGACTGAACAAACAGGAAATGGAATGCAATGGCACCGAACACTCAATACCCTTGCAAAATTATTATCTTTAATAACTAACTTTATAAGTTAAGTGTAAAGATTCTGTTTACCTCCGCTTGAATGGTAGAATGATTAAATGCTTATCTAAGCCAAAAATACCAAAGGAAATGAAGCCCTGCAGGAAAAAAAATACAGAAAAAGCAGCATTAAGCAAGAACTTCGGTTTCTAAAGAACATAAACAAAATTTTAAAAACTCATTGCCGAAACACACATAAGAAGTATCCCTCTTCTACAGGTATTGAGATAGCAACACCAGTGAAACTTTCTGGTACAAATAAAGCTAAAATTCTACTCAGTTTCCATTGGCATTCAGTTATCATTTTTACCTTAGAAAGTGTTCATGCACATAGAAAACGTGCATTAAGATAAGAAAGCTATCAAAGCAAAAGAAAGATCTTGAGAAAAAAAGTCAAAACAACATAAGGAGCTGGTGACTTCAGCATTGTTTGAGCACTTCAACTTACAGTGCTTATAACAACATGTGCTGCAACACTCAGGAACAAAGGTATTTTCTGAACAAACATTGATACATACCTGACCAAAATTAAACACAGCACAGAAAAACTGTAATTCCACATACAGCCTTCCAGGCTCCTGGTTGAACAGCCACCACAAGCAACTGGAAAGATTCTGTTAAGAAAAAAAAAAAAACAAACCAAAAGCAAACAACAACAAAACCCACAAACCTAACCTGACTGTTAAAAATCAAAAGCACTTTCTTACTCTTCACATGCTAACAGACACTTGTGCAATTTTCACTGTCTTTATTTAACAAGTGATGCAGATAGAAGACAAATAAAGGCAATAAACACCTTAAATATCATTTTAGTTAGGCTTTATACTGGCACTGGGGAAAGTTTGCTTGTTTTCAATAAAAACAATGCAAAACATAACAGTGCAGAGGTCCTGCCCCTTTACATGTTTATATAAGGAACTTCCCTTAAGCATACTTAGGTATTCAACCTAATACAGCCAATATCAGACCAGACAGATTTGCAGTATTTGTCTTTAGGCCTGTTTAGCTGAACCAGTGCTTTCTATGCATTTTCTGCATTGCTCAGATTGCTTTAAGCTGAAGCACATACCCTTTCAGCTAATTTAGATGCCTGACAGAAGGAAAAAACCTCCAAAGTTAACCCCTTTGGGTGTATAGGCTAATTCTTAAATGTATCTGCTCTCTTTTCATAGTATCTACATAATCGTTCAGATACAACTAAAACAGAGGCTAACATTTGGGACATCACGTAAATATAGAAGGTGTAAAAATACATCAGCATGGAATATTTTATATAGGAAATTTGAGAGAAGGAAAACTTCCATTTTTTAATTTAACAGAATCTGAAAAGCAAGAACAGTAAGCACTACACTACATAGTTGTGCCACAGTGCCCTGCTCTGCAGTGTTACATATTTATGCCATAGTATTTTCCATTTCAAATAATTCCATTTCCCTAATTGTCATCCACAAAAAGCTCAACTTTAGGCATTACATTCAAACATTACATTCATCCCTAATGAATTACATGTTAGGATTTCACACTTTCACACAGGAGCAGCCATCTTCACAGCTTGGATCTAATCAGTGATGACAAATTAGCTATGCTGCCTCCAAACCAGCACTAAAGCAGCAAAACTGGATTTTCTCATTTCAAATAAAGTCTTACATTATTCTTCATTACTAAAGCAACCCAAAGAAACCCAAGTTCCAAATATAAGCACGATTAGATGGAAACTATTTTTGTACTCTCTCCTTCAGAAGTAGAATTCACTGGATATTTTTAATTGATCACTGTCTCAGGAATAAGACTATTTCTTGAGAAAAATGGGAAGAGGTGCAATAGTGATGAATTAATTATCAAATGATATAGTTACTTTTTTTTTTCCCCTTTATGGTTCTCCAGTGTGACTTGCTCACTAAACATCATCAATTTTAAGTTGCCTTTAATTTATGATGTAGCACTGAAAAATTAATTTTATGATATCCCTCTTCCAAGGATACAAGATCTCTCTTCCAGGGAAAAAAAAAAAAGCCTCTAATTTATTTAATGAATTGTTACACGAGGAATTGGAAGATTTTTCTAGATTGTTTACATAGCTTTCCTAAAAATCATTCCACTTCAATGAGTTAAAAAATAGGGGGAAAAAAATACCTACAGCAAACAGGCCAACAATAAGAAGTAAGCATAGCAGCACGTGTCTGGCCAGCTGTTTGTCTCCCGTCTGTAGAAGCTGCTCTTCCTGAGCCAATACACAGGTTTGAGCACTGCAATGACTCACGCACTGATCAGCTGAAAATCAAACCAAAACTTTTCATTACGTCTCTAACTTACAAACTCCATGAGCAAAACTCAATAATGTAAGTATCTGTACTGAAGTCACGCACACAAAACTTAACATTGGCTCTGACAATAACCTGCTCACACATCCATTCTCAAATGAAACAGTAGTTTATACATGCTAGAAATAATACAAAGAAAGTGTTTTCTGGAATAAATATTTCAAACATCTAATATAATCAGCTCTAAAGTTTATCTCTGTATCTTAGCATTGTTGAGCTCTAGATCAGACAATCAACTATTTATTTCAGTTCTGTGACTGTAATTTTTAACATGGTATATCAGAACACTGTCACAATTCTATCAATCAAAAGAAGCTAAACACACAGAGAATAATGTATGCTTGTTTTCTAGCTACAGAGCTCTAAGTAATTCTGAGTATCTTCCTGTAGATGGCAGTGAAAAACTTCCTGGCAAGGGCATACCTAAGTACTTGCATCAGATACCCGTCATAGCAGTTCAATGGGATAGAAGAAGGATTAGTAATTATTGCAGCCAAAGTTACACAAGTGTATCCTTCACAACTTACTTTTATTGATTTACAGTTTTGAAGTGCTCCCTCAGTAGGCTTAGAAAATTTCCACTCAATCTTAAGATATTTTCTACTTTATCTTTTAGGATAAGAAAATTAAACTTGCCTTCCTCCACAATTGGAAACCATTCTTACGATGCTTGTCTGAATTCCTTAATAGATAAAATAGTTTGCAATAGCTATTAATAACTACCAGACAGAATAGAACAATACCTAACACATTGTCTAATACTTGACTATAATATGAAATATAAGTTATGCATGTAGGGTTGAGAGAAGAACAGCCCTAACAGTTTCTTTGTGAGAACAACATACATAAATGTTGTGGAAGAGTTTTCAGTTTTAAAACAAGGAGACACTACTGCTTTACCTGTCTCAATTGGAGGAACCTTGCTTTCAACAGCATTTGACACTGCTTTGCTCTCTCTAGCACAGGATAATTCACCATTTGTTCCTTGACAAGAGCAGCAATCTATTAAGTGTATACAGCAACAGGATAGTTAACTTCCTTCACTATCATAATTTATTTTCCAAGTATAAAAATATGCTTTATATAGCTTTAACTATTATGTTCAAAAATAACCCAAAAGAAGAAAGTAGACTTAATTTTTCCAATCTGCTGAAAGGGGAAATGGATTACACCACTAATATATATATATATATATATATATATATAAAATGTAGCACTATCACCATGGAAGCAACACAAGTACTTCTGGCTAGAGTGAAAACATATAGGAAACGATCAAAAAGACTACATAAAACAAGGAATATTAGAAACACGTTGAGTAGCAATGCTGAGGGCATGTAATTAATTCTCAGAGAGATGCTTTAGCGGGTAAACAATCTAATATGCCTCGTGGACTGCACTTATCACATCATTATCAAGATACCATTACTTACAAATAACCCACACACATGCATTTTTTCCTGTCCACATCCCCAACCCTTACAGTGATAAACATCAAATTTTCCTTAGAAACAAACCTAAATCCTTCCATCCCAGCATAACACTGGAAGGTGTAAACAATCATCCTTCCCAAGTCAGAATTAAATTTGGAACACTATTTTATTACATCCTCCTGAGCTATTTATCCTTTAAAAAAGTCTATATTTCCTACCTCTTTCTGGAGATGGCTGTGCAGAAGATCTTTGAGAAGGCTGTGCAGAAGGCTGAGGCACAGTGGTTGAAACCTGATTCTCCTCACTCCCTTCCCCTTCAACTGCCTCCACTTGGCTACGCGGTGAATATGGGTTCAATACCTCATAGCTTGACTCTTGCTTATTCCTGTTCATGCACATAAGTGAGATGCCCGACATCAATATACTAATGAACAGGATCACTGCTGTGGTAATTATCTGTTAAGAGAGAAAACAAAATACACTTAAACACAAAATAAAGGAAAATAGTTGCATATATCTGTCTTTTTAACTTCTGTGCTTTGCTAAATATACTACAAATGCATCCGAATGAAAAACAATTTTCTGTATTTACTGCATCTTGTGGCATTTGAAGGAGCCATCAGCACACCCAACTATTTTTCCTTGCCTGAGTAACTCAGCAATTGTTTTTTTTCTCTCATGGTACTCCTAATACACAAACAATCCAGAAATGTCCCCTCATCATCATCTTTCCCCTCAGGATCATTAGTGCTCCAGTTTAAGTTCTGTTCAGGTACCTATTAACTCCAAAGAGGAATGCGCTCTTGTCGGCCTCTGGCACAGCTCTGATTTCCATGTTTTCTCCAATGGGAAGCATCCCATTAATTAACCTTTCATTCTAGTCATCTGCTACTGAATACACACAATCCACTGTGAGGCTATTTTAGTACTTGTGAAAGTGCCATGTGAATAACCCTGAGAGACTCACGGGCTCTCTATCCATACAAAAGAAGAGGAAAGACATGACAAATACCTATGCTAGCGCACTTCACATCTTCTGATAAGAGGAGTTATTCATTGGTAAAAACTGTGGTTCAGGCTCAGGGATTTTCAACCCATGATTGTGCAGAGAAGTCTCCCACAGTGCAAGCACTTACTGCTACCCATGTAATGAAGATGCTATCTATTACAGACCAAAAGCCATTAATTAGCTATTCAATGGTAACAATTTTAGATGATTATCAAGTGAGATTACAAATTAGTCACCAAGAAAAGGGCTCTGCAATTCATTACCACTCCTAAGTTTTCTCTTTGGAAAGCCTACTCCCTCTTTTAGTCATAGCTACCTAAACTTGAAGGTCCTTGTTCAGACAAGTTTTCCTAATGGTGCATTACAGAAGTACATTTTTGTATCAATCTATAAGCATTTTATAATGATACAATTATTATGGTAGCCTGTACTTTGACTGAAAGCTGCTGACATAAGAACCAAACAGAGAATGTAATTCTCTACCATTGGACATGGTAGAAGTCTGAAGCAAGCAGGACAAAGATAGAACATCTTCATACCTGATGTCTTCCGTAGAAAAAGGCAGAGTCAATACTAGTGCCATTACGTTCACCAACAATGAGTAAGATTCCCACCAGAACTGTAGGGATTCTGAAAAAGCAGAACACAAAGTAACATATCTAGAACTCTCCCACTAATTCTACAGAGAAGCACTCAAATTAACTTACCCCCATCCAGCTATGATAATAAATCCAATTGGAATATTAACTGTTTCTCTTTTCCTCAACAGAAACAAAGATAAAGAGAGAAAACCTACAAAAAAACCCCCAAGAGAAATGCCTTATTATTAAAAAAGAAAACTGATAAATACAGTCTAGAAACTGTAACCTGCTCAATAACTAAGACACTCTTCTCAGACCTTCCAACAGTCCAAAACAGTTTTTTCTAGTTGTGTTATGGGAAACTAAAATAGAAACACCTATTATCTTTAAAAAAGTCATATAACAAGGAAACATTGAAGAAATTCCAGGACATTTCATATTAAACATCCACTTCTAAATGCTTAGAAATGTTCACAAGCATATAAAAGGTGTCGTAAGAACATTTAAGACACGAGTAACTAATTTCTTAAGGTATCAGCAGCAGTTTTTCTAGACTGACAATCTGAAGTAACCAACAAGTAATGTTGCATTCTGTTACAACATTTCTTTAAAAACTGACCATTCTTTTATAAAGTCAATGATAAATCTAACAAAAAAAGGTTCCCATTTTTTTACATACTTAAATATATATGGAAGTATTGTCTGGAACTGCCAGTTCTTTTCACAGCTCAGCAGTTCAGGAACATTCCCCACGCTGAAGCAAAGCCAGTATCTGTGTTACACTATACTAATCATGAAGTACCTATTTCAGCTAAACACAAATGCAACTCATTCCACAAAAACACCACAGGAATTAAACCCTTAGACTTCAGGACTCAAGAATGGTATAAAAAATCCCCTGAATACCCAAAGTCTCTTTGTTAATCACACATGTAAGGTTCTCCAAGCTTCTTGAGGCATCTTTCAATTCTGCCTAACTCAAATAATTCCTTCATTAATCATATACAGCTGCAGAACACACACACTGTGTTTAGACATTACAGGTACTGGGAAAAGAAATGTTAAAGCTACTTGGGTATTTCCCTTCATTCTGCATTTCCTACTTTTTTGAGGCACAAAGTTTTTCAATCTACCTAATACTGAATCCTTAAACTCTTAATCTGTTAAACTCTGTATTAATTAAAAATCACCAATAAGATCTTGACTAGCTGAAGGGCAATCCACCACATCCTCTCTACTTGTAATTTCTTCTGTGTTGAGAGAAGGTTCTTGTCTCCTGTTGTGAGCCAGCAAGGCTGCTGTACACAGCAAAGGCAAACAAGACCTGCCTAGGTATAAGCTTCCAACAGCAGAAGCAGTGCCTGACACTGAACCCTGTGTTGTTCGTGCTGCAACTTGGCACAGTGTACAAGAATGCATATTTGTAAACTACATACAAGTGAAAGGAACAATTACTCTGAAGAATGCATACAAATATTTACATGCATTAATTTTAATTACAGTACCTAGGTTCTGCCTAGAAAAATCATACCTGTCCACAGGTAGGTGCTATAAAGTGAGCTGTAGAGGAATATAAATACTAGGATCTGCATTGTGATGTCTTTCTCTTTAACAATGAAATTCCATGCCACCATTCCAATGCAAGCAATAAACTGGAAAGAAAGGCAAGATGCCACCATTTAAATTGGGAAAGCAAGATGACAAGAAAAACTGAACACAGTGTTATACAACAAACTTTCAAACTCCATCCCCAGATTCACTGGAGCGTGATGTTATGCACTGGATAGTTCTTACAGCAGTGAAACAGTGTAGCAGTAAACTCAGTATTACAGTTATGTCACTGACAATGGTATCCTCTTTTCAGGAGGAAGTTTTTTGGCAGCAATTATATAGCTCAGATAAATTGGGAGGAGGGCAAGTGTAAAACTTGTTAAGTACAAACCATTTACTGAAATGATTTGTATATGAAGCTGAGGTCAACAGGTGTTTTTTCAGCCAAGAATTATATAAGTTTTCACCCAGTGACACTGCATATATGACAGCTTTAGTCCTGAAGGAATCTGAAAGGATAGGCTGAAATATTATGGAAACAGTAGTGCAATAGTTTTTTTAAGATGAAAGCTAACTTCACTGTTATAGATGTGAAGCACTTGCAACTCTCATACATGACTTTTTTCAAGTGATCAGACCTACACTATTTTTTTAAACTACAAAACACTTCAGAAAGCACTACTACACAACGTGTTACTAAAACAGCCCCCTCTCACCAAATTTAACAGCACTTGTGCAGTGGATTTCAAGGAAGAAGAAACATGTAATTTATAGTTTTCTCTCAGTTTAAGTAACAATTAAAATTAATCCAAAGCTATTTGGCTTTGCCCTTCCCTAGCCACCAGCCATGTATTCCCACACCCCTTCCTTGCATTAGCACTGGCACTTGCCTGATCCCTCAGTGAGCTGCTTCAGGGAGCCAAACCAATATGGGGATCAGTTTTCTATTTAGCTCCTTGAGTCAGGTCACCATAGAGTCAAACACTCTGCTGCTGATTCTGGCACTGCTGACTTCAGATTGGCATAAATTGATACACAAGTGTGCTCGACAGTACTAGGCAGCAACTTAAAATGCTAAAAATATATTTCAGAAGCCTCTCCCTGTTCTGATTGTTTATAATCTTGTTTGAAAACCGTATTACCAACACCAAGGGTGTATTTTATGCCACAGAAATTGTTTAGAGAAGTCACAAATTAGATTCCCCTGCCCTTCATAGATGGCTACACAGATATCGCTGTAGAAACCAAACTTGTAAAAATGTTAAGAGTTTAAAAAACCCAAAACTCACACAACAGCATTGCCCTCAGTACTGACCTGAGCAACAAGTAGATTTGTTGTAATCGTATGCGGAAATTGTTTGTATTTCTTACTCAGAAGAACAACAATAAGAGACCAGATCTGTAACATACAAGAAGGAAAAATGAATTTAAAACCAACAATGGTGAAATATTTCCAGGAACCACCAAGAGCTTGCCTCTAGTGCACAGAATCCTGGATACGAATGACTTGGCCACAGAATAGCCTGGCAATTTAGAATTTAGAATTCCCCCTCCCAAATCTCCCAAAACTGATCTGTGACAGCAAGAGGCAGCATTCTCTTGTGGCTTCCCTTGAGAGACAGTTTCAAGATTAGAGGACTTCAGTAATACAACAACTGAATAAAATTCCAACTCCCTCCAACATGGATATTTTTATTTTAAAAAAAAGCAAACAAACGAACACTTTCTGTAGTGCCTATACAGCCAACAGACAAACTGGACTTCTGGATTAAAAACCCACTTCTTAAGAACCCCAAATTTCTAGGAAATGGATTTAATAAAACTCTATTAAAACTTCCAAGTTAAATTATTTCATTAATACTCATTAATACTTCATTAAATAAATATTCACTGTTGTTTCTGGAGCTGAAGTTTGTACAAAGCCTTCATCACTATGATATCCAAGCACCTCACATGGCTTGATGCAGTTATTCCCTCTGGTTATTCTCCACACTCTGTTAATAAAAAACAAACCAAACAAAACCAAAAAACCCAACCAAAAAAAAGAAAACCAAAAAAAACAAAAGGACAAACTTTTAAGCCCTGCACTAGTGCTCTACTTACTTACCTATCTTTCTCTGCAGTGCTGCTTTTCAGCTCACCCACTGCTAGATCAAGATTTTTAACTCCTTCCTAACCCTTCTACAACAGGATGCATTGAGGATATGTGAGTTATCTTATCACAACTTGATTTGCTGCTTAAGCACAAACACTACCCTGTCATGACAGCAGGCTTTTGTATTTCACTTCATCAACACCTACCAGAGAAATGAGGCTGACAATACTTATATCAAAGCTAACATTTTGGAGTGCAGATGCCAGTGGGTTGGGGTCCATAGACGGAATGGTCAACAGCCATGCAGAAACATACATAATAGGTGCAGACACAAAAGTGCTTATCACCATGCCTGAGGTAATCTGGAAAAAGAGTCAAAGAGAAAAAAGAACACAGTTAATCAGATCTCAGGCAATAATAAATCATCTGCTTTCAGAAAAACAACAGCTGAATTAAATGCAATTTAATTCAATACCTTTGACTTAAATATACATAGACCTTTAACAAATCACTGAATTGTTTCTGTAACAAATTACTTGGAATTTGAGCCAGAAAGTATCCATTTTATACATACTGTTACACTGAAAATTGTAACAAGCTTCTGAAATAGAAAGAATAGAGTTCCCTACTACAAATTCTTACAGAGCTTTTTCATGGGTGTCAGACATACCGATGACTGTGGTCTAGGGGTGGACTTACAATGTGATAATCTACTTTCGGATGCAAAGATCCACACCATAAATAGAAAACATGTATTTGTGCACATACTAATATGCACCAATTCATGAGAAGAAGCCATCTATAACTGACATTCAAGTGATTTCTATTTTGGCTTCTCATTGCAAATTCTAGAAAGCAGAAAGACAAAGTGATGGAATTGTGTATTGTTACTTATACTACAGATAATACAGACATCTGTTTTCAAGAGATTTCCTGAGTTTGTTGGGCACAAAATTCTATCTTGTATGGTTTACTTTTAGTACTTTTAGTGTCCTCATTTTTAATTATTTTTCTTTGAAAAAGCCCAACTAAACAAACCAAAACTAGATAACATTAAAAACAACAGAAGTCAACAGGAATGTTTTAATGTCACTTCAAGCAGAAGAAAGGGAATGGTTATAAAATCGATATTTTAAGTTGAAAAGATAATTAATACCCTATACTATAAAAATAAAAGTAAAATGCATTTCTATCACAAGACTTAACTGAAAGTCAACATAACAGAATCAGTTAAAGCATAAGTTCTTCTGTAAGTTTTCAGCATTAAGCTAACACTGTTCTTCCTGAATTCAGTAACAATTTCTGTTCTTTCCTACAAAAACGGTAGCTCAAAGATAAGGTCTTTGGGAAAAAAACAAACAAACCCATACAAAAAAAATCACAAATCAAAAAACCTAACAAATCCACAACAAAGATACAAGTTTATTACATTTAAAATTATCCCTGTTCTTTCTACTAGAGTCACACATAAGAAAAGCATGAAGACTTATTTATGAACATATATTATCTAGACACTGGAGATATCAGGAGAGAAAACTTTGCTTAATTATTGAACTGAAATATAATTTACATTTGAGATCTGGTGAGTACAAGTAAATCTAAGAAGTCTATACTACAGAAAAACAGATTCATCAAGTCTACTTATTTAGGTATTTCATCAACAAAATTAAGCTCAAAGTTAGTACATGTTTGGGAGAAGCTCACTACATACAATTCCTACTTCCATATTAAATTGACTTGCAAATATTGCGACACCAGGTGCTGCTGGAAAAACTCCATACAGAAATGCATAGTTGGATAAACTGGTGTGGTTGACTGCGCTGTCACTCTTGTCCAAGAGTTCCACCATTTCTCTACAGAGAAATGGCATCAAAAGTCTGAAAAGAGAGGTGAAAAGTGATTAAAATAATATTACTCAAGCTACAGCAATAGACTGTTCTTTATTCAGAAAATGAACCAGAAGGAATTTAAGGCTTGTTTGAATAATATTTCTGAAAAGCAAAATACTAATATCACTTTGAATGATTGCCTTTCTTTACCATGACATCTACCAGCTGCTCCAAAATGTTGTGTCACAAATTAAAACAAAACCATACATATACAAAAAAAAAGGTAAAATGACACCAGACTCTGGGATATATGCACATTGTCTGACTGTGCAGACACATATTTTGTATAAACCTTAGATGCAGGAAGGCAGAACATAACTCCCCTCCCCCTCACTTTTCAACTGTTTAAGTAGCAGTAGCTAGCAGTCAGCAGCTTTGAAACTTAGACCACCTTCTGGCAAGATGTCTGGGATATAACAAGGGCTCAAGCTTAAGTATTCCATTCTGAAAGTTCTGACCAAACAAATCCTGTATCAATGCTGTTCCGTTTACCTTTAGCAATACCCAGATCTCACACAGACTCACTCTGTAAGGCTTACACAGGTTAACTACATCAACCCACGAGTAAAGCAAAGTGGTAACATTAAAAACCTTTTTTTCTCATGCTCTTATAAAATCTGTCATTGAGATGGTTTACAAACTAGGTCTTCAAGTTTGCTAGATAGCTGTACTGATATTCAAAGGCACCTTCAAATTTTACTGTACAAACTTAACCACCAAACAATCACTCCATTATTTTAATTGTAGCTCAGTAGCAAATAAAATGTTTAGTTCACCAATCACGGAGATATATTCAAGAGAAGATAATGATGGCATAAGTTATAAATATAAATTCTGATTTATTCATGCTTAAGAGTTAAGACAGTTTAAGAGAGTAAAGCAACCATTTTTAAGGACTTCCAATATAGCAGTTTAAAAGTTTTATAGGCAAAGCAAGGAAAAAAAAACTAATTTAGAGATGCACTCTATAATCTACAGAAAGTATAAATACTAATCAAATAATACTTACGCTCACTCTTGTCTAACCATTCAACTAGTAAATTTTAATTTAAGCTAGTAATTCCCCAAACACCCAACTCATGACAGATGTCCTGTGGGTAGTCCATGAACTCACAGTATTCCTGAATTCTGTTGCATACTATCCAAATTTGGGAAGTACTCACCCAAAATACTGGCAGTGAAACATACTATTAGAATAATGATTTTGAGAGAAAAGACATCTGACCAGCATATTCAGAGCTTAAAACATCCAGAGAACAAAATTATAAAAGCACATAAGTTGAACTTACAGTTTTGCTGTGATGAGAAGGATCAGTGTAACAAGCATAGACTTTGTCAGTTTTTTTGTTTGTCCCACCATAGTTAGTCCAAGGTAAAAAAGTGCAGAGCCAGAAAAAGAACTGCCCAGTCCATCAAGGAAGCTTTCAAGGTATTCAGGAATTTTCTGGCCAAGAATAAAGTTTGAGGCAATTCCTATGAAGACCATGAATACAATTGGGTTTTGCAAAACTCGAAGGAGTGCTAGGCCCACTACTTTGATTTTGCTGTGTGACACGCTGCGATTATCCCTCCACTTCTGGATTTCACAGAAGATAAACCCAAGAGGGTTTAGCATCATAAGAGATATCGGAGCCACTAGGTAAATGTACTGGAGATACTCTGGGTAAGTAGTTTGATATAAAGCTTCAACTAGAAGGCAGGAAATAGAAAGTGATTAGTGATAAAATTTCAATACAAAAATACATTAATATTAAAATTAAGTTTTGTTATCTAAGAGAAAAATTATTTCATTCATCCTTCAGAGATAAGTACATTTATAATTGATACAAGATGATATAGTAAGACAAGTACACCTACCCAATTACCATTAGCCCAGACACCTAAAGAACACATTAAAGATCAAAGATTAACTATGCAACACTATTTAATGATTCTACAAATATTCAACATTTACAGGAAAAGAAAATAATACAGCAAAATGTAACAATCCCATACACCATTTAAGTCATCTGAAATGTTGAAAAAAAAGAGTGTTTGAGTTTTTTCTGAATTGTTTGTCCTCCCCAGAAACAACAGTGCCACGGAGAATTACATGCACCTTTGCTTCTCGTCTAACTCAAGAGGTGTCAAACTCGCAGGTCTCGCTGTGCTCCTGCTGCGTAACACGCATCACACGCTGCACATGTGACCAGTGCTGGCAGGGGTGTAGGGGCAAGGAGCTCAGTGCTGCCACCAGGTAGAAACAAGGTGCTGGGCTGGATAAAACAAGGTGGAGGGCTTGATTCGGCCCACAGGCCGTGAGTTTGACATCCCTGTCTTAGGGGAGTCTTGCATCTCTGGAATTTAATCAGTTTTCAGGGGGTAAATCAGATGGAATCTTTCTACATTGATTCCATACAACACAGCAAAGCAATAACCAAATAATAAAATACACACACAATTATTATTTCATTTTATAGGACTACTCAGGACAAGAGTTATTACTGTAGTTCTGGTCCCTGAATGAACTTTAAATCATGAACATTTGTTTTCATTGCTATGACACACTTGTGAGTCAAGGTAGAACTGCTTTTTACTTCAAGTTTGTGCTAGCAGCACTTCAAGCATCATGAAACGACTCTGGAGATTCAATCCCAGCATGAATTAAAAAAAAATGCACAATATTTTTACAGTAGGATTTTATTTTCTTTTAATTATAATACCCTCTATTAAGGGTAGGAAAGTCACTTGTAAAGCTGCACAGTCTTGAATTCTGCAGAATGCAGATGTTTTTGGTTTCCCTATCATAATTTCAGAGTTCATATTGAAAAATGGAAAAGAAAAAGCAGAAATTATGCATACGAAGCAGTAAAATAACATTTAAATTGCCACTTCATGTTTGTATTTTAAATGTGTTTTATATACAAAGAGTTCAAGTGAAATTATTTTAAAACTTCTAGGTCTATACTGTTGTATTTTCCATGTATGAATTTAACAATGGATTAAATCTATCAAAATTGCTATTTAACTGGTTAACAATACAGAGTTTATCTGTGTAAAAATGTCATGTTAATTTTCCAAACTTCTATGGAAAGCTAACATTTACCTTTTACCTGCCTTACAGTGTTACTGTTTCCAATAATTTGCAGAAATTTGCAAAGTGATGCTTTCCTTTTTAGTTTTTCCTACCGAGGCTGGAGAGCAACACATTCTTCACCATAACTTAATATGCAAATGTCATTCTATTTGTACTATAAAGAATATTAAAAAAGGAAGCACTATAGCATAAATACACCTACTAGACATTTCTATGGGATAACATAGCTCTCCTAAAGTACTAAAAAATGTTTACGAACACTAGGCAGACAGTTGTTGCAGGTATTCTCATTTCCCCATACACTAAACCTGTTCTTATTCTGAAAAAAATTTTCCTCAAGAATATGTTTTTCAAAATCCAAAAGATTTCAGATTCTTAACTGTTATGAAGGTAGAAATCACAGGCTCTACTAAGTGCTAAATCAGCATTTACTATAAACATCCTTGGTTTTAAATTACATAAACTGACATCTGCAACTAGTTGATTTCCCAAAAAATGCATTAAAGGTTCTTTTTCTCTTATGAGCTATGACTAAAGGACGTTATACAAGAGCTACCAGTCCTAAAATTCTGAATAAACTGCTGAATAGAACTACCAAGTTTGTAAATGCATTTAACAAGACAGTTTTAAACACTAACTACATTCTGATAAATAAATCCACTTTAAACATGCTGGACACCTTTTATGTAAGTCAAAATCTTCTAAACTCCCAAATGTTGAGTGATGCTTTTGTGCTGCTTTACACAGAATATCCATTTCAATCAAATGCAATTCAACATAAGTCACATGTAAATACAGCCAGAGTGAAAAACGTAAGAAATCATTATTTTTTAGCAAAGTGAAACTGTATATTTAATATAATATACTAATCTCCATAAGTAATTTAACTGATGTATGAAGTCCCAATGCACTTTCCTGGTTTGCATAAAGTGAAAACAATGTAGATTGTTGAGTCAGTGAGAAAAAAAGAAATCACTCTTAAAGAGTCATTAAGACAGTGGAAAGAATCCACAACTTCTATTCACAATGAAAAATTTTCTTTTTATTCAACTCAAGGTGCCTGCTTGCTGATCATAACAAAATCCCTTGAAATTAAATATATCTTTATGCTTTTTTAAAAAAAATCAACTTTCCACATCCCAACTGATCAAAATTACATATAAATTACACACTAGTTGTTCATGCTTAATACAATTAGCACCATGAAAGTCATGATAAATGAGCCGTCATTCACACAACACTTTGGTACTCTTATGCCTTAACAATACAGCATGGGAGAGCTGAGAGATGAAGCCTTTCTGTCAGAGTTGGGGAAGTCTGCTAGCAAACCTCTGTACCAATTGTTTTTCACTCCAAATCAATATCAGTTTGTAGTGTAGAACTGTCATAATAGTGATTAGGGAAAAACACCATGATGAACTTTTAAAATTTCATCTGTATTTTAATTTTCCTATATGCAAATCTCTCCTCAACAGCAAAAAAATCATAGTGGTTATTAAAGAAAAAATTAAATGGGATAAAAACTCAGAACATTATTTATCTATGTAGGAGTTCAAACTGCCTTTTTAAATAGCATTATCATAAGATATAGATTTGTCAATACTAATTTTTTTCTTTTACAAATTTCAACTGATGCAGTCTTTCAAAACATATTTCCATTAAAATGTCACACTTTACTTAAAACATTACCTATAATCACACATAAAAAGAAACAAGCAAGGCATTCTTTGTTGCCTAGTCCTGCAAACACTTCAGAGATGCCACTACCATTAAAAAGTTTGACAGTATGAATCAAACACTGCTAAAAGTTTGTGGATGGGAGAAGTGCAAGAACAGGAAAGGAAATAAACAGCTCTGAGAAATTAACAACCTTTAAGTGTGTACAGTATTAACTATTCTCATAAGTATTCCAGTAGTGCTCTTAATTAATTAAATGCCGTGAATTTGACTAGCTTGTACATAGAATATGTATCATATTTTATAAATCATTAAATATTTGAAGAAAAATGCAATCTGACAAGAAATCTTTCAAAGTAGATTGTTTTAACTAGAAGGATACAATGTAAATACATTCAGACAACCTCAAACTAGAAGTAAACAGAAATCATAACTGGCATTTTAATTTCATACCAAGAAACAAAACCATAATCCTCAAAGCCTAATTTATGATTACACTTCTGATTTCTCTCAAGAGGAACAAATCGCAGGAGATGCAACTGAGGAAAACAAGGTATTTTCACCTAGGGAACAAAAAGTATACAATTGCCTTCGCTTATATTTTATAGATATACAGCAAATTTGAAGAGAGTCAAGATTCTCCTGAGCATCCTGCCGTGGAACAAGGAGAATAAAACTGCCAACTCCTCAAATAATCTAAAATATAGACTTACTTGTTGTTACATATAAACTGGAATTGCACATTTAAGCTTATCTTTTGTAATTGCATTTTCAATTTGGTAATAAAATATCTTGCTTTTTCGCTTGCTAGAACAAACTTCTTTTCTTTTTTTGTTCTTAACCTTGTCTGGATGACAAAGGTGATCTCAAGAAAACCTGAGAGTCACAGAGTGCTGTCTCCTCAGAGAGAAGCAAACAAATAAAACATAGTCCAGGCATCTCTCCAAATGTGTTCCACCTGAGGTGTATTTTGAAGATTCTGATACCTGCAGTGTGCGTTCCCACACCAGCCCCACGGGTCAGCCTGGGAAAAGGCAGCAGTGAAAGCCACGCCGGCACAAAAGAGCCTCCCCAAAGGCAGGTAAAAGGCACTGCAATTCAAATAGCAGCAGGTGGCAGAAGCCTGCTACAACTCCAGAAGGCTTCCTAATTACCACAGCATGTAGGGCTAAAGGCGTATTACCATACCATTAAGAAAAATCTATAAAAAGGAAAAATGGGTGAAAGAAATCTTCCTTAGCAAAAGGAAAGAAAATAACAGTCTTGCAGATAGGGATAAAATTAGGTGTAATAACTGATATTGCTTAGAATTCAGAATATAGGCTTACAAGAACAAGAATACACAGCTATCGTTATACTCTGAGTGCCTTTTTGGTTTCTGTTTGTTTGGTTTTAGCTCCACTGGACTAGTGGTTAGCTACACATCTCAAGAATGGCACCACAGCCAAATAAAATTTGAGATACACAAAGGCAAGCTACCACAAATCACACAGAAATCTTGCTTTTAAAAGACACACTTCTTCCGAGCACGTCCTAAAGTACATTTACTAGTCACAACAGAGTAAATATTGAGAGATAAAACAAGACAGGCAACATAAATTGTGTTAAGTAGTACAAAGATTAGAAGTTTCTTCTGAACAGATTTAAAGTTATCACACACACTCCATGCCCAGTAGGCACCATCATTATGGCTAGATGTTTTCTCTGAGCAAAACCAAGAGGTAATGTCAGATTAGTAAAAAACCCTCTACAGCTATTTCATGGGGGCACAGGCTCATACTTCACAAATCAAGAAATGTTGTTATTGGGGGAAACTGGCAACTTCCCATAAAGGCATTTTGAACTTCTATTTTAAAACTTTGAGGGTTTTTCTTTAATTGTATTTATTTTAACATGACAATATCACACGGACAACAGTAGTTGGATTGTTTTAAATTATGTCTCATTCATACTAGTCAACAGTTTTCTTCCCTTATATGGTCTGAGGCCAAGAAATATGACTTGAGAAATGGCTTAGACAGCTCATAACTTCAGTTCAGAAGTCAATTTCAAATTACAGAAAAATCAAATAGACATGTTTAGAACACTGAGAAATAATTTTAAAGAATAAAGCATAAGGAACTACTTACCTATTGGATATCCCAGTGCAAAGTCATTGCTTTGTGTAGCAAAAATAGGGAACAAACCTGCTTTGCTAAATCTGTTCTCAGGACTGGCTACCAACAACGTTAAAACACAGACTAAGAAAAACACAGCAGCTTTGGCAACTAAAATACTGTACAGGAAGGACCAATTCACATTAGAAAAGTTAAGTACCACCATGTTTTTGAACAGTAGAGCCGGGAGTGCAAAACGGGACACAAAATTTCCCAATCCTTTGGCCTGAGTTGTTGTGATAATGTTGGCTCTTCCAGCTATGTATCCACAAAGAATTATTCCAAAGCATTCTAACAGGGCTGGGAAAAGCCTGCTTATTGACATAGAAGGGGTACCATCAGTGGTATTGAGTCCAATTTGGCCAGGAAAAAAAACAGACATATTAGCTGAAGATGAGAGGTTCTTTGTATTGAAGTCTGAATAGTTATCCATTTTCTTTGACCACTTCTTCCAAAAAAAGGGCTTGAAACACTCTCATCTGTAAAAGAAACATAAGTATTTATTTACTTACTTCCAAAACTGTGCTTGTGAATTTTTATGGTATCAGCCTTGCTCCTAGAAGAGTTTGCACTTATAAGTGCCTTACAAATAAACAATGAGACAAATAATATGCCGCTACAGAGAAACAACTTTGAAAAAGAAGAACGCTGAAAGATCATTCCACACACACATCACCTTCACACATCATCTTCTCACAGGTCCACACAATTCAACAAGACAATTGATAGGGGCTAAACATTCCCAAAGAAATTTGAGAATAACACCGAAATATTAAAACTAAATGTACATTGGGCATTCAAAAAGTAAAAAATCCCCTGGAAGGAATGAGATACACAAAGGATTTTTCTTAATTATCCTAGGATCTAAACATCTTTTAGAATAAATTACAGCCCTTCAGCACTTTCCAGTCATTGTTTCAGAAAACAGTAATTGCTAAATTCTCAGTAGACATTCCTTGCTTTCCTGGACTACCATTACAAATCTAGTTAACTCTCAAACAGGAAAGCACAAGATTCTGCGTACTCGTTAGCAGCTTATAACCTTTCTTATCTCTTCTGACAATTCCCAAACTGCGAGTTTTCTTTTCTGACTCCTTTTGTTTGCCACAGGACATCTTATCTCAGGTCCTCCCTGAACCATGTCCTACTTGGTTCTTTTTCCTCCACAATAAAAATACACTTTAACTTCCCAATATTAAAATCCCATCCTTGAAGTACCCTTACTGCTGATCACCTCTGCTACCACAAGCTCAGCTTTATGCATGGTCAGGAGTCCTCCTTCACCTTCATCTTTAGATCCTATTTAATCCTGGCTCTGCTCCTGAAATTGCTCTTACCAAAATCCTGAAAAGCCAAAAACCTTCTTAAAGTCTCAGAATTGATGTTCCATTTTCATCCTTCCTGAACATCATACACCTTTATCATAATCATTCTCTTCCTGAAATTTTGCCCTTCCCATGTATTTTGTAATTACAGCTCCTCCTAATTCTCCTCCCATCTCTCCTTGCTCCTATAACATTTACATGGGAGGATCCCTCTAAATTTCAGTGGGTGCTGATAGGACTCCTTCCTTGTTCCTCTTTTCTCTCCCTACATCCCCTGTCTGTGTATTTTCATAAACACTTACTAAGTTACAAATAGATGAGTCATAGATCTCTCTTTCTAATCCAGACCTATCTTCTTCTGTTAGAACTATAATTTTAGCTTGTATCTAAGATCTCTTTTGTGAATATCCTGCTGTCAATTCAAGACCAATGAGTGTGGAACTGTTCTCCTCCTATTCCTCCCAAAAGATGCTTCCTCAGCTACTCCATGTTGGGTATCTATTTTGCTAGAGGTGAATGACAAAAGTTTAAAAATCCTCTCATTTGATGGAAATGCAAACTTACTGAACTCATATTTATCTATAACTCTGTTGCAAAGAAAATCTTCATAGTCTATCAGTATAGGTTCCTTTTTTGTACATCCTTCTATAGACTCCATACAACAAAAACCACTTGCTTTCAATATTCTTCTAGTCTAAGTTTATGCCCGCTTCATCTATCACAATATAACAAGAGAAACAGCACTTACAAGATGAGAGCCAAGCAAGGAAGACACATTTCACCAAGAATTGTAGCTTCTCCACCCTGGCATAAAAACATTTGGCAAGGCCTTCTCTACCTTCAAGAAAGATTTGGAGATCAAATCATTCTATCACACTTCAAGCTTATACCTTGCTTTGTGCTACTTTGACCTCTCTTAATATTTCAATATCATGTGCTAATGATACACTTTCCAGTTATCAAGGGATCCAAGTATGACACAGTGGCCAATGAGCTAATTTGTGATGTTATTGCTCAGCCATATTCCTACATACAATTCTTTAGTGAAATTTAAGCATGCGTTAAATTATTTATGTAAAACAGATACACCCTGCAACTCCTGATCTTCACTTGTAACCAGTGATCCCCTTTGAAAGGGCTGACTATAACTCAGCGGGTTCTAAATGCAAGTAGACGTGAACTCTGCAAATCTGGTGAAGAGAGAGGCTGTCAAACACCAATATTCAGTGGCCAATTGCAAGGTCTTGTCAGAAACAGATACAGGCTTGGTGATTCTGCTCTGAAACACACACAGACCAGTAGCTAGCTCTACAGAAAAATTCTGACCTGACTAAATCCTAAAGTACTCTGGAAGTCAAGATAATTCACCCCACTTTGTACAGATAGCAACTAAGGTAAAGGCGGGCTATTTTGCTGTAAACCATTTACCATATCAGCGGCAAAGCTGAGATTCCCAGTTCCCAAGCCAGTGCTTTGTACAGCACAATGGCTACATCTGTGCAAATTAACGACTGGTTTAACAGTCTCTTTGTATCACATCCTCAGGGAACAGAGGTAATAATCAAGTACAGCAAGTCAGAGCAAAGGTGAAATCTTATGTGTTCTATCGCATCCTGGCATCCAGCATACACATATACACCCGTAGCGTAAACTCTTGAACTCATAGCTTTTATTTATGCCTGAGGTTTTTAGTAAGCAATCCTACAATGCAGTTTTAATTTATCCAGATCGAGCAGCAGCATCATCCAAATTTGTCCAATAGCCTTGACTACCTCTTCTCCCAAGGAAAACGAGTCTTCGAGTAGGGCTTATTTTAAAGGTTGTATTTTTCTTATGTACAGGTGATACATTCATCAAGATGTATTTTGACCAGAAGAAGCTCAAAGCATTACCTCGTATAGAACGATGGAAAAACTTGCAATAAATAAAGCAGACAACAAACCACTTCTTCTACTAGCAAAACTTATGTCCAAAAGAGGATTAGAGAGAGATTTCCAACACTGAATTCTTGAAAGAAGTCAGCCACATTCTACACAAGCTGCAAGATGAAAACCAGGTTTTTAGTGTAGTGTCACCCCAAATTCTTCAAGGTTGCAGCACTGCATAGAGGTAAGGCTCCTGGCAATGCAACATGTTCAACCTCCTCTCTCCTCTGTTGAGGTATTTTTTCAGTAATAAGATAAATATGAAGCTTTTTCAACTAAATACAACATTTCATCCATAGTGGAAGTGTTCGCTCTACCTATCCCTAAATTCTGCCTTTCCTTCTCATCACCTGCGCCTTCCTATCCAAGGCTGTATTTTTTACCACCGTGTTAATACTGAAGACAAAATTTATTCTTACTCACAAAATCCACAGTCTACACAAAGTTATATAGCGGGAAGGATTCTTATCACTATAACATCTCCTCCTCTTTCTCTCCTGAAAAGTGGTTTGAGCTGTCCAGGCTTTTTGCTTGCACAGATAAAGCCTTCACAGGCGGGTCTACCAAGACAGCTATGGAAGTCCACAATTTTAAACCAAAACTGTGACTAAATCAATTAAACACCTCTCTTCCCTCTACACTAAAAGTACTATTTTTTTCATAAAACCACTACAAAATACAGAAGTATCCTTGCCCCCATTTTATAATTCAGGACTTAATTAAATATGCAAAAGGTTGACTCAGTAACTGTATCAGTCAGCAGCACATGCTAAGTCCTATATCTTCCTCACTAGATCAAAACTGACATGGATGAACACCCACACATCTTACAATCATCTTTTGTAAAGTGCTGCAAATATTCCTGCTGCCTTCCCTCAGGCTACCTTCACCATAAGCTTCATTATAAGGGGCCTTGTTAAGTCATTCAGGCCCAATTTTTGGTGAACCACATGAATTTCAAAGAGAGAAACTGCATCACAGTAAAGCTGCTGCTGGCACCCTTCAGAGGATTTTGAGTGTGAATTATCTCTTCAGCTCCAGAGATGTGCACATACCAAAACATTCACATTTAACACAGATTATTTATTGCAGAGCTGTAGGTATCTTCCAGAAATGCAAGCTCTTGCACAGTGTGCTGCTTAACACAGTGAATACATCTCTCGGCCCCTTTTGCTCTATAGGATATGCACATTTACATAATTGTTGTGAGATTATGTAATGACTAACTGCAGATTTGACATACAGACTTATCACACCTTAGGCTTAACTCAAACCAGCGTCTCACACAAGTGAAAATGTCTTCAATTCACAGTTCTTAATGAAATCAAAGATATTGATCTGACACAAGGCCAAAGTCTTATATACTCTACATAGGAACTCATCTATTTTTACAGCAGATTTAACAAATCAACCAATCAAATAACACTAAGGAAATATAACACAGTCTCAAAGGAAGCACTTAGCTTTGCCTTCATAAGATATATGATTTGTGGCTATACCTTCAGGGACTAAGATCTGAATCCTTGAAAACTCAGCCACAGCTGCATTGTTGGGTACTGCAGGCCAACGAACACAAAGCTTTTAGGAATCTGCTGTCAACAAGCATAGCTGCTTGAAGCCAGACTGTCAGCATGTGTTCCAAAGGAAGGACAGTGCAGCCAGGATGACAGGAAGCCTGGTATGAAGATGACCAACAGTCAGAGAGCAAGGAACAAGTGCAGTTTACAATTCCCTTGAAAGAATCTGAAGCACTAACACTTGCCCTCCTCTGTCTTAGTTTGTCAATATTTGTAAAGAGTTAAAATTCACCAGACCAGAAACTCAATTCTCCAGCAGCTGTGAGTTAAGCAACACCAGGTTCCTCTCCGAGTAGTGAAATAGCAAAGTTGTCTCCTTTTCTAGCAGGGAAATTCCTCTCATCTTTTTTTAATGAAAGCCAAAGATGGTATGAGAGAATAGAAGAAATACCTCAAAATACATCTTCTTTCTGATCTCACTCTCCAGCTTTCAGCTGATAATCATTCTCAACATAATTTTGGTGATACTGGCAAGGCTGTGCATATTGTTCATAAATTATACCCCAAAATGTGACTTCATTTCCTACCTTAATGCAACGTAGAAACATCCCAAGACTGATACATTATTTTGAGGAGGCTGAAAGTGGAACTGGTACAGGAAGAGTAACCGTTCATGGCAGCTTTAGCACATCATCCTCAGCTCAGATAAAAATGTACCACATGCATGTTTGTGTAAAAGTCTGTATGGTAAGTCAAAAAGGAAGCCCCTTCAGAGAGTTACAATGATAAAAGTGGGAAGAAGTGATTACTGTAGTTCCTATTCTTGCAAGTTAACCACAATTTTAACTTTTCTCTCTACTGGGCTAAGGAAGCAGATACAGGATGATATTGTAACAGCAATTAACCCAAGAAGAAGGCCACCACTAGCCTGAAATCAAGACAATCATAGAATCATAGAATGGTTTGGGTTGGAAGGGGCCTTAAAGATCATTCAGCTCCAATCACCCTGCCATGGGCAGGGACACCTTCCATCGGATGAGGTTGCTCAAAGCCTCATCAATGAGACAAGAAGCATCAGACCTTAAATGCCTCTCAGCAGCTGTTCTTCAAGATGACATTTCCTTTTTCAGCTTTTTCCTAAGCTGTCATTGCAAGGGAGCAGCCGGGGAGCCGAGAAGTGGGAGCAGCGTGCACGAGAAGCCAGGAGATGCCGAGGCCTGCCCTGAGCACGCGACTGGCACAGCTCACACGGGCGATGCTTACAGCTACATCAAAATCTGTAAGGACAGGCGCTCAGGCAAGACCAAACGAAGTAACAGTTGCCAACAGCACGGAATACTAAGCCAGAAAAACACATGGAAAATATATCTCCGCCTAATTTTCAATTAGGTGACTCTTGTCAAAAAACAGGCGTGTTTTTGAGGCAGAGGATGAAACAATTCCCAACGCACGGGCTGTGTTTTATTGCTGACGGCCCTGACGCAGCGCCTCACCCGCCCCACTCGCCAGGCAGGGCTGAAGCATCCTCTGACTTAGAGCGAGGAAGCCGCAGCCCCACGCGCTTCGCGCCCGCCCTGCCTGGCTCACCGCTCTCCCCGCCGCCCCAGCCCGCAGCCTACGGCGCGGCGCCCCGGAACGCTGAGAAACCGAGTCGGCAGGCAGGGACGGAGCGGGCAGCTTACCTGCTCCGCTGCCACCTACGCGCACGGATTAGCGCTCTGGCGAGGGGGGGGAAGCCTCTCCGAAGCGACCCGTACCGAGGCCCCGCAGGGGAGGGGAATGCAGGAGAGGGAGGGCCAGCCCGCCCCGCCCGCCCGGCTCAGCACCCGGCGGGGCCGAACCCGCGCGCCGCCCTCAGCCCCGCACGCGCCGGGGCCGGGCCCGGGCTGGCGGGCAGCGCGCGTCCAGCACGGTGGGGGGTGCGGGGCCGCGCGGCAGCGGCGCGGAGGAAGCGGCCGCAAGATGGCGGCGGCGCGCCGTGGGTCCCTCCGGGAGCGGGGGGCGGCCCGGGCGCGGCCTGGAGCCCCAGGGCTTCTCTATCTCTCGGCGCCGCGTTCCCTGGCGGGAACGGGATCAGCCCCTGCCGCCGCTGGCTGCTCCCCAGGCAGAGCCCTCCGCTCACGTCGGTGGAGCAAAACCGACTTCAGCAGCGGCCGGTGCGGCGCTCAGTTGCGTTATCTGCCCGAGCCAGGGCCGCTCGGCACGGGCCGATAGCGGGGCCCGTGCCCGCTCCGGGGCAGTCCCGGTCTCTCAGCTCCCCACACTGACTTCGACTTTTAGAGTGCTTAGAAACAAAACCGAAACCGAAACCGAAGCACCCTGTTTTCCACATGACATCAGTTCCCCAAGGCTGGTCAGACAGTCAGTGATTTTCCCAGTAAAAACGAAGAGCTGGTAACAGCCGAAGATTTTCTTGCTGAAAAAAGAGGATGCAGCTTCTTATGCTTCCCGGTTTTAGGACAAACGGCGGTTCGAGCTGCCTATTTTCTAGGAACTAAACAAGATATTGCTGCTGCAAAGAGAGCAAGTGTGAAATTCTATCTAATGCACACTTTCTTCCATATTTTATATGACAACAGGGCCACGAAAATGCTCAGAGGGCTGGAGCAGCTCTGCTACAAGGACAGGTTGAGAGAGTTGGGGTTGTTAAGCCTGGAGAGGAGAAGGCTCCGCAGAGACTTTACAGCAGCCTTCCACTACCTGAAGCTGCTACAGGAAAGTGGGGAGGGACTTTTTACAAGAGCAAATAGAGATAGGAACCGCTTGAAATTGGAAGGGGGAAGGTTTAGATTGGACATTAAGAAGAAATTCTTCAGGATGAGGGTGATGAGACACTGGCACAGGTTGCCCAGGGAAGTTGTTGATGTCCCCTTCGTGGAAGTGTTCAAGACCAGGTTGGATGGGTTCCTGAGCAGCCTGGTGTGGTGGGAGGTGTCCCTGCCCGCGGCAGGATAGTTGGAACTGGGTGATCTTTAAGGTCCCTTAAAACCCAAACCATTCTATGATTCTATGACACAAACCAGCAGATTGATAGCAATAGTTGTCATAACTGGAGTGAGTAAATTCCTCTGGCAGGTGTGATGCCACCCAAAGTGTGCGGGCTCAGAGTTACCTCCTCCAAATGGGGGATTTCAGGCAAAAAAAAAAAGAATTGTTCCTCTTCTCCTTTCATGTAACATCCTGAGAAGACCAAAACGGAGGGGTAGGGAGAACTGTCTCAACCAAAGAATATTCGTGTGATTGACAGTTTGGGAAGTGCCACCTCAGAAATGTTCTAATAAATTCGCCATAGTCAGTTCAGTTTATAAGGTCTACTGTCAAAACACTTACAGGAACTGTAACAGAGATACTATATATTAAGTATATAGTAAGTATATAGTAAGTATATAGTATATAGTATATATTAAGTAAGTATATAGTATATAGTATATATTAAGTATATTGTAACAACAAAAGCAATACTTAAGGGAATTAAAAGAGAGGCCAGGAGAGGGTTAAGAAAATCCCATAAAGAGTGCAGACAGGGATAGAAACTTGTGGGGATAAAAATGCCTGTTGGAAACTTTTAGAAGGTACTATATTGTTGATATTGTATGCCTGCTTTTATTTTTATTTAAATATACTGATGCTTAATGAGTTATTTTTTGTGTTGCTGCATTAAAAACATATACCCTTAATATAGCCCCTAGTTGACATTCAGAAGCAAGGCTGATGCAGAAGTCAGTGCCTGCCTCCTCTCTGTCTCACATTCCTGTCTCTATCCTGTCCCTACATTGGGCCAATGCAGCCGAACCAACAGATCAGTCAGAGGTTGTACAAAAGCCATGTCAGTAAGTCTACATTTACTGCTGAAAGGCAGTACAGCCTGTTAGGTAACACTTGCCTGCTCTAACATTTTTCTTTGGTGCAAGCACTAATAAAGAAGATTGTTTTCTTAATTTATTCAATGTTAAAGTTTCTCTGTTTGGCACCTGACAAAGGCCACTTTGAAATTGGTTTGGATTAGTTTTTGGAAGTATGGTATAACGGGATCCTTCAGAGTTTTTTGCTTTCTGCCTTGCGCTCTTCTGTATGGAAATGACATTCCTTAAGGGGACGTGTTCTGGGGTGTAGCATGGGAGGCTTTCCAGACTGTACTAAGAAATCTTGGTAAGAATTTATGCCTTTCCTTCTATTGAATACATTTCTTCTTAAAAAGATCACTTTTAAAAGATCACTTGGCTTGGGTCTTGTGTTTTCTTTTGGGGAACAACAAGGAATAGAAATACTAAAAAGTATGTAACTGTGGTATCAAAGTCACACAATGAGACAAAAAAATAATAAAAATGCAATAAAATTCTGTTTAGTATTTATATTATTTAAAGAAAAAGTATCTGAATTATACCTTCTGTCTAAGATATGCAGGGAAATAAATAATTATGACTTAATATATCACGTTTCTTCTTGAAGACTTCAATTTTTTTAAATGCATTGTAAGCAGCCTAGCAACTATCTGTCATTGACATGCAGCCATTTCTGACATGAAGAGAGAAGAGCACCAGGGCTCAATCTTATACTCTGTTAAGAAACATGAAATCTTTATTAAGTAGACTGTACCCCTAGAATAGCCCCATGAGTAACTAAAATATTGGAATATAGGACCAGTCCTCCACTTGGTTGAGAATTGTTAGGAACATAGTTTGTTAGCATGTTTTGACCTGATAATTAGCAATGATATCTTAATGCTGGAGTCAAGAATTCTTTCTAATGCAGCACTAAATACACAGGATACTCCTGCATATTCTCAAAGACTGCACAAAGATCTGCCTGCCAGACCATGAAAGGAGAATAGCTTCTCGCTGTTTGACACTTCCTCCTCACTCACCCAATACTAAATCAAAGCTCTGTAGACTTTTTCTTGGAGCCACATGTTCTTCTCTGGCCTTCAATGTACCTTTGTTTTGGGTGGAGCCTCTTTGTGTTCCAGCACTCTGGGTTTATAATTGAGTTTACTTTCCTTTTTTCTTTTAAGATGGTTGTAAACTAAGGGTGATGGTCATGGGCACCAATTCTCCCAACTCACACAATTGTCAAAAAGTCCCCCTACATTAACAGAAAACACCACAACATTTGAACTAGTGATGACCATAGCTACAGTAGTGTGACCGGTGTACAGGACAGTCAAGATTTTTGTGTATAGCTACTGAGGGGACAGATTTATACAGCCCATCAGCTCTTGATCACAACTATCACCAGCGACTTAACTTTGGAAGTTTGTGTGTGATCTACAGTTGACACCATTACTGGTGTTGCAAATCCAAGCTTTCCAATAGCTACTCAATAGACATAAAACTGAAAGTTGTCCCAAATTTCTTATTTTGATCCTCTTGAGCATTCCCATACTGTGCATTACATAACCACGAACTGCTTTTCCCCTTGATTTTTATTCTGTTTTCACACAAATCAGGTGTTTTCATCCATTTATGTGCCACCAAAGTAGTCAACTGATTGTATGGGAAAGACAGTTCCTGTTTTTTGATCTGGGTAACAGCTCAATCACTGAAAAGCTGCTAGAGCAACCATTACATGAGTTGTCCCGCTAACTTATGGTTTTCATCATACTCATTTACCTATAATAAGTACATGTACACAGGCTGGGCCCACACAGGGACTACAGGAGGCTTAACTCTCACAATAAGAACAGGGTTCAGATAATTTAGCTTTTAAGATCTAACCGCAACCACATGAAAACCTATTTTTCATAGGCATAAAACTGGACAGATTTTTAGGGGATCACAAAGGTAACTTTGTACTTGATATGAAAGTTATTTTCCACTGCAAGTGCTTGTTGCAAAGCCTAAACCGCTGAACACTCTGAAGAAAAGCCCTCAAGAATTTACTGTAAGTACATTTCTCTAGTTTGTTCCAGAAAATACTAAAAGTAACTTTTTTTCTAGAAAGAGTCAGAGAGTTGGCATGGAAGTTGTAGCTAAATTGTTAGGGTATTGTAATAACTAAAGCACAACACTGCCTTACTAGAGGAAGTGTCAGGTGAGCTTCAAAAAAGCACAACTGATTAAAATTGTTGGGAGTACCAACACTTCTCTAAATAACCTCTCAGTAGGACATTACAAAAAAGTGACTTTCCCAAGAATAGACAGGAATAAGAATGTGGAGGATGAGGAGACAGCAAGAATGCTGGCAAATGCATCAGGCTGAAATGTGTCTGGAAACCCACAGGTATAATCTCAATGTGATTTCCAGGCAGCTGTGTACCTAGTTTGCCGCAGCATGGAAAAATCTAAATATCTTACCAACACAATAATTACAACAATGGGTGGAGAGACTAGCACTTCTTAGGTAATCTTTTATTCAATTACAGGAAAAATACTTACTCAATGCTCCTTGTTTATTGACAATGAGCCAAATTTTATATGAAATTTGGAATTGTGCCTACAGACAACATGGCCTTGTAACTTGTGCTAGAAGAAGAACTGTTCTCATATTGCTCATTGCTTAGCAGGGAAATGGCGATATAATGCATAAGGCAGGGACCAGTGCTGTTAAATTTTCTCACCTGACTCCATCTGAAAATGCATGTCTGACTTCACTTATCTAAAATTGTAGTTCAGGATTCAGAAAGTCTGTTGTTTTCTGATGTCTGTTCTCTTGCAGTTGTGCGTAGGATGTTCAGGAAGAACATGAAATTCTTATCTGTATCTAGATGTGTCTGATCACTTACCCTGACTCACATGGCTACTGGAAAATAAACTATAGTTTACGATATACCTATGTTTGATGAGGCAGTTAAACAACAAAGGAAACCTGAGGAAAATTAATCTGTAGACAGGCAATAGGCCCCTGTATTTCTTCTTTGGAGACTGATGTCACAGGTAAAGCATTTAACAGTCCCATGAAAGAATTTCCCAAACTTTTAAGTCCAGCGTCTGTGTCCCTGATAGCAATCTAACCCAGAGGCTGTGAGAATGCCTACTCAGATGCTGTTACCCATAAGCTTGAAGCTTGTTAACAGAAATTATGAGGGATGCACTGGATGTTTATGTTCACTTCAGTTACCTTGGAACGTTTTTGTAAAACATCTTCCTTCTCAAGAAAGCTATTTATCTGCTCATCTACAATTTCACAGTAGTACAACTCATTATCTACGTTGGTTATGAGAACTTAATTGGTACTTTTATAAGACAATGTGTACATTCAAGGTGGTTTTGCAAAGTCCATGTATACTGTGCTGTACTCACTCCCACTTGGTTCTGTGGCTGAGACAATGGCATGTGTTACTGGTATGTCACAGAGCTGTAGGTGCAATTATAGTTTTCAAAATATTGTATCTGCCGAAAGAAAATACACTAAGCTAATACAGTCAGCTTGCAGAAAGTCAGACTATGACTTCAGCAATAATTATATATGCTCAGGTCTGTTGAAATGGACTGCTCTTGTAAGCAAGAGCACTGACTGTCATGCATGGTGAAACTCACCTCTCTAAAGCAAAAGGAAAAGAGTTCGAATTGGATTGCACCAAATTCAGTGAAGTTCAGAATAGCCTCATAGTATTTCAATGCTATGAGACTTTTTCTGAAAGTGCTTTCAAGGAAGACAAACCAATGTTGCAGAGACCTCTTAAATGTATAAATTCCATCACTGGTGCTAGAGTATCAACCTGTTACGTGGCTCAGCAAGGAAGTAAGTTTGCTGAAGCCAAATACAAGTACTCCAAGATGAGTTAATCAGTCTGACCTGGGGGGAGTGGAGATAGGGAAGTAGTATGCAGAAGTCACACAGAGAAATCACTATTGTAACATAGCAGTTTTGAATGCTTTATCTGGAAAATTATTATTGACTCTTGTCCATTTGCCTCACATCACAATTAGAGCTCTATCTACTGTATGAAGATACTTTAAATATTTTTTTACATTTTCACATACTGACATGACTAACAGAAGGCAATGAAATTAAGAACAGAAGAGTTAGAGCTCTTTCTTGAGCTAAGAAAACTCACTTATGCACTTGCAGCATGTTACTTACATGTTCTCAGTATTCTTAACTGCTGAAATTCAGTGCTCAAGAAGCAGTGATTAAATAGGCTGTTTCTGATGTGTGATCTGCTGCACCTGTTGCTTGTGCAGCAAGCAATTAATTAGTAAAGAAACACAAATAAACAGCCCCCAATCAAACAAATAAATGACAAAACCAATTTTGGCATTACAAATTAAAAGCTTTGGAAATATTTTCAGACTATGAGTCAAACCTCTGTAAATCTCTCCACCTATTAAGCTTCTGTTTGTGATCACACTATATCCCATCATTTTTCAAGCCTCTATTTATTACATACATGAGCACAGTTTAAATGTAATCCAAAAGACTTTTTGTCTCCTTTAGCAAAAATGCAGCATTTTTTTGATCATCTATTTCTTCTTCATTTCACCAGTGCTATAGCATTCAATTGTTTCTGTTAGTGTGTCACAGGAGAGTATTAATATACCCTCTTCTTCCTGAATTTTTGTGTGTAAAGCTACAGCATGTATATTTTTTTGCATACTTATCCCTCTGTAACCTACAGATTCTTCCCTGACACTATTTCTTCTGTATACCTTTTCCTTATTATGTTCAGCAATTTGGCATTTCATTTAAATTTGTGGCCGATATTTTAATCTCATGTGGATTGCCAAACTGATTGTGTTTTCTATTTAATTGACTCCCAATACAAAGGAATTTCTTTCTTCTTTTAAATATTTGAGCAAATATTGGATTTAATACTGCAGTGTTGTCAGAGTTGCTTTCTCACTGTTACTTCCACTTGACATTTTCAATAAAAATTGTTTTCTTTTCATTCTAACCTTCCTCTCCAGATGCAGTTTGGTAAAGATTGTATTTGTTCGGGTCTAATAGAATACTGCTTTCAGTTGAACTGAAACAGAGCAGAGTCAGATGTGTTATTCTGTTGCATCATTTTTATGCAAATACTGGAATTTTCCTTGCCTAAGAGTTGTGCAAGAGGATCAGGAGGCAACAGAGTCAAACAGTGAGTGGTGTTCCTAAAATGTGAACTATACATTGCCATGCACTCAGAACGAAAGCCACACAATTTAAATTGCTGGTAGGTAGGTAGCTACCAGGACCACAGCTTATGAATCGTTTGTTACGCAAGCAATGAAACAGCAGTAAACGATTCCTGACTGACGTAATCCCGTCTCCCGCCTGGACAGCGCGGGTTGAAGCGCGGGATGGCGGAGCGCGCCCCCTGGCGGCCGTCTCGCGCAAAGCTGGGCTGGAAGGGCGCTAAGAGCGGGGTCGGCGCTCCTCTCCCGGGGCCTCCATCAGCCGCGGGCACCCCCGGGCTCAGGGAACCGCCTTTCACCTATTTGTTTCCGCAGGGGAAATAAAAGCTAGGGTTTTTTTTTAAAAAATAACAACACAAAAGAGCTTTAGAATCATAGCATTATGGAATCATAGAATGTTTTATGTTCGAAGGGACCTTAAAGACCATCCAGTTCCAAACCCCCTGCCATGAAATGTTTAAAGTAAAATTCCCTGATGATGATTGCAGGGAATGTTCTTACTGTTAATTGGCTGTCTAACGCTCTTCTGTAATGTATTGAGCCTCTGATTGCTTAAAATGCAAAGTTTAGATAACTTACAGGGCGCAAAGCTTCTCTTGCATCAGAGTTTTTCTCAGCACAAAGAGAATTCCTAAGCTGTAGGTGCATCATAGTGTTACTAGTTGCTTAGTTAAAAATGAACACAAACATCCAAGTTTTCTCACTTTATGTTGGATGCTTGTACTTGGACTGATATTAGAAATGTTATTTTAGAAATGTTTGCAGCTAAAAAGTGCAGCTAAAATTCCCACCACCCTCCCCCCCTCCCACTACACAAGTGACCAGTATGTGTATGAGAGGCAGGAATGAAGGTCCTGGCATGGAGAGTGTGTGGTGATTCTCTTAAAAGACACAGCAGGATTTTTGGTTTTAAGTCAGCAATAATCTGGAGTGAACACAGCTGGTAGGTGTTTGGATGAAGGCGCAGCAGGAGTCCTGCACACACAGTTGAGGAGAATGAACTATACATTTAAAGGAAACAAACAGGATATCTGTGTGTTTTAAAACAAAGATTCCCCAGTTTTGTAAGCAGCCCAAGCTATTGACCAAATAGCAGAAGTGAAATTTTCTATTTTAAATAAGAAGGAAAAAACCTCTCAAACCCTCAAGAGAAGGATTTAAGCAGTCTGCAGCAGGGGCTGGTGTTTAGCAACACAGAAAACACTAATGAGCTCTGCAATTTCTGACAAACAGTGCAATGGACATTATTTGCAAGGTACGCTAGTTCTAGTATCAACATACATATGTCAGAGGATGGGGTTTAAGCCTCAGTTTTCACCCATATCCTTTACCTTGCTCTCTTGACAAGTGCTCTGAGTGCTTCAACCACGTGGGACCCTTGTGCCTCTGCTGCTCCACAGAGCACGCAAGGGCTCACCGGTAACTGAATTTACTAAAATTTCTGCTAGAATGAAGGACAGGAAAGACTCATTTTCACATGCTTACTTCAAGTTGGGTAGGACATGAGACAAAGAAATACCTATACACCTATCCTTGCTTGAACACAAAACCATTTGCAGAAGGGAACTGATGTACGCTTTATTGGGTATGATGTTCTCACAAGCTTGGAGATGACAATTATACACACAGGTAAATGCAAAAGGTAGCCAAAGCTGTCCCCTTTGGGAAGGGAATGCTTTTGAAAAGGGAGTCTCACAGTGATAAAGCCCTGTCCTGGCTGCAGGGAGGGATCAGTGATTCCTGTTTCGGTGAGAGGAAGGATGAACAGCAACAAACAGCCCCTTCATCCTCAGCCCCTCTGCCTGCCTTTACCTCAGAGGTGCCCAGGCAGAGATTTCAGCTGTATTCTGACCAAAAATAAATAAGAACAGTGCCATGTTCAAAATGAGTAAGGTATTAATGTAGGCTAAATCCCAGCATTCTTGAAAGAATATTTTTTTCAATTTAAGGAAGAAAAAAAGGAATGGTGAAAACAGAGAGGAAAAATTAGGAAAATTTAAAAGTGCCCTATTTTAGTCAAGCAGAAAGCATGAAAATTTCATATAGACAGCAATCATGCTAGATTTCTGGTTTACAATTTGAATGTAGCTTCTGCAGAAGCCATGTATCTTAAGCCATAAATACATGTTTTAAGATTGAAGAAGCAATTATCTGAACTAATGTTTTTGTTCAATAAGCAGATTGATGTTGGATACAGGTAGTGTAAGCAGCAGCTGCCCAAGTAATTCTCTGTGTTTTACTCAAAGTATTTTTGTGTCAGTCATTCTTTCCTCAGGATTATTCACGTACCTGGACTGCTGTTGAAATTTTTAGATAGATTAAGTGCCTGATTGCCAATGCAGGAAATAACAAAGTGAGCTGGATCATTACTGTTTCAAATTACGCTGTCCTAATTCTGTTGAAATACAGATATGTAGGTATCAAAAATGTAACATTTAAATATGTGTTTCCATCATCTGTGAAATAACACAATACATCAGTAATTTTTTTCTTTTTAAATTTAACAGATGAAAAAATCTGGATGGATTTTTCCATTCATTACAGAAGGTATCAACTGCGCAGTCTTTCCCGGAGAGTTTTGACCATTGAAGCTGACTTTAACACAACTTGAGACAGTTTCTTTTCCATTAAGCTTTCACCTTCCAGCCTTTAAGGGCCGTAAAATAAAAAAAAAAAACAGGCATTTTTTTTCTAGTTTTGGGAAGTGATGGCAGAGCTGCTGCAGGTCTGATGCACAAGAAGAGTGCACTTACATTGCTAGGACGCAAATGTCTGGGCTAATAAAGCTTATATTAGAAGATTTCCTAGGCACAAGGAAGGCAATGGGAGGAAGTCGTCAGATGAGCACCTTCTGAGGCTTATGTTAGCATTAGTAAATTTTTAGAGGAATGCTTTCAGGAGTTATATATAGAACAGTCAAGTACATAATCCTACAATGTGAAACAATCGTTCTGCTCAGAAGTGTCTTTATAAGATCCTGTATATTAGACAGTGGTTGTCATCTGTGTGTTCAGAGGCTTTTACTAGCTCACATTAGTAACAGAAGTTATTAATATTCCAGTGCTGCTGAAACATCTGCAGTGTGGAGGCAAAGTGCCATTCTATTTCTTTTATACTTCACCAAGGTTTTTGATTAGCAGTTTTGTATTGTGTAAACACACATAGACCAGGCAGCACAGATACCCCAAAGGCATGACAACCAACAAGGTACAGAAAAGGTTGTCATGTGTTTTGCTAAATTTTTATTGTGATGTCTTTGAAAGGGGAAGTGGAACCTTTGTTTGTAGTTATTAATACTATGGGGAAAAACAGTTTGCTTATGAAAAGAAACATTTGATTTTGAAGTCGGCATGCTGCTACATGCACCAGACCCTCACAGCTTGGAAGGGTAAGTGTGAACTTTTTTACAAAGGACTATAGGGAGACCCATTCAACATGTTAAAAGGATGAGCTCTTACAAAAGAGTAAACCATGCAACTTTATTATGTCTAAAATAAAATCTATAGGAACTCTAAAACTGTAACAGAAAATGAAACTTGGAATCAAGCTTATGTCATGTTACGTATTTGGGTAATTTTCAGAGAACCATAAGACAGCAGAAACAGCTGTTAAGAATTGCTCGTTATACTTGTTGTTAGCCACAGAAGAAGAAATAATGAAGACTCTTGATCTATTTCGTTAACCTAAATAATATATTAACTGTTGTAAAAGGACGTATGGGCCGATATTTAGCCCCCAAATCGGCAATCAACTAGGACCAATTTACAATGGAGTCAGACGAGGTGAGAGGGCAGAAGGGAGCAGCCTGTGCATACAAGGCAGAAAGGTCATTGGAAATTGTTGAACCGTGATCAAAGGAGTTGGATATTTTTGTGTGTGCTGCATGCAACATGTGAGCCTTCCTGCAACTACAGGGAGCAGTCAGAACTGTTATACAGTGTAGTCTGTGTTTTTTTTTTAAAAAAGCAACAGCATATTTTTAGTTAAATGGGGGAAGGATTGTGCTGTGGTTATGACTAGGCCACAGCATGCTCAGTTCAGTTCCTTCTTCCTGAAGTCAAGCAAGTAATTTAATTTCTTGAAAACCAGAACACCCCATGTTTCCTTTGGTAAAACAGAAGGTAGACAGTCCCACTAGCTGATTGTTAGATTCATACCTTTGAGTCCTCCCTCATTCAAGGCTACTGCTACTGAGATCTGCAAACAAAGGTCTCACTCTTTACAACTCACTAACTCCCAGCCTCCACCCTCTGTCATGGCTCTTCTGTTTACATAGCCAAGACATGGAGACCAGTGGGTTTCTAGGCTACATCTGAGCCATGGGTGTCCACGACCTTTTAAGTTGAGGTCTCTCTCATAGTCAGTCTGTAAAATGAAAGTATCAACAAGCAGTCCCCATAGATGTCAAAGGATCCACCATCTGTGCAAGTTGAAACCTGCTGCTTAAGTCTTTGCAAGATAGATGACTTACAGCATAGAGTTATTCAGCTCAGGATTCTAAATGCCCTTTCTAATTTCTGAGAAACTGGAGCTACAGTCTCAGTTTGAGCCTCCTTTTGACTTATGAAAGGGTTTTTTGTGATGAATCTGGTCCAAATTATCTGAAATACTTAACATCCAAGATCAAGAACAGGGCTCCAAAGTCAAAAGGAGGGTTTCATTTGTTTGGCATTCATGTTCTCTGGCAGCCTTCTGCCTAGTGAGTGGAGATAACAGGACACCACAGCCATCTACAAGTGCAGCATCACTGACTACAGATTTTCAAATATTATCATAAACTAAAGTCATTATTCCTCCTTATCGATAGGTGTCTAATCTTCACTGTATGGAGAGCCAGAGTCCTCTGAACATTATCACTGTGTTGCTGTACAATGGCAACCAGGAGGGTAGGAGAACCTACCCCAGCTCCCGCCAGGCTCACTATTAAACTCCTGCTAAGCTGATGTGTTTCCGTTATGGAGGCAACTGTGGTTGTTCTCAATGTAATAGTCTGCACCACCAATTAAATAAAAGTAAAATTTATTTGGCATAGAACAGAAAAATAAGGAGAACAAAATCACATACAAAATAAATGTTAAGCAGAAAAATACTCACAAAACTAGATTAACATTTTATAAAAAGCTCAAACTTTAAGCATCTGATAAAAACATGTTACTTTCTGCTCAGCCTGTGTTTTAAGTTATATTTCTCTCTTTTTCATCACCTTTTGTGGCTTTGGAAGTCCAAATTTAGAAGTATGCGCTAGTTTACACTTAAGAACACTTATTACAGACAAACTGTATTTTAAAAAGCAACATACAGAAGGGTTACTCCTTTTTTTAAGACATGCAGTTTCCATTTTCTTTTAGTCTCCCTACCCACCTGCCACCTACTTACTGAGAACATATACGTGTGTCCTGCTTCTGCTCAGTAACTCCAAAACTTCCCTTTTTGCCAGTGCTCCAGGTTAAAACTGAATGGCCCAGATGCCACGAAGAACTATTCCATGACCTAGCTACATTTAATGTGTTATTAGATATCTTAGGCAAGAGTCTCCTCATTTTCTGGTCAACACAGTTTTAAAGATCACAGTTCGTACAACAGATGTTATACAGAGCCAATGTACCGCTGTGACAGGTTGTTCACACCTGTGAGAAAACAGTGTTCACACTATTGCGACATAGTATTATGTGCACATACATTTGACATCATGATTTGTACTCAAGTATTGATAGCAACATTCAGCCAAGTGGTTTGTATTTCCTTGAGCAATCTTCTCCTTACCAGGGTTCTGTGGCTGCGAGGCCTCTCTAGGTCTCTTGACATTTGACATTCTGTTTGAAATACTCCAGTTTGATCATTCAACTGAATTCTTTGCTTCTAAAGCAAAAAGTACCCTTACTATTTGAATACTTTTGCACAGAAAATTGTTGTTACAACATATGTGAAGTACAACAGCAGTTTAGTTCTCTTACCCTCTGCTCCAACAGAGACCTACTTCTGCAAGTGACATGTAAACAGTTGTTGCTGCAAGGAGAAACCAGCATCCAGTTTTTTAAGTGATAATTTAAGGAACCTCTTTAAATAGTTGTCTTGAAGAAAAAAAAAACCCACATTCTTATGATTCTTTTAGTGTTGGGAAATGTTGGCTTCTAAACAAGAACTTTGTGACCTTATTTAAGTAGCTCATTTTCAAAAATACATGCTTCCTGAAACACAAGCTGTGTTTCCTTTAACAATTCTGAACATTCTCCCAAAGGCTGTTGCAGAAGTGATAACAGACATAATATGTGCTTTTCTTCCAAAATACTGAGCAGAAATTATTGTCACATGGTACAAAAGTCATTCGCATTCTATTTACTGACTTGGATCAAACAAAAATGAACATCTGTGGCCATTGTCACACAATGCAAGTCTAAGGGATGACATAAAACAAATAGTTTGAGGTGTGAAGGTTTATAATACAATGCGATTGAAACAAACCCACTAAATCTTATATGCAAACAGTGAATCAAATTTAGTCCTAATAACCTATGCAACCACACTGAAGTCAGATGGGCTCTATGGACAGCAGCGTGAGACACTGGTTTTCCGAAAAATGTTAAATTTCCAGAGCAATACCAAAAATTTATTGTGAGGTTAACCAGTGCCCACCACCTACATCTCATATAAAGACTGATCCAACAGTCTATCTTCATACACTAAGCTCAATCTGAAGCTGGCAGACCAAGCACGTTACAACAGCAGGCCTTGGCTCAAACACTGTATAATGCTACTGTCGGTGCTGTTTACATTAGGACTTGGAAGAGAAACGCCTACTAATTTTTCTAGTGAGACACAGAAAAGTTGACTAAAAAAGTCATAAGGCACCACTGATTCAACATGTTTTGCATTCTTCTTTTTTAACACTTCATAGTGAAATAAATACTTTAATACTGATCACATTGTAATTAGCTACCGATATATGAAGCAATATATTGAATGATAAAATGCTGCGATGTTCTGGAATATATCTAGGGACTTTCATAGCAAAAGATATAAATAGTAAAGTTGTTGCTAGGTGAAAAGAATATGTCTTTCTGCATTGTTAAGCTATTTTATGTATATCAAACATCCATTCTGAAGAGATTTCTATAGTACAAAGAAGTGTTAAAACCCAAGCAGCTCAGGTTTCTTGGCTTGTTGACTGAAGCCCTTTTACACAGCACATTTTAAAGAGAGATTGAAGCTGGTTTGCCAGGTCTTTGGTAGTGGTCCAGAATTTCTGGTCAGAAAACCTTGCTGAAAAGATCAAATATAAGATATTTTGAATGATGCAAAGCGTTGGCAGAAAAATTTGCAGCATTTACACTGACCTCCTCAAAGTAGAACAGTTGTGCTGGAAGTAGGTACATTACAAAAATCGTACAGTTTCTGGGAGGTTTTTTTTGGCTGCATAGCTATTTGGATATTAATAAGGATTTGGCAGGTCAAGGTACTGAAAATATTGTATTCTTAAATTCAAAATATTGTTTCTTAGAAAGTTATAAGTGCTTCAGTTTAATAACATGAATACAATAATTTACGCTTTAAGTTATTATCCTAAAAATCTTATTTGGACTTCTATCCACATAAAAATATCCCAAAGAGACAGGCACTTTGTATAGTGCATATGTTTAAGTGACATCCATAAAATACATATACAAATTCAGTATTGTGCTAGGTTTGCTCCCAAGGTGCACCTGTCACATAGAGGTCCTACTAATATCTGTTTAAGAAACTCTTACAGCCACGATCCTGCAATTAGATGTAGATACATCCCTGCGCCTGCGCATTTGATTGCAGGTTCAAGACCATAAACAGTAACTTAAAATAGGTCATTAGATATAAAAATGTAAAAACCAGATACATACTCAAATGCTATCACAGCTAACAAGATTTTGTAAACAAACACCAAACAAGGCCAAATTAAATTTCATCTGGCCCAATCCAACTTGGTCTCATACCCTTCACTGTGACTGCCCAGGCTGTTGGGTGGAACGGGGATCTGCCCCTCTACACCAACTGATGGAGCAAAAAGCCCTACACACAAACACTTCGGTGGGGTCCAGACTCTCTTCAGTTAAATTCCCTGGCTTTTCAAGGACTGACCTCATTCTAGTCACACAGTGTACTTAGGATCATATCTCCCATGCTAGAGAAACATTTTCTTACCCTACATGACTTTTTTTTTCGTGCAGCGCCCTGTGAAGTCTGGCTGCCAATTCAGGTTTGGTAGGGATCACAAAGAGTACAGTGAAGAAACATAAACTGTTAGAGTTATCATTCAGTAATTTTTCAAATCCAGAATTATAATTTTCCTCTAATTTCCAAATGAACTTTATATGTGTTTAGACGCATTTGTAAAATGCACTCATGCAATGAAGTCTTTTCTCATATACAAAATTCAAAAGCCTCTGTGGAGATTCCTTTCTGCAAAGGTTGAAAGGACAGGCTTCATGGCAGACTCAGAAGGCCAAATCTTCTCATTTCTCTTGAACCAGTGCAGACAGCAAATTTTGGAGCTGATGCTCCCTCTTGAACACACGAACCCCAGACCTCCTTCATTACACCAAAGGGCTTTCACTTACACACATTTTTGACCTCAGTTGCTCTACTGCAATGCAAGTCAAACACAATCTCTCTTGTGACCTAAGCCCCAGGAAGCTTCTTAAGGCAAAAGCCATCATTTAATTGTACCAAAGAAACAACTGGAAAGGAGTCTGTGGAGCATTGGTGTTAGAAACGCTTTACAGAAAGAGCCTGCTACTACAATAATTACTGCATTTGCACCAAGACTGTTTTCTGAGGACTCTTCACATGTCTCAGGTAGAGGGCATTACAATAATCCAGGACACAAATAACTGTGGGGTAGTCCGCATCAGAGTAGGAAAGAATCAGCTGACTTAAAGCATAATGCTATCAAAAACCAAGGAAATAGGGATCAAAAAAAAAAAAAGCTGTTTTTGTGCTACCGAATTCTTCACTTGTGTTTTTCTTTGGAAGATTCTTTGCAGGTAAAAACAAAGCCAGACACACTCCATCCTCCAGGCAGGATATACTATCTATTGTTTAAAGTAAGAATTGCTTGGCTAAGCAGAATGAGCTCTTGGTCACCATGTAGTAGATCTATGGCTTGCAGAAGCAGATGGGCCAAGCTAGGCATGCACAGAAGGATCCAGGGGACTCTTGGCTACATGGTTTTCCCCAGCAACTGTTTTTCAAACAGAAAACAGATTGTACTTTATCATTCAAATAATCCAGCCACTGTACCCAAAGTGAATGAAACAGCTTTGTTCCAGCTCTCATTAAATTCAAAGTCAGACCTCCTGTGGAGCTCTCAGGGGGACAGGGCTGGACATGGTAAGCAAGATGCATGTATGCTCTGTATGGTCCACAAAATGCCTTTCATGACAGACTGCAGTATAAGCAAATAAAATTTATAGCTTTGAGCAACTATAGTTCATAAACTGCATCTATTACTTTTGTAATAGAGACTTAAGTTTGTTCCAGCTGACAAGCCAAAAGTGGAAATAAAGCAAAACAGACAACTTTCCAATGATGTGGACAGGAGAGCTGACTCGAAGGAAACGTGAAAACAGACGATGCCCAAAGATGGGCCATAATCCATTTCACCTTGGTATAGGCGGAAGTGGAGGGGCACCTCTTTCTTTTCGGCCAGAGCCACCTAAAAGAGAATGAAAGTTTTTCGTGTTACTCCTCCCAGTTTCTTTTAAATTGGGAGTTTGCATCCAAGCCATTACTTTAGTAACTGGTGAAGATCTACTAATTTTTGTGTCTAGCCATTTTACTAAAAATCTTTGTGGAGCTCCTGGTTAGTTTATTAAACAGCATCAGAACTTCACACAGTGTAAAAGAAAGTTTTTAACTAATGCTATTGCCCAAATGTTGGAAACGATATGTATTTTAGTACTTTGTCCCCTTCTCAAAGCAGATTGATAGCTTATGTGAACACGTATCTTCTCGGTGCTACTTGCAACACAGGCAAATTTCAATGAAAGTAGCAACCTGTAATTACAGTAACATTTCAAAGTTCTTCACGTGTTTCCCTATATGAAGATTTTCATTGCAAGCTCATGAAAGAAAACATAAAGAAAAGCATCTATTACTTTGCCTTTTTTCATGGAGTAACATGAATGGGATGAAAGCTAACAGGACAAAGTGAAGCATCAGAGACTAACATGAATTTCTGTTCCAAATCAAAACCTCATCATTTTGAAAGAGGAAAGAGAGAGAAATATCTGAGTGTACAGATGACAGGATAACTATGAGCTGCCAGTGTCTCTGGTTGTGAAAGAACTAAATTGATCCTTGGGTGTATCAGGAAAAAAAATACCACTAAAAATAATACAAAGCATTTATGCTGCTGTGGAAGACATGGTGGAGACCTGAACTGGAACAGTATGTAACACTGATTGCAAAAGACAAAATCAGACTGAAATGTATATAGGAGCAACCCTGATGATCAGAGAACATAGCTTGGAAGTAGAATGTAATACATCCTGATATAATCAGCCCAGGAAATAAAAAGGTGAGAGGAGGATATGACTGTTGTCTTAAAAAACATTAGGGGTTTAACACACCGAGGAGCAGTGTAACTAAACTCAAGGATGGTGCTGGCACAAGAATAAATAAGTTGTGCATGAATTCAGATGGGAAATGAAGAGGAAATCCCAAGAGATTTTGTGGTTCTGGCTGCCTGTAGCAGAAGAGGGCTGACTATACTGGCAAAAGTTGTTGGCTGTAATGGCAGAGTTGGTCTCTTACAATACATGTTCCAACTTAAAAATCAAACAATTCCCCTTTCAAACACAAGTTTAAGAAGGCTTTTGCCTGCAAACTTGAATTTAGCTTTTTTTCTGTGTGGTGGGGAAATATGACCACACTGTTAGTCTGAGAAGTCTCGAAACCTTAGCATCCAGTCTCTTCCTCATCCACCTTTTTTTTAGGATGATATGCTGAAATTCCAACAGCAGAGCTGGAACGAACTTACCTCTACTTTCATTTCTTGCTAGTTTACTGGGATAACTTCTGTTCATGGGTACATATGGCTCTGGAGGTGGCAAATCGGTTATAGGATGAAAAGAAAATCTGTTTTCCCATTCATCTGAAAAAAATTCCACACAATTTATTTGTTAGTTTTGTGACACAGCTTTGGGGAATTCAATTGGAAATAACATCACGTTTAATACATTTTATATTGCAAAATGCTTACATAGCTGAGTACTGAACCAGCATCCTTCCATCAGGGAAGAAGACAATTTAGGTTAGTTTGAGAATGAAAAGTCTTACTAACTTTAACTGATCACTTAGGCAATGTAATGCAAAATCACAGATCAGGAGAATTGCCATAATCCCACTGAAATAAATGTTACATTCCCTTCTATAAATAGATCTGCTTTTTTAGACACACACATGCACACATATATATGTGTTACTGGAAAAGCACGATGTCTCGTACTTCCCAACAGTTCCTGGATATAGAATTTTTTGATATTCATACTTTGTTGATAGCCAGAGCTCAAAAGCATCATTAAAAGCACACTGACCTATAAGTGGTGTTTTTTCTTTCTTTATTTTTATACAGGAAAAAGAAAATTTGGAACCATTATCATAAAATTTATGATGACGGAGAAACTTATATATAAATAGTGTGAAAAAAGTAAAAATACACCAGTTGAAGCTGTATCTGTTGAGACTACAGAGGCTCTATTGAGGTACTTACTGGTGTATAGGATTCTAAAAAATAAGGCAAGCTGATCAGTTTCTTCATTGAAAGAACAGAAAATGTTTAGGATATCTGTTCTGCACTTAAATTTGGAGGCCCAAGGAAGAAAGTGTGGCCTACCTTGAACTCATTAATTTCTTCACTCGATTGCTTCAGGACTTTGTCATCATAGCTTTCTTGCAATATTGTTACATTTTATTGCATAATTTAATGAACTGCTGAGTAAATTTTGCCCAGCAGTTGTCCACGTGGTTATTTGCTGGGATCCAGTTTTACTATGTTTACTCCCAATGGCTGAAATTAAAAATCAGTGTGTAAAGGAGCTGCAGGTTCTGAATCTTGCAAATGACTTGCGTACAAAAAAATGTGTCTGTGATCTAACTGCCTTATCTGATGTGTGAATATGCTTCAGAAGCATGAGTTACAGTTTTATTTTTACTCATTTTTTCTAACCTTATAAATGTCAGTAATACCAATTTTGACCCCTCAAAATTAACTGAAAAAATAACTGTTTTTTGCACATAGAAACAATTAAAAAGAAAAGCATGATGAGTTTTTAACACACAGCAATCTTGGACCTCACTTTTTCAATAAACACTAGTAAAAAGAGAGATACTTGACATTTTCAGCAGTGCTCTGACAATCTCTTCCCTCATCTGTTTTTCAGCTTTCAGCTATTGAGTCATCACGTAACTTGTTCTGATTTCCAGAGTCTTAGTGTAGCTACTGTTTGAATTCATACTAGAGTCAGAAAAATTCCCTTAGGCCTTATTTCTGTATTGTGGCAAAGCACGGTGAATACATTTCTTTTTTTATGTTACGCTTCAAAGGGTTATTTTGGAGACTGCATGATGACACTGCAGTTCTGCTCTATGTATGGCATATTTACGCTGTTCTTACTTGGCAGGTTTAATCAAGATCCAAATGACACTTCTATTGGTCAGAAAGAAAAGGTCTGCACTAGAAACAAAGCCTCTATAACAAACTTTTTTGAGGTAGTAAGGCCAAAAGCATCTATACAGTCTCTATCAAATGCAAAGAACTGAGAGACTGGCTTACCATCACCTGGATCCTGGAAGCCATTTCTGACAGCAGATGAAGGCGGCGGTGGTGGCAGTGGTGCTGCTGAGCCTGGCCGGTCGGGTGGAAGCGGTGGTCGTGGTCCACCTCTCTGGTTGTCCAGCCCTGCTCGGGAGGGCAGCTGAGGAGTAGAGGGCAAAGCCCTTGAAATGCTTCCATTCCTGCTTATGGGAGGAGGTGGTGGGAGGGGGCCTGGAGCAAGACAAGAGGCAAGCACACAAACACCATTAGCGCCAGGGGGTATTCTGCTGGTGGTAAGTCTTTGTCTGCATCCCACGGCCCCACTGCTAACAGCCCAGAGAGGGTGGGCTGGCTTGGGACCCTCAGCCCCAAGGGGGAATCACCCTAGTTACTCATTTCCCTGTTCTCCAAGGCTCTCTAGGGATTTGGTGCTGATTTGAAGAGTAGAGATCAGGGGATTGCGGTATATCTAAGCATAAGTACACCTCAGTGCCCATATTCCCATTTCCCTCAGCTACAGAAGCGTCTGTAGAGGTGCTGGTCCTTAGAGCCACTTTTAAATCACTATAAATTATATTTGCCACGATTAGCAGATTCATCCTGAAATTTGCGGTACTGTGGAGGGCCAAGCCATAGCCCATTTCCTTTCCGTGTATCTTTGCAAGGCAAGATGATGTGTAGCAGAAGAGCTCTGCTACCCACTGAAGTGTTTTCCATATGGGTGGTCCCCTCTTGTCGTCCCAGCCAGGGGCTGTGGTGGGGCACAGGGAATTCAGCCCAGGAGTGGCACAGCTAAGCAGCATGGCATCAGCTCACTTCTTTATAGACATATATGCTGTGTGCCAGGTTTTTCTGTAGCTGGAACATATCTACCTCCTGCTAAACTGGAAACGGACCTCACACAGACACTGGTATTCCCAGTTCCTGTGTATCTGAGTAACTAGTGTGGTGACACAACAGGCTAAATACAAAGGCACAGCTCATGTAACACGGGACTAAGGACTTCCTGAAAGCATAAGAAGGTTGCTTCTCTGAGAGGAGGTGGTAAATAAAGGCAAGAAAGCTGCTGCTGCCAAGGAGAGGGGTGTCTGCGGTTAGGACACAAGACCAAGCAGAAGGTGTGGAGAGCTGTGCATGCTCAAAGGTCTTGCTGCATCTGTTTGGCAGAGTTGGGCAACTGACAATTATGTTAATTTTTATGAAATGTTTTCTTGTGCTGATGAAATCTAGCTACAGATATACGTTTTGAAAAAGAAAGCAGCATTGAAACACACTTCAAGACACAGGCTGTACTTTATGGGGTTGTTTTCTAATTTTTTCTTTTTTTAAAAAAAATTACTACAGCCTGTCTTCACGGAATAGTTCCTAAGAATGTGAAGCATTTAGCAACTTTAAGAAAAGTTTTGCCTGCTTTTTCTCTACACCTACCAAAACCCCACCACCTATACTGAACTGCTGCATAATAGGAGTATTTACATTTAAAATATATTGCTATAACTCCCTTCTACAGTAGAACAGTAGTGCAGATTTGCTGAAATTTTCTGTCTCAGAAAAGACATAAGAGGGAAAGCATCGGCGGAAGCAGAGCCCATAACGGAAGAAGCTCTTGAAGTATCTGAATAACCACAGATGCTCTCTCCAACTTTGATCCCTACTCCCAGTCAAATGCAACAAGATTCCTCTGCTTTATTTATGGCAGACTGTGTTGGCATTGTGCCATTCTTTGGTGTAACAGGCTGATAACCCGCTCCACAAAGAACAGTTTCATGCCCAGCATTTTGTGTAGCAGCGTGGCTGCTGCAGGTGCTGTGCTATAGGGGAGCCAGGCTGGTCCAAGCAGCTGGAAAGTGATACGGATGGCTGTTGCCTGTGGGAGCTTCCATGACATTCGTATCTATTGTCCAGGACTGGACAGGTTTGAGATTATTCCAATTATTATTACAAAGGATAAAATGAAAGGTAACTTTATGGAGCTTCCCTTCCTGGTGTTACAGGGCCTAGCTGTTCCTAAATTCTCTCATCTCCATAAGGGAAACCAACAGATATTAAGAGAATTAAGTTACGATGTGCAATTGTTAAATGAAAAACAGTTGTCACAGGGGACAAAGTATATTATGAAATAATCCAATGGAGACAACTCTATTTTTAGTCCCATTTGAAATCTGCATATAGTAAGTAACAAGTTAGTCACGCTGTAATAACTGCCATTACATTTAACAACTATTGGATAGGTCTTTTATTAAAATAATTTGTATTTGTGAGTGTTCATGTCTCCCAACACGTAGAAGGCTGGGCTCTGCAAACCTCCATTCATGAAGACGTCACCATTAACTCACACTCATTAACCCAGGGAGGCAAATGCTGTCACCTGTCAGAAGCTCAATCAAACAGCTCTATTGATTGTACCAAAGAACATAACGGGGAACCCCCCTGTCTGCAGACCTTGTTAATTACAGTAATTATAACACAAGTTGCTGTGATATGCAAAAGTACACATGAGCAGGCTGGTGATGCACAGTGACTTTCCTCAAGTCCATAACCCCTCATTTCCAACTGCTGAATCCCTTCTGCCCGACAGCACGGTTCGTGGCCCACACAGAGTGGGCGCATGCATGGCAGCAAGGCTGGTCAGGGAGAATCATAGCATTGCTTGGTTGGAAAAGACCTTTGAGATAGAGTCCAACTGTACCTGTCCATACTAAACCATATCCCTGAGCAGCCCCACACTGCATTGGGCTCCTCCAGCGCCGCTGTGCACTGCGCATGGGGAAAAAGTGATGGCCCAAGTGAAACTCTCCCACCATACACCTCTGGCTCACGGGGGGGGGGATGAAGCACCTGCAGGGCTGTGTCAGGGCAGGACTGAAGATTGTGGGTTGCTCTCCAAGGGGCACGGCCAACATCACCATTGGGCAAACTGAAAATTTCCCCTTTCCATAAAGAATCATCACTCCATTCTGCCATGTCTACCTGTCCGGCTGTTGCTCTCGGGACCCCCAGCCCTCCGGCTTGTACGGCTTCATGGCCAGCATTTTGTGTAGCAGCGTGGCTGCTGCAGGTGCTGCGCTATGGGGGATCCAGGTTGCTTGGAGGAGCTGGACAGCAGTGTGGATGGCTGCCACCTACGGGAGCTCCCACGCCATCCGCCCCTGTTGCCCGGGGCGGACAGGTCCGAGATGATGATGCGATCGTACCTGCGCGGCCGGGGGGGTCTCTGACGGGCGGGGGGGGCCTCTCGCCAGGCGGGGGGGGCAGCGGCGCGGAGCGGCCACTGGGCGTCGCGGGGGAGCCCAGCGAGAGGTTCCTCTGCGGCAGCCGCGGGGTCTCGTCGGTGCCGCCGGGCGCGGGCGGGACGGGGGGCGGACCGGGCCGGTTGGGGGGCGGCGGGGGCGCGGCGGGGCCGGGCCGGGGCGCGGCGGGCACGGGCGGTTTGCAGTTCTGCGGCGGCGGTGGGGGCAGCGCCGCGTCGCGGGCGGAGGACGGGCGGTGACCCGCGGGCGGCGGCGGCGGCGGCTTCTCCTCGGCGGGGCGGCCCGGGGTGGGCGGCAGAGGAGGCCGCCCCGAGAGGGCTGCCGCCGCGCCGGGGCCGGGCGGGCGGGGGCTGCCCGCGCTGCGGCTGCCCGGGAAGGGCGGGGGCCCCAGGCTGGGCTGGCGGCTGACGGCCGGTCCCGCGCCCCGCTGGTGCGGGCTGGAGGCGCAGGGCCGCGGCGTGTTGGGCACCGGGGGAGGCGCGGAGCCCGCGTCGGGTCTGGGCGGCGGCAGGCGGCTCCGCGGCGGGTCCGGAGCGCCGGAGCGCGGCCCCGCGCAGCGAGGAGGAGAGAAGGGCTTGGCGGCGACAGAGCGGGGTCCGGGCGGCAGCGCGGGCGGGCGGGGTCCCCCGACATCTGCGGACACAGGAGAGACAGAGCATCAGCATCCCCGCGCTGCACCACAGGAGGGATTCTTCCCCTCTACTCTGCTCTCACGGACTCCACTCGAAGCCCTGTGTCCAGTTCTGGAATCCCCAGCATAAGAAGGATAGGGAACTGTTAGAGCAGGTCCAGAGTAGGGCTATGAAGATGCTCAGAGGGCTGGAGCAGCTCTGCTATGAGGACAGGCTGAGAGAGTTGGGTTTGTTCAGCCTGGAGAAGAGACGTCTCCAGAGAGACCTTATAGGAGCCTTCCAGCACCTGAAGGGGCTACAGGAAAGCTGGGAAGGACTTTATACAAGCGCAAGTAGTGATAGGATGAGGGGGAATGGCTTTAAATTGGAAGGGGGAACATTTAGATTAGACATTAGGAAGAAATTCTTCAGGATGAGGGTGGTGAGACACTGCCTCCGGTTGCCCAGGGAAGCTATAGATGTTCCCTCCCTGGAAGTGTTCCCCAGGTTGGATGGGGCCTTGAGCAGCCTGGTCTGATGGGAGGTATCCTTGCCCATGACATGGGGGTTGAACTGGATGATCTTTAAGGTCCCTTCCAACCCAACCCATTCTATGATTCTATGATCTCCCAGACAGGGGCTTTGCCAGCAGTTTCCCAACGGGCCGTGACCCGAGGCACTGAGAACACTGCTGGGGTCATAGCCCCAGCACAGGGCACACAGCCTTCTGGGCTTGACACCCAGGAACGGTCACAGCAGCAGTTCTGGCAGCACTGGGGAACTGCTCCAGAGTAGCAGGTGACATCCTGAGTGAGAATGCTTGTAAAGGACAACCTGTGAGAGATCGAAGCGGCAACAAAGTAACACAGCCGATGAAGCCCTCCCATAGCAAACTAGCGCAGGGAGGGGGGAAGAGAGAGATGAAGAACAAGGATTTGAGACCATCAACTGTAAAGCAAAGGCATGTTAACTGTTAAATGATAAATTAACAGCAAAATTCCTTTCAGCCCTTTCTGGTAGCTGTTATCTAAGGATGTACTTGTGCACATCAGGAAGAAGGCAGCCAGCCTTGCAGTTGAAGAAGCACTGTTCATTTTAGCACAAGTTCCCAAAAGAGACTGTGACACAATAGAAAATACCAGCTCAAGGAGACCATTTGTACACATGTGCTGAAAACTTATGCTAGTCTATAAAATAGTTAAAGTTCATAACACCTTACAACCCCTGTTCCCAGTCCTCCTTCAACAAGTAAAATCCTACCTCCTTAATGTTACAAAACGCAGTGGTCCCAGATCTCCTTTGTTGCAAAGAGCACAAAGCTTTGGGCAGCTTTTTTTTGGCAGCCAGAAGGATACAGTGCATGCCCCAGAGAAGCCTCCAACTGCGGTGTGCATACCAGCGAGCTGGGATGCCTCGTGCACTCCCTAAATGGTAAATCATGCTGTTGTGGGGCAGTGTAAAAGGGAGAATTAATGTGGAATCCTCTTAGGCTTCACTCTGGTCCTGCACACCCACAGCTAAGGCAGGGTCTAGTCTTCCTGACTGTACTTTGCAGGTAGCAATTCAACATTGCTGAGATCTTTAGTCTTCATCAATAATTAGGAGGTTGGGTGTAAAGACAAGTCTCGCTTTTCCCTCATTAAACCTAGTACTAAGATTGAAAAATGATTCAAGCTGAAAATTAAATTTCCTAAGAGCCTAAGATATTTAAAGACTTTTTTCAATCCCAGCAGGTAATTTATTGCCATGTTGCAAAGGTTTTAAGCAATATCATTTACTTTTTCACACTGAAACTGCAAGGTCTTTCTTACCGGTATCTCGACTTGCGGCTGATCTGAGCTTTGGCATTCCTGCTTGAAAAAGGCCTCCAAGGCCAGGTGGTCCACCACCACCAAAGCTGCCACCACTGCTACCGCCAAAACCCCCGCTGCTGCCACCGCCACCTCCTCCAAAGCCACCACCGCCACCTCCACCAGGTCCTTTGGGTTCTGTTGGGAAAAAAATCCCCCATGTTAGGCAAAGAAGCAGACTGATCCTGCAAACTCATCTCTTTCATTAGAGCAACACTTGTAACCAAGTAAAAATGAATGAGATTTCAAAATGCACAGGTCCTTCAGGTTGGATTATACAGCTACCATCACCACCACTATTGCACCACGGAAGAGATGGTGGAATAAACATAGTCACTGTGTTTCATTAAGCCACTTTCGTTTAGTCTGCTCTGGACTGGAAACCAGAGAAAAAATCACTATTGAGAATCTGGAATTGAGCATGGAGGGGACTTTGGAGAATATAATGTTGTCTTTGTTATCATCTTTGTAGCTGTTTCCCATTTCTTCATACCTTTGCTCTCATCCTTCCTCTCCACTTTTCCATACGCAAACCAAGAAACAGGGCAATCTCAAGGAAAATGAGGAAGGATGGAAAGAATTGGGTGTCCTTTCTCTTGGAGATGTCTCTGGTGATCACTTCTGGGAATGCACAGACCCCTGTCACTATTGATGTTGTTGCAACATCCCCGCCAAGCGGGGAAAGATATTTCACTTCTGATTACTTTCCTGTATGTCCAGAAATGCTGTGACAGGACCATTAGCTGCTAATTTTTCCAATAGGCAGGATTTATTTTATCACCTCCCCATTTCTCTCTAATGTCACTGACAACACTGAGATGCTAAAAGGAAAATGAAAGTGTTTCCACAACTACAAATACAGGAAAGAGTCCTATGCAGAGCATCACTGCATAATGAGCAGGCCTGCAGCTTGGGATATCTGTGGAGATCAGTTCTCATATGATGGGCTACATGGCTGAGGATCCATTGCTTAATTTCTTGGCATCTTGATTTCCACAACTTTGGGTAGGTAAAAATGTCACTGACTTTAAAGTAATTAAAAGCTGTGGATGAAAAGCACTTCTTACAAACCCACCCAGAAAAAAGAAGGAAGAGTGCATTCATGGGAGAGTGTTTCATATCATCCATCTCTTTTCTTAAGCACGTTAGCTCAGTTCAGCTCTGACTCACATAGGGCGTGAGCCTCTGGAGAAATGCTGCTACCATGTTTCAGTCTTTCATCATCATTTGTTAATTCACGTCAACAAGATAATAGGCCACATCATTTTAATATTACTGTTAACCCCTCCTTTAATCTTCTTAATACTTTTCTCCAGCTCATCACAATAGCTAGAACGTGTAACTTTGCTTTCAAAGATAATACTCAAGGGAGGACTAAAGCTATTTTTTTTTAAATTATTCTTATTTGGTCACACTCCTTTGGGTATTTCCTTCTTTCCTCATCCTCTTCTGCCACAGTCCAGGCTTTAATTGCCTGGCCAGACCTGCACTGGGTGGTATCACATTTGCTAATCAGTCTGTAGAAGATCTTCTCTCCCTAGGTAATAAATGCTGTTTCTCTCCCGGAGCAGGCCCTTGTTCCTCACTGTTCTCCTATTCCTGTTTTGTCTTCCCAATACTTTCACTACATGGGCTTTTCCTGATGAAATGTTCATCAAGACACTGCAGCAATGCGGCTGGATGGAGGCCTTGTCTCCATAGTCGGGTAAGTGGAGCTGCTGCCTTGTGCCAGAGCACAGCTGGGCAGGCTGAACAACAAGGCTCAGCCAAAAAGATAACACCCCTGAGTCACTCCAGGAGTGGCAAAACTGGGTGCAGCACAGTGACACCCAGGTGGGGCTGTGGCTCCTGGCTCTGGTTTTATTTTAAGTGGTACTGGGCCCATTAACAAGCCAGCGGTGTCATGTGAGCGGTGCCTTTATTTTTATGCTGTTTATGCAAAAGTGGAGTCTGAAATTCCACTTTATTCCCTGTGCTTTCCTCAGTCCTGACAGAGATTTTGTTTGCCTGATCTGCTGCAGCTCCTCAGCATAGCTCCTAGTAGGGTTTGCATAGTTTTTTGATTAAAGCAAACAATAAAGTGAACTGCTCTGTGGGAGTAAGCAAAGAAATTATCACTCACATTTTATAAGCAGTACTTGATTTCTCAGCTGACTTAATCCATGTTAAAGAGAATTTGTATATGCCAACTTTGGGCATTTTATTTTACCTGCTTCTCTCATGGCAGTTCATCTGGTGATATATAAATAATTTTCTGCATTCAGATATGTAAAACCATTCACATATACAGAAATTCCAACATGCAGAATTATACTTACTGTCTAAAATTGGAGCACTTCGGTCATTAGTAACAGTCTTCTTTAGCTTTTTTCCCTTGGTAATATCAGATAACAGAGCATTTCGCCCCGCTTGTTCTGACCTGCTTAGAGTCGGCTTTTCAGTATTTGCCTGCAAAATAAAATAAAAAATGAGGGGGCAAAATAAACCTTAATTTCTAGGTACAAATTTCTGCTCAAATACAGTAGTTACCCAAGACCTCATTTTTTGTTTTAACAGCGCTAGAATGGGTAGCTTGCCAAGTCTGGTTTTGTGAATTATGTTATAGTACCTGTCCTTGTTACTGACTTGAGGCCCCAAACACTGCTGCTATTCTAACCCACTCTATCCATTGGAAACAGAACACTTCAATGTGAATTCACATTTTTTGAACTCAAGATTCAGAGTATCTGATTTTTTAAAGCCAAGGCGCATCTGTGGCAAATTGCCATTTTGAAGACTGAACAGGAATAGACTCCACACATAATTTGATTACACAAAAAGGTGAACATACTTGAAAGTTGTAGAGAGAATTCCTACCATACAAATTATGGATAAATCAGAAGAAAGATAGAGTTTTATTACTATTTTAGTTTTCATAGAAATACTTTAAAATGGCAATCACAACTTCAACGATATAGACCTCTTCAAATAAACCCAATAAAGCCTTTAGATGCATGAGCTTTGTCTCAATGCTCCTCTCTTTTCAGTTATGTTTCGGTAACATATTTTTTTCAAGGAAGAACTAAACAAATATATGTACACTTACATGCATACACACATATATATGGTTATCTCTTCTAGGAAATGGTAGTTCCTGAAAAGCTTTCTAACTTATCAGATCAGTGTTATGGAAATTTCCTGAAAGGTGGTGAGAGTTGCCATGGAGGGACTAAGCATGGAGTCCATATTTTGCCTGTGGTGGAAACTGAGGGAAAGACTCTTCAGCAGCACAGCCCAACTCATCATGTAACCAGCTAAGGCTTTATTGTGAAAATATCCAACTACATTACAATAGCATTTTAAGAAGCCTTTTCATTTGTGTAAGTGAGGTGACTGGCTGTTGGAGGGCAAACACAGCACAAGCTCTGTTCCAGCTTAGGCTGACTTCAGTCAGGTCACATGTATTTTCAACCACCATGCTGTGTAAGTAGTGGATCCTGTACTCTGATAGCACAGGCTGGCTGGGGGAGCTATGCTAAGAACTATCCTTACCAAATGTGAAAAATAGGATTCATTTTTATCAGTTTATGTACCAGAGTAGAACAAGGGAGAAGGTGGGAGTATGTGGCTGAAGAAAGACCAGGGGAGAGCAAGACTTTGATTCCCGTGATTTAGACAAGCTGTTGAGGAGCTGTGCCTCTGCCCAGGATTCCTACACCAGATCAAACCACCACTGCGGGAGGAAGAGGAGGATAGAGAGTCAGTGTGTCTAGTGACATCCATATGGGCACTAGAAGTGAGTGGAAATAATGATCACTCTTGTAGGATCAATCATAAACAAAAAGACAGCTTTCCCCAAATATCATGCGTACCCTCATCCACATCTCAATGCCTCTGGACACCCCTTTTCACATGACAAGCAGTAACAGAGAACAATGTATATGGTACATTTGCCTCCTGTAAAACTTACCAAGGCCAGTGTTGGGGGTGGAGGGGGAGCTGGAGGGGGAGGCACAGGCATGGTGAAAGGCTGAGCTCCGTCTGGTCTTGCTAAGAAACCTGCGTAGCAAAACACAGAAATGTATAAGATCCCGAGATTAATAAATGTCACCTTTGGAATTACTATTCAGCTAAAAATTGTCACGGCAGCTAACAGGTTTGTCTGCTATATTTCCTAAGTCTAAATAGCCTGTGAAAAGCTTTTCAGGTTTCATTGTATGGAAATCAACTGCATCCTTAAATGGGGGCTTCCTACATGATCCCTACTCAGACATAATCCATGAATTGCTATGGCAATGCACAAAAATGAAATGTGGACACCTGCAACAATAAATAACAATAACAAAATTGAACTGTGTTTAATTCAACAATCTTTTTCCTGTGAAAGTACTTCAGGATAATTCCATAGCTATACCATCAATCCTTACTTCAGGAAGGCATCATATCTTTAAGATCACATTGAAAAAGAGATACTGATTTTTTAAAGCTCTTAAGTTGCTGGAAGTTACTTCCTCGTGTTCCCCCTCTCCCGCCCCATTATGGAATATCAGAACTCTGGGATAGAACCACGCTTCTTCCTTTTTCCTTGGTTGCTCTGAAGATGCCAAGCTCCACCATCATCTCTGATTACACCTTCCTCCTTTTCAGGAGCAGCACACAGTCATGCCCTGTGCACTTTTCCAGTGGAGGAAGAGCAAGCAAGCAGCCTAGCCTCTCAGCCACTGGCTGCTGCAGAGGGAAAAGCCTTGCTGCCAAAGTTCAGCCTTTGCTGAGCCTCCCTGCTGGTCACCAGGCTCCCACTTTTCTTTAACCCATGCAGAACTTCTGACCTAGGGCAATCCTAGGAGGGTCACACTTGAGAAGTTGAACTTCACCACAAGAAAAATATTAAACAAAACAAAAAAGGAAAAGCATTGAGAAATTTTTTTCAAGTAGCATGGGTTTTCTGTGGCATTTCAGCACATGGCTCACTGGAATCATGCCTATCGGAGGCTTCACATTTTTTTCTAATAGTGTTATGGCATTTCAGCATGTTCTTTGCTCTTGTCCATTTACCTGAGCTAGCTTTAGTAACAGCAATTTGCCACTGTTAACATCACATTTGCACAGACAGGTAAACGCACTAGGAACAGGAATAAGGTTTATCCTCCAGACAATCCCAGGCTGACGGCTGAGCTCCCCAGGGCAGTTATTTACAATATACAGCTTTTACTTTCTGAAAGTCACCTAATTATTTTTGATAAAACCAAGGAGAACTGTAGGTACAGTAACCTTTACAGTTTAAATAACCATTAGGAAAATGTTCTGAATGGAACAAAATGACATCTGCAGTCACAGTTTGAGATAAGTCACCATCTACAAAGTCTGTAATGAATCCTAGATGACCCATGATACATGAGGAAAACAAATGGCTAGAAGTACATATTTATCTTGTCTGATACTCATACTTCAAAAGAATTAGGATACAGCTATAAACCCATACACAAAAATTGCTGATCTACCTTCCTCAGAAGAAAGCTTTTTTGCAATAAGACTTTAATGGATTATGTCTAAAATCCTTAAGAGAAAAGGAGTTGGAAAGGAGTCAGACACATCATGCTTAGCTCTGGTTGACTATACACAAAAAAAATGGAGCTCAGAGTGATGTGAGGTACTACCACTGTCTCCAGTGTTTGCAGGTTTTCTTCTTCTGTACTGCAGAAACTGTGTCTCTTCCTGGTTGCTGCGAAAGCAAGCAGAGCAGAGGGGGAGCTGGTGGATGGGCAGACTGACTGACAAAGAGGAAACTGTGCGAAGCCAAGCCCATGCAGCACTGTGCAAACACACGCGTTCACAAAGTCTGGCAAACAGCTCTCAGCAGTCCTCTGGTGCATTACTGCACATCATGCGGCATCTCCAAAGAAGCACAGGCTTCACATTCAGAGAATCTGCTTGACTTTGGTTATATTCCTATCTTCTGTATTTCTAGCTCTCAGTCATTACATAAAACTCTGCACAAAGCCCTATCCTTTCCTGATCTGCTTATCCAAAATGCAATATTTGAAATCTGAAGCCTATTAAAAGCACCAAAACTAATGCTGCTTTGTTCTTCAGCTTCCTGTTTAAAAAAACAGTCAACCGGAAAATATTTCTTACAGCAGACCACAACCATCCTGTTTCTCAACACAGTCTTTTCACAGCTGCAGTTGTTTCTAGTGTAACTGTGCCACTAGGCTATTTCACCAAACTTTTAACTCCTTCAACTGATTAAAAAGAGAAATTTTTCTCTCTGCACTTCTTCAATACAAGGACAAGCAGGTTGGATAACGTGCAGTGAGTCTCCTTGGTACTCTATGTGCTGCAGGAAAGTTTCTGGAGCAGGCAGAATAAAGTTTTGTTTGACATCAGTCTTTTAAGTGAATTCCTTAAGGCAGCTTAGACCTGAATGCAGCAAGTAAGCCAGCTGGTCTATAAAGTTCTTTCACTAAAAAGCAGTATTTTTGCAAATTATCTATCTCCCTATCAGTTAAGTGATTGCTTTCTGCATGCTTGTGCTGGTCTGTTCTACTTCTTTTCCTTTTAACTGTGCTGCTTTAGAACAGCTTCTTAAGGAACTGATGGGCACAGAGGGGAAGAAAGGTAGTGCTTAAAGGCTAGTTCTCTAAGAGGAAGCCACTGCCCAAAGATGCATCCAGCCTCTCCAAATCCTTCCCGGCATACATTATTCACAAGGAGGTACAGGGGAGAAAGGCAGTGGGTGCCCCCTCTTTCCCTATCCCATCTTCTGGAGGGATGACATCCTCTAATGAACTTGTAGTCACTAGCTGTACACTAGCTAGTACCTATTCTGGTAATGAAAGGCTTTCTCAACAGGACAGGAGTGGAAGACAGGTATACAGCTGCACAACGCGGAGCTTAGCATTTAGCTAGTGCTGAAAAATCCCTACAACCACCAAAGAAGTTCCTAGAGGAATCTGGAAAATGGCATTTTGGAATCCCAGGAAAAGCTTCTGTAATAAATAGGCCAAGCTCAGGCAGAACTGGCTTCAAGATTAATGCAAGCATCCTGCAGAGTTGTTTACTCATGATGTTCTAGAGCCCACACTTCCCTGAGGAGCCCTCAGAAAAGAGATCATACGGCATGACTCACAAACTTGTGTGCCCACACACAAAAGTATAAAGCATACACTTACAGAGACAGTAAGGCACCCAGGCTGTCAAATTTTAGCTTAAAACGTAAGTTACAACACTGCTTTACTCTTAGTTTTCTCACTGTCTAAGACTGCTCTTGCTGCTGAGAGATACTTTCATAAAATCAATATGAAACCGCAGCAAGAAATGTCTCTGCCTTTGAAGCCCTAATTCACCCTTGCTATTCAGTCATTAGATTTTATACAATCTATTTCTTTGTCTGATTTTTTGTAAGAAAAAAATGCGCTCTATGGACTTTCAAAGTTGATCAGTATAAGCCTGTAGGAATAATAATAATAATAACAATACTGAAGAGATGCAGCGGTGTGGGGGCTTGCTTACACAGCACAGCGCTGGGGCTCATGCTTGGGATGAGTAGCACCTCTCAGGCTGCAGAAGCAAAGCAGCTGAGTCAGCACAATGCTGAACTTGAATTCTGCAGCTGCTTTGCTCATCGCTAATTTGCAAGATGGCTTAGAGATGTCCTAAGATGTTAAGTGTAACTGCAGTTAGAAGAAAGCTTTGGTTACTGTTCTGCACTTCAGAAATGGCCTCTGTTCATTATTTGCTCTCTCGATCAGTGGGAAAGAGCTGGATTTAAGAAACTAACACTATGCTCAATTGCTAACAGGTGACACAGTAAAATACCTGAATAATAACTGATCCACCCAGTAATAAATTCTACCTACCAAATCTGTTAAAAAACAAGCCACTCATTACACTGAGTTGTTTAGGGTGTTGAAAGGAGCCAATTCCAAAAGACGAAGGCTGAAGGCATATCAATACTTTGAAACCCAGGACACACATCCTTACATATTTTCTAGGCAGCAGTGTAAATTGTCACAGCTTTTAAGAAGCTATGTGGAAATGTTATGTCTAGCAAGCATCATTGGTGCAGCAGAAAGGATTACAGTAAATAAACGAACACGTACAACACAGCATCGGCTCCTGAGCCCCAAACACAAAGGTCTATATTGTCAGCAAGAGAGAAGGATTTCCACAGCTGGCAGAAACAGCTGCTCTCCTGCTGCGAGGCAGGCGCCAGCAGCGCCATGCACACCGCTGTTTCCTCTGGAGGCCCGGCCCTGCCCGGGGCTGCCATCTCCATGAGCAGGCACACCACCGCAATGCTCACACTTGCTCAGCTACAGCCCTGGTGCCAGGTCTCTGCAGACCACAGGCAACCTTCTCGAGAGACATGTGCAATGTAGCCTGTATCTGCTGCCTTTTATGAAAGACCTCCGAGTTGTTAGCAAACCACAGGCCTGCCTAATCCCAAGTAAATCACATGATCCCATCAGGAAGCTCTGATTTTCACAAGCTACCAGGCACACCCCGCAGTCACTATCAGATATGGTATTAAAATATGATATGCAACACATTGTCATAAAAACTAATTTCAGTCAAAACCGAAAGTACAGGAGACAGTATATATTGCTCTGCAAAGTAATCCGTAAAGAGCAATAAGCAAAAGCAGCACTAAACTGAACTCAGTCAATACAAATTCTGGGCATTTCAGATTTAATTTGTTGATTCAGAAATCATTTCAGGAGCATAACAAATGCTGACAAGAAATGTGACATTTAATGTGGGATGGACAGCCTGAACACTGAACTGCAAGGGCATTGTTTGCATCTCTTCAGCCATTTTGAGCTGCTTTGAGGCACCCTCTCCAAAGCAGAGACAGAGGCAGACAGACAGCTCGCTGTGGTTAATCATTTCCTGCATGATTAATTTCCAAGCAAAAAAATGAGGAAGGAACAAACAACTGTAGAAATTAAATAGAAGTGACAGAAATGAAGGGGAAAACCCACCAAAGCTGACAATTAAAATGCTGACTGACCCTCAAATGGTGCAAAAAGACCTCACTTCCAACTCAATATTGATTTGTTTTCCAAAATGCATTACTTCCAGCTAGTAAAAGAAAGGGAAAATTTAAATATCTGAATTTGAGGAAATTGTGCTATGTTACCAAGTACTTTAGTAAGGCAGCTCTCAAAACAAAAATGACAACTAACTATAAACACATAACAAAGTAGTTGGAAAATAATTTAAAATCAGTTTCATCCAGACCACAGCACTTTTTCATGAACCGTTTATTTTAACAGAGTACTAAACTGTTTTGGTAAAAAAAAAGTGTTACCATGTTGTCTCTTGAAATTTTTTCGAGCCCCCTGCTCCCACTCTTCTTGGTGGGGCTGAGTCATCAGTAAGTCTATGTGTCCTATGTTACACTATCAGGTCCTCCAGGGCCCAGAGAGGCTGTCTGCATTAAGACAGTTGGGTGGAGTTATGTGGTAGGGTGAGAAGAAGAGTTTTAGAGGATGCTGAAGACATTTCTCCCATGCAACACCATGCTAGCAAATCCCATCTGAAAAACATCAGATATTATTCTTCTTTTCTTTTTATTAAAGTTTCTAAACATCTAGAAACCTTTAAATAAGTATAGATGGTTTTAAACCTCTAAAGAGTTCAACAAGGATACCAAATCAAATCCAATGCAGCATAAAGCTACCAGAATATTCTGAAGAAGAATTCCCCTTCAGGGTGAAGAAAGAATATTTAGGAGACTCTCTGGCTTCAGTTATTCACACAGGGTAGGGCAAAGCCTCTGACAGGTGCTAAAGCAACCCAATACAAGATCTACTTGAGACACCACAGGAGTGCTGTATAATGGCCCTATATTCAGCACTCCTAACTGTGATAAACCTTCCAATGTACAGGCACTCAGGAGGAGGAAAGAGACATTTAAAATGTTACTCTTGGTATTTTGGGGTCCTTTAACATCAGTGACTGGTCTTTTAAAGATGGCTTCTGGCTGAAAAGACACTCCTTTTGGTGCAGGGATTACAAGGTTGTGTGGCCTTAGAAAGGGAGTGAGAATGCAAATTGTCCCTAACCTGTCTGGTGGCAGATGTGGTAGTGAAAGGAGGTACCAACATTTCACCTCCAAAACCACTTGCAGAGAACTGGACAGCTGACAGAGAGACCATTAGAGGAGAAGTAACTTTGGATGCATGAGACCCGGGGAAATTTCTGGGGAGCTGCCGCTGCCAGAGAGAGGAAGCCAGCTGTATTTGGGACTTTTTACATTTCAAAGAAACTCTCCATAGTACCTGAAATGACTGATATGAGTATGACTTTCCATCTAGAGTGAAAGACACCACCCTCTACACGCAATACCAGGGCAGAGAAAGTAGTTGGTACCGTTGATGCCAGAGAACTCTTGCCTGGATCTCGAGTCAGAGCTCCTTTTCCACAAACAGCCATCAAAGGGGTGATGAATGATAGACTTCATTCACAGGCATATGTGTAAAGCAGGTGAGGTCTTTGAGGCCCAGAAGTAGAACGTAGCCCCAACCTGAATGACACACAGGAGCTGGCAATAATGGAAAGATCTGCAATGGGAAACTGTATCTAAACAAACGTGGCAGTGACTGACTTGAGGATGCAACATCATTCTGCTGTAGTCATGGGCCAAAAAGGAGAGAACTGGAAAGAGAGACCTGGAGGTCTCTGACAGGAGCGCATGGGGCAGTTCTTGTAGAAGAAACACATGTTGAGCCAGTATCAAAGTGAACAGTTTTTTCAGCCCTGTATAGGCTTGCAGAAAGATGATATTTTTTGTTCTCTTTTGTTTTAGACATACTCTTTTCAACAAATTGCAGAGTTTTAATCTTTTACCTCTTACAAGAGTGTAACTGATCTATGTGGAAGGTGCAGGTGTTGAGGGGCTACTGAGGAGCAGTAAGATAAATAATCACGATAGCAAACAAAGCACAAGAATAGTTAGGAAAAAAGTGAGAGGATACCTCTATGTATGTAATCCCAAACATCTGTGACCTGCCAACCCTACAGCATCTCCATCTTCCTCCACCCCTTGGGCTTACCTCCCTCACTCCTGAGCACCCAGCCAAGCACAGTGACCTTTGCAGGCAGCACTGACTACATCTCATACTCAGCAATTCCAGAGTCTTAAAACCCCCTAAACACTTTCAATCTACTTCTTACCTTCACAGGAAATCAGTCACAGAGCAGGTTACTGTAGGGTGTCAGTGACAGGTGAACTATAAGACCACTGAGCTAGCACATGACCGTAGGGCACCGGCACCAAGAGCAGTAACAGCCAGATGCTCTCATGGTTCATGGCAAGTTGCATCCAGCAAACGTCATCTATCAAAGACAATCAGGAGTTATACGGCAAAAATCCAGAAGCGCTTCATCCATGGAAAATAACAGCTAAGAAATAGGCCACTATGGTGTCAGAATGTTGTTTTAATCCAAGTATTTTAAAAAGTTTTTTCCTTTTCAGTGACATATTTTTCAAGATATGCAGAGGATCACAGCCAATGGCTAGTTTTGGCGGTCTGCCCTCAGTCACTGATAGAGTCACTGTTTGGAAAAAACAGAAAAGCTTTTGGTCAGTTTAAATGTTTGGATGTTGACTTGAAAAAAGCTGATAATGTAAGAGCAAACACACTATAGCAGAAACTCTCTCCACGACTCACAGAAAACAAGCGTCTTCCATCCAGTCCATGCTCCTATATTTTCTTTCAGCCAGTGCCTTCAGAGGTGATGTACATAAACATTCCTTCCTGCTCAGACTTGGCTCATGCTGTCCTTTGCAGCGACCCTCCCCTTGGGGAGTGGGACCTCAGCTCCGTACACAGTGCCTGGAGCAAAGCCCCTGCACCAGGCACCGGGGGAGGGAGTCTCGCCAGTGTTTCAGAACAAGCACATGTGTGTCACTCCTCAGCAGGAGGTTTGGGCCAAACACAGTGGAGAAATCTACCATTATTACACTGTAATCCCAGCCCTCTGGACAGGAGGACACAACTTGAGCCATTGAAACCTCCCACAGCTCCCTCCCCTGCCTCTCTGCGAAAAAGTGAAAAGCCCTTCCCTGAATCCATCCACAAAGGAAAGCTCTTCAGCAAACAGCTTCACCCTCTCTCCCAGGCAGAGGTGATGGGTAAGAACCAACCTGTTTGTGCCCGAGATCTTACTTCAGCTGTCCAGAGCACAGCTGCCTGCAATACTCAATTACCCTGCATCAAAGGCAGCCCAAGTCAACCCAAATGTTTGAAACAACGCACAAGGCTGTGTTACCCTAGGCACATTGCCCAGTGCAGCCAAGGAAGGATTCACCCAGGCTAGAGGCGAACTCAGTGTGCAGTCCTAAAGAAAGAGACCCTTGTTAAAGTCTTCTGGAGAGGCTGTAGGGACAACCTCTCCACATAGGGACAACACACCCCGGGAACAAGAACCTGATGTCTCTTTCCATCTTATTCCTTCATCTGTTCACAAAATACTGCTTCTGATATATAGTCCAAGAGTTACTCTGATGGGGCTGCTTTTTCCAGTGTCTCAGTACTGCAGAGGTGATCACTCTGTCATGTAGCTGTTCAGCAGCATGTGCTTTGCTGCACAGCTTCCTCCCCAAAACTTTAGCCATCTTATGCTCTAGAAGTTGTTGGCAGCGTGCACAGGCTAGTTCAGAAATTAAGGATTTCTGAGTATTGCCTCCAGCTTACTTCGTTTTAAATCAGAAAACAAAGCATTGCATTAAGCCGTAAAAAGCGCTGAAGAGCAGGCCTCTTTCCAGCAGCTTATCCTCACAACGTGGTGCTGCCCAGCTCTCTGACCAGATAGGGCCATTCACGGCCTGATAGCAGCAGGCAGCCAGCACAGAGAGGCAGGTGGAGGGCAGGAAGGGATGTTTACCACACCCGGTGACCCAGGGACAGAAAGGCATGGGTGGACCTTCAGTACCCTCAATGTGTAAGCATTGGAAAATAAATTTTGCTCACATCAACATCCCCATCTTTTGCTTTACACCTATTGCTCCACGGCTTTTTTTTTTTTTTTTTTTTTGTGAAGGATATTCCAGGTCTGACCACTTGTTTTCCTTTTGTAGCATGAAAGCAATTCTGTCATTGGACACTTCAGTTGTCGCAACTTTCCGTTAGTGTGGAAAGAAGTCATAGGAACTAAATTCAGTGAGCAAGCCCTGGTATTTAGCTGGATTTCTGGATTTCTGCTGACCATGGTTGCTAGCTAGTGTGTGTGTGTCCCCTTCTCAGTGTTGGTTATAAAGAGAGTGGCTTCCCCCCTCTGCAAATTTCGAGATGAGGATGAAAAGAGCCTCTTTGAAGCCACAGGTTACATCATGGGAGCTCACAGGCATCCTACACTGCACCCTCTCCATGCCTGGGGCACTAAATTAATGAACATTGTGACCTGCATAACACCATCGCTGAACTGTCTTCATTCACCTTTCTCTTCTGAACAACAGGATGGCAGGAAGCTGCAGTCAAAAGGATTTTACTGTAACGAAGGCATACAGAAAAGGATCAAGGATCTCATACACCTTTAGATCATTTTACTTCTCGGTAGGTATCAGTTTAGAATTCAGTTGGCTTCAGCATTCAAATAGTTTTCTTTAACATAAAGTGGTTTCTTCATCACAATTAACTAATTTTTACTAAACCTGCAGTGAACTGTGGCCAACTAAACCAACCACCTATAAAATAATCTTAAAAGAGTGACTACCTCTAAAGGGGAAATGTGAGGCATATAAGGGCCAGGCATGTGGAATGAATTTAAAACACCATTTTCCTATAAAAATGTTAAAAAAACTACAGTGCACAGAGATTAGTTCAGATTTCACACCAAAAACCCAAACAAAAAGTTGAGTGGTCTGGGCAGTCAGCAAGGGAAAGAACATCTACACAAGCAAGAATGCATTAGAGTTTTTACAGTCTAGGTGTGACATGAATGAGAGAGTAACTTGAATACTTGTCATGAGAAGAACAATCAAAGACTGATCTTCCTGGATTGTGGGAAAACCAAAACAAAACTCAACCCCAGATCTGCATTATGCAAGGCAGTCTGTTCCACCAAAGACAGTTCAGAAAAATGAATACCATCTCAGAGCCAGGTTACCATCAATAAAAGTTTCAGTTCAGTGTGCCAAGTCAAATAAATCAGTTTGGTGAAAAACAGGCAGCCAGGTCTGGTAGAGATTTTAATTATTTAAAAAAAAATGTTCTTTTCCATTCCAGAAGCTAATTTTGGATGAAGTGAGGTGACAAAGTGCTGAGACTCCAAACCTTCACTAAAACGGGTGGAGAAAAGAAAGTCTGATTTTACTCTCATTAGAGTTCATGGAAAGGCTCTGGCCAGTTTTCCAAGGGGGCTGGCTGAGACCCATTGTACCTTACGACTTTGCTGAAAGTGTTTGAATTATTTGGGATGATCGGACTTAAAGGCTATGAAGAGCACATCCCGCTAAGTCTCTTGATGTTCTCTGCTGTGCAGGGATTTGCACTGTAGCTCAGGGTTAGTTACTAATCCAGATAATTTTTGAGGCTCTGAATCATATTTACACATATGTAATGAACTTGAGGAATGTCACAGATAGCAATCAAGGCTGGTGTTGGCTCCCAAAACACCATCTTTTGGATGCAGAAGGCTGGTGGAGCAAGGACCACAGCCACAGTCTGCACAGAGATCCCATCAACTGCGTTCAGCACTGCTAGCATATTGCTTCATCATGGAGAACAACCGGATAGATACACTGTCACCTGTCTCAAAGGACACACCTTATTGAAAAACTGCCTGTAACTTTTGCCCTGTACCCTGGCGACAGATCACAAACCGACTAGAAACTCACATCAGACCTTACAAACCAACAAGATACTAAATGAGGACTCATTCTGCATGTGTTCACAAGTGTTCTCTGATCTCCAATACAAAAAGTTATGAAATAGCATTTGTTTTGCCATTCAAATGCTTATTTCAATAACATGGCCAGGGTAAGTTAAGTTCTTTGTAGGCTCTGCTGGGTTGTCACAAAACGATTACTTCTTTATAATTCACAGGCCCAAATGATTTAATGCAGGTTTGCAGATAAGGTAATGGAAAATTTTCAGCTTACTGAGGTATAAATTAATACACTCAAAATATATCATTACTTTGCATATTTAAAGAGATTTTAGTGTTTACTATGACTGGTCTTTTATCACAGAACCTCCTCTGAGAACAGCTACAAAACTCTCTCTTCCTTAATTCATGTAATAACTAGCTACAGTAATTAAAAATTAAAATCAATTTCAAAGCCTGAAACCCCTGAACTATGTGAAGTTGGGCAATGTACACTGGGTATCTGCACATGCAGGGAGTTGGACAACAAAGTGTCCATTTGCACAAGCAATCAAAGCAACTCGCAGCATCCGTTTTGCTCACTTGGAAGAGAGCCTCTGCCCTCTGAGGTTTGGCTTGCATCTCAGAAAGCTTTCAGATGGGCTGCTATGGTTTCAGTAATTATTTTTAAAGGTTCTCAGCAATAATAACAAATCTGTGGAAAAGATTTTAGAATCAGGATGGAAATAATAAAGGGGAGAGAACAGAGGAGGCAAAAAGTAATCTGAAACAAACAGAGGGTCTGCTTCAGCAAACAAGCCCTCCCCTCCCCAAACGCCAGGGTTTCCATTACCTCTTCTTCATGTTGGAGCCAACCTTAGCTGACCCCAGACTACTCAGACTTTGGCCAAAAAGGTGATCATCTTTTCAAAAGTATATACAAAACTTGAGAAACTGCACCCAAAGCAATACAAAAAACCCCAAAACCAAACCCAAGGTGGATTAAGGACAAGAGATTTTTTTTAACCTTGAATATTCTACCACATGTATTTTGGCTTGAAATTGAGTCATTTAAAAACAACAAAGAAAAGCAAGTGTTAATGAAAACACATTATTTCACATGCAAATTTAGATTTTCACCTAATATCCTGGCAAATGACATCTTGTTCTAATCCATGTAAAAAACAGTTCCAAAATTTTATGCTCCTGCATCACCAGATCATTTTCCTGTTTGGAATCCAGCAAGATAATAATTAATAAGGAAGATTGAAGGTTGTTGTTATCTCTGTATTGTTTGGTTCTTTGTACTATATATAAAATCTACTAAGTCAGACCCTCTTTTTCTCTGTTTTAAAGAACATAGATTTTATAACATATCCATATTAACTGCATTAATTCACTGCCTTAATTACTACAGCAAGAAAAGCTTGATTTTAAAAGTCTAATTTTTTTATACAACTTAAAAAATTATCAACTGTTTCTAGCTGATAGGAGCTGCTACAGTTTCACTGCAGGTGTACGAAGTCTTATATCAGAGGAAGATATGGTCCCAAAGTACTAATTCAGATCTGTATGATGAATGATGAGGGCTACCAGTTGAAGAGCTAGGGCTGAAACAGACCACCAGCAGGGAAGTCAAGGAATTGTCTTTTCCTCCTGCAATACTGAATCCATCACATGCTTTATTCTGAGCTCACCGAACACTTCCCCGCCTCCAAGACCAGTTACTGGATGAAACAAACTGTTACCCAATGGAAATATGAAAAGAAACCCTACAGAGGATCTCCTGCTCTAGAATCACTTCTTGGGAAGAGCAGCTCTAGAGGAAATTAGTGATTTGGTGACTGCCCTGCAGAAGGTGACCTCTAAGCCAGGGGCCGACTGAAAGGATGAGTGGAAGAGTAAAGGCAGGCGGATGCTTGGAGACATCCTTACTCTTTGGCCAGCATGGAGAGAAGTTCTAAATCAGCCCTGTGAATTGAAACCACGTGAGGGAGGTGGAACTGGTGGACTGGTGTTTAAAGAGACCCTCAGGCAAGGAACCTGATGTCCTATTGGCAGCTATCTTAGGGCTGGAGCAGTAACAGACCCCAAAATCATACTTCCTATGGATTTAGTTTGGCTCTTCACAAAGCAGTAAAAATCTAATCCACAGTGCATGAATACCTCTCTGTGCATAATAGGAGAGACCTTAGCCTTCAGCATCTGAATTTGCATGTGTGCAAGTCACCCACAGTGCTCATGCACTGTTCCTATGACCAACAATTTCCATTTGGTCCAATCTGGAAAAAATCCTGAGTAATAAAAGGATGAATTTTTCTGTTAAGTATTTCCAACACGTTTTTTGGCAAGAAAAAATGTCAAAAGTTACTTAGAAAAAAAAAAGGTACAGCTATGAGATGTTTAAACTATTTCATAAAAAAGATGTCAAAATGCAAAGAGTAAAAACTGGGCAATACTAATATTCTTCATATTTATACCATTATAAGCAAAGCAGAGGTGAGAGTATTGATCAATCACAATCTATATATTTTATTTCATTTACAAGAGTAGAGTTACAACAAAAATTCAACTGAAAATAGTTTTGGAAAGCCATTTTTCTTGGAATTTTGCCTATTTTTGCAGCAGAAATTGATATTTATGAAATACGGATATTGCTGAAATATAGGTGAAATATCATTGAAACACAGGGTTCAGATTTTACATCTGGCACATGAACTGAAGACACAGCCTTGATATTTGGATTATTACATTATTTTGTACTATATTGTTATTACAAGCTTGTACATATGCATCTGTGTTCACAGCACACATCTGCAGCAGAGAATGCTAATTTAAATACCCACAGTAAGGACACACAGTTAAGATGTCCATACTTACTCTCATGTTTTTATTGTCCAGTTGAAAGCACTAGAATTAAAGATATTTTCTGAGGATTTAACTTATGAAATATCCTTTTCAATTAACTAGGCAAGTATCTAATAAATGGCAAGGTAAAAGTTCTGGTTTGCATCAGTCTGGTTCCTTTAGACTCAAAACAATTCCAGTATTATATTTAGTACTAACTATATCTAGCAATGTAGCTTCCCTTGAAAATCTACCTAGATAGGCACTAAAATTTGTGTATATTGGTATACTGAAGGATTTAAGAATGTGGATTTGGAATTAAAAAAAAAAAGTAGAGACAAGTGGTAAGCTAATTTTATGTCCAGTCAAAGTTTGAGACATGAAGAGATTTCTATTTCAATCCAGATTTAAAAAAAAATTAAATGTAAGAAAATTGAAATTTTACTCTCTTGTTCTTAGGAATGCAAATTTCATTTGCTTTGGGTATTTAAAATTTCTTCTAAAATATAATTTTAGAACTTTCAAATTTCTGAAATTTTAATTTTGTACCAAATTCAGCTTCAATCTCAGGAAAAAAAAAGTTTTTGATAAACTAATGGCGTTAATTAGAAAAGCTTTTGAATAAAAATGTCCTGAAAAACTTTAACTGTGATCTTCAAATTTGATATCCAAATAGATATTTTCCAACTTGGGCATCGAAATCCTATCAACAGAGGCTTAGGTCTTCCTAGATTCACTACTGAACTGACACAAGACTGCTGAGCCAGCACAGGGCTCTCTTATTGACTCCTGACTGCCTTGATCATCGCCTGGTACCAGGAGGCACTTGGGGCAAATTGGTGTCACTAGAGCTAACACTGGGAGTACACAGATGTGAACAAGCAAGGGGGCCCAAAGTCCTGAAAAGCAGATTAAAGCACGGCACAAATCAAATCAGAAGCAATCAAAGACATCAAACTGAAAACGCCCTTCTGCTTTTCTCCAAGTCTCTGATTACAGAAGTCTTTGCTCAAATTTATTTCTCTTTGGAAACATTTTACAGCTGCACATGGCAAGTACTTAGCTAGCAAGTGAAGAAGAGAAGCTGGAAAGAATGATTATTGATGACTTCTGCCAAAAAAATAGGCAGGGCAAAGCCTTTCATGGCTTAGCACAAGAACCAGTCGATCTTCCCCTGTGTGAGGAGTAGGCATGTCCTGTGATGTGTTCCTGAGAAGAAATATAGCGCAGCCGCATTGCCTTCTGCAGCAACTTGGGCTGGATCCCGTGGAAACTTGAAGCACATCTCCTTTCTTTCTTGTAAAGGTGGTTGAGTCCACACACATTATAGAGAGCATTTGCCCAAGTCCTTAATTAAAAGAAAGAGATTGCATTCAGCTATCTGCATTTTATTTTAACAATTTTCCATGGTCTTTGTCAACCAAATGCTTCCATGTAACAACTGTAGTCAAAGGAAATGCACCATGCTGTTGCCTGCCCTCATTTACCAGGGGGCTCAGGGGACTGCAGTGACATCACTTACGAGGTCATGTCTAAGTGACTGCCCAGGCCATTCAGAAACAGGCAGATGCACTAGACAAGTGCACGTACTAGAGGGACAAATCCACATCTTGCTTGAATTCAGTGAGAGCTGCAAGCCATTGCTCAAGGAGAGACAAGGTACCTCAGCCAGCTGCTCTGGGGCTGGCAGTGGCTCCTTCCTGGTTCTTGCCAGGTGTTTGGAAGTGGTGCCCAGCCAGCATCGCACCTCCATTTTAGCTGGCAGCTCTGAGACAGCAGGCTCCACTGTCTGTGCAGGAGCTCATTGGGAGCCCGGGGAGCAGCTGGTTTTGGAGGTTATTTGCGTCCAAGCAAGTCTAGCTGAGCTCCTACTGGTATTCTGAACGCATCTTTTTGCATCAAAAGTAGTAGTTTGGTACTGCTTCAGCTAAAAAAAGTATGTATGGCACATCACATACCCACAAAACCCAAAAGAAGTCACATTCTATCATTCAACACTTGCATTTCCTCTTTAGAACATTCATAGACAAGTCCTTTTACTCCAAAGGGTTGCTCAAATAAATCCTCACTAATGCCAATCTACCAGAAGTTCAGAGGAGAAAACAAACTGGAGTGCTCAGTGCAGGTGCCCTTAAACAACAGGTACTGAAGGGTGGCAGCCAATTTCCCCTTTTATTTCTTTTTAATAAGAGTGGTTGTCACAGTTGTTAAACCCTAGCTAAGTTAGCATCACATCTGCTGAATCCTGTAAATATGGCTGAAACCTTAATCAAACTGGCTGAATGGCTTGGTTAGCTTGCATTGGGCAAAACCAAACTGGGTTTATTTTAAGTAAGTTTGAATACTAGGTTTAGCATATGGCAGACTGAAATACAACTTCTGACATCTCAGATTTCTAAACCAGAATTGGTAATTAAACGAAGAATTAGCAACCACTTCAAATCTGTGTCCACAAACTTCCAGATGAAAAGAACACTTCTTCTGAACTCAGAAAGCCATTGTATCTAGATCAAACCCACAGCTGAAAGGAAGCTTTGCACTGGCATTATCAGGTCACAACACATTACTACTCTCACGAAGTCGACATTCTCTGTTAAATTGCTGTCCTCACGTCTGGCAGTCCTCAACCAAGTGCTTTTGCTAGGATCACTGTTTCCTTCTCTATCAGTCAAGGCCTTTATAAGCGGGCTGATATGTGGAGGGCTGGGTTACAGGTGGTGCTGGTCCAGGCCCCACTGTGCAGAGAAAAAGCCCCACTTCTGCACAGAACAGGTACCACTGCGTCAGGGCTGTTGTGTGAACAACACCTGAACCCTGCAGCCAAATGCTGCTTAAAGTGAGCTCTAATCCATCAAAACTAGCTACTAGGAAATGCTGTTCAGAGCAGACCAAACTGGTTTTGCACGGACAGCATGAATTTGAAGTTTGCCATTAGTAGCAAAGTTTTGAGATTCACGATAAAAATGAGCAGTTTTCTGTCTTCCCACAGCCTGCCTTTTCAGGTCTCCCCCTTCTGCTGGGAGCAGACCTGGTTCTTACCTTGTCAGTTGCTAGTGATAATTACTCAATACTTTCCCACAGTGCACAGGATAATGCACTCATTTTATCTGTTGACTCCCAAATTAGAAGAGCAAAATCTCTCAAAATCATACTCAAGTGGAGTATGAGATATACTGTACCACACACGTGGAAGCATTTATTGCCTTTAAAATAACTATTCAGCTTTCATCAATACCCAGCAAAATCTCAAGTCACTGTCAAGAAGGAGCCTGAAATACAGAACGACAGACAGCAAGGCTGGAAGAGAGCACCTACTTTTCCCCTGAGTCACTATCAATTATATCATTCCTGACAGGTATTTATGTCTTCTCTCCCTAACTATTTCTAGTGATGGAAATTCTGCAATATCCCTCAATCATTTGTTAGTCTTACAGTTTCTAATCCTATTTACAATTGATGTGCAGAATAATTTATTCCTTTCCTATTCATGGCTATTTGAAACTGTTTATGTGCTCTTTGATCTTCTTTTCTTTAGGCTAAGCAATCATATTTCCTCCAGTCTTTCTTCACGGGCGGTACTTGGTCTGTCTCTCATCATTACTGCTATTCCCAAGACATTCCATAATCCTGTATCATATTTGAAATGGGTGAGGGTGACACAATTCCATATCTTTATCTCAGTATTGCATTGGATGTTCTTTTGCAGCACCCAATTTACTAATTTGAAATAAAACATAAATGTCAATTTAAAAATGCTCATATTTTTCCTACAGGCATGTCTCCACTCTTTCTAAACCACAGTGTCCAAACAGGTGTGTTTGTCTAGTCGTACATCAGTACTGTCTTTTTTGGTCCTCTAATGTAGAATAACTCTGTCCAAATACTAGGCTTTGCACCAGTCCTTATCCTGGCAGCAGTTCGTTGTGCTCAGTAGGAGTTGGGGAGTCAAGAATGAAGCCAGACATTTGTCTGCTCCTAGGGATAACTCTTCCCTCTCACATGTCCCAAGTCCGGCAGCCAGATTTCTCCAGACTGTGGTTTCCAAAGCAAGTGCACTGATAAAACTACACCAAATCATCAACTCACTGGGACCACCAACAGACCCTACCAAGAAGCAACCCAGAATGGTCTTGTGCTCATGTCTGCAGAGAACCAAAATCACATGTGCCGCCGGGACCCTCCCAGCATCAATTTCTGCCTGGTTCACTAATGACAAAGAAGCCAGAGTCAGGGCTTACAGTACAGTCCATTTGATATAGGAAATAATATTTGACCTCTTGGACTGCACCAGCTCTAGGTCAGCATGTTGCAGCATACTTACAGCACATGTTTTCTGGTTGAGCCCTGTGCTCCAAAGGAAAAAAAAAAAGACGTAAACTCACTGTTTTTTCTTCTTTCTGATTCACTGTGTATCTCAGTGGACCTTTTCATATTATTTCTGTACATTAGCAACAAATGCTGAACATTGTGGCCTTCACTGTGCAAGTGTAATGTCATGCTATAAGTCAGGACAGCTATGAATTCACAGTGCTTGGTCAAATCACCTCTTAGGTCTCCTGACCTACTGATGAAGTCTTAAATCCCTCCATTGTTAACCCTGTGCTACTGGAGTGAAAAAAAAACCTGCTGCATGTGTTAAAAGCTTGTAGATTTGGCAGAAAATTTGATGTAACCTAAGGTGAAAGGTGTGCCACATCAGAACATGTCAGCAAACTAGCATTGTCATTAATCCTGCCCTAGACAAGAAAGCCCCTCATATGATGGTAGCTCAAGACTGGAGATGCCTCTAAGCCTTCTGACTGTTATAGGCCAGGGATGGCACATGTGGGAGATGTGTTTCCTCGTGCTGCTGCTCACACAGTGACTCCTCCCCACTCCCTTCATCTCCCAGTGCAAACCCCACAAGCTCTGTACCTTGTCACCAGCAGGAGAGATGCTCACAGAGAATAGGAGGTCTGGCAAATTCAGTCCAGAATACACTCGATGAAGTTGATTAGGTTGCAATAATATTTCCCAGGCTGAACATTCCTGCAAGAAAAACAACAAAAAAGAAGGATTAATTGCGAAAGTGAAACACTGGAGACCGTAGAGCCTGGGTACCAATCTGCTGTTCATTTCCTTGTGTAAGCAGAAACCCTGCATGAGAAATTAGCAGCATTTAAGGAAGAGCCCACCTCCATCGAAAGAGGAATCAGAACAGGAAAATACACTGACTGTGCTCTCCATATCAGTACCTGAGGCCAAACTGTCCAATTTGCTCTCAAATAAACTTAAGATAATCCCTGTGACTTCATCATGGCATAATAAAAGCAAATATAAATAGTGGAATGAAAGCAGAAAAGCCTTAAACCATGTGTGGATGGATGTGGCGATAAGACTGAATGGAGTTACCCACTGCTACAGTTATTCCTCTTAAAAGAGCTATGGTTCACCGATCAGCTTTGTAGTACAGATTTCTATAGTTCAGGCTAGAGAAAAGTGCATGCAAAAGCTGAAACAAATCAACTAAATAAAAGTAAAATGACCTCCTTCACCCTCTAGATGCTTTTAGCAGTTAATTACAGAAATGATTTGCAGAACTTGCATTCAGTTGTAGAGGGAGAAGGGAGGGGAGAGAAAGGCTGGCAAGACGTGACCGAGACGAGCTGCAAATGATGTCCCAGCAAAAGATACCTTTGTCACTTTGATGTATTTAATATTGAAACCACAAAATGTCTTTAACAACCCAGTCAATTTAAAATAAAACACAAGAACAGCAACTATTCAGCATTTTATGGATCTCCTTCTATTTGAGATCAAAGTCTGGACACTCCAGTCCTTCCCTGGTATGAAACCTCTGCAAAAACGATGTGGTGAAATGAAACCCACAAGCGGATCCTGCTATAGACTCTCTGAAGCTGACCTATGCAGTTGAGATTTGCATTAGTTGATCTCGCACGTTTTAATTCATATTTTTTCCTTTGCAGAGAGCAGGACAGCCCTCTGCCATGGATCCAAGTGCATGCACAGTGGATGCAAAGTGAACAAAGCAATGCAGTTGAGATGCTTCTGGGGACCAAAACTGGCCAGTGCTTACAGTGGTATTCTGAGTGGTTTATTCTGTTTGTTTCCAGAAATAAGGGGTACTTTCATCTAACTCTGAGGCTTTCTTAAATTGACAAACATTATACTAATACTGCCCAAAGGAAAGAAAGAAAAATAAATAATTTAAAAAAATCATACAGAAAAATGTTTTTCTTCCATAGATGCTATCAATATATTAAAAAAAAATACACACAGTCTCCTTTCCTTCTGAAATACAGTAAAAGAGGAGGGCTTTTTTTCCCCAAGCACAGAATTTGTCCCCATCTGGTTCCATTTTTTACTATTTTCTTTTTTTGGTTTCCTTCTCTCTCATTCCAATTCATATTTATTTCCTTTTGTTTAGTCTGAACTCTTTATTCCCTTTCCTCTTTTTGCAGATTCCTTTTTTAATTTGTTGGGGAAAGAAACATTCTTTCCCTGGTTTTCATAATTCAAGCTGGGTCCATTCAGAAATTCCTCCTCTCCTACACCTCTTCCACTCTTTGCCCTCTGCTTTCAGTCCTGGCTGCCTGTGCTCACTCCTTGTAGCAGAATAAAATTGTTAAGCTTTACTTATTTAGGAAAGTATCAGTTTATTTTTTAAATCTGTTTCAAATAACTGGCACAAACCACTGAACAGAGGCTCAAATATATTATTTACAAGCCATTATATTTATCTTAAATCAACTCCTAATCTATTTGAGATGAGCTGGTAAAAGGCAGAATTAGGCTGAAATGAAAATTTTTGCAGTGGGATTTTACTAAATTGCTCTTAAATCACATTCTTAGTTAAACAGAGTTGAGTTTCACAGTGCTCTGGTGAAGGCTATATACCCTAATAGCGCAGAAAGGCCAATTTCAGGCAGAACTTTGGCTCTCTTTGCGAAACTTACTGTTTTTTACAGAAGCAGAGGAGCTCAGCTAAGACCAGACCGTGCTGCATGTAAAAATCCAGAGCTCTGCAAGGCTGCAGAGAGCAAAAGCCCCAGAGCTCTTAACTGCCCAGAAACAAGGTACTGCCATACCCAAATTGCTGAGACCCTTAGCACCCCACAGCAGCGCCAGACCCAGCATCTGCCTCCCTGGGCAGGAGGAGGCGTGGACTTCCCTGCTTCTGCAGCCTGGTCCTTTCTGAGCCCCTATGTTTATTTTACATAGATACTTCTACGCTGAGATCAGGATGAATGCACTTATATGATACAAAGAGGGTAAAACAGCGGTGCAACTTACTGGTTTTTTACAGACTCAGGAAAAGGTTTTTAAAACTTTTGGGAAGAAGTATGGACAGTTTTAGGAATACTTGTCCAACACTCAAATCTCTGATTTTAATCTCTGACGTGCCCTTGGTACAGCACCTGTCATCCCCAAGAGCTGCAGTTCACACCAGATCATAACCACTTCCACCATCCAAGCCCCTATGCTGACAAGCTGTGACCTTACCTAGTGAGCCAGGGAGTCTCTGCAAAGCAAGAACCTTTGCCATCGACTGATGCTCCGTTACCTCCTCTTCCCCTCCACACTCTCCCAGCAACACATGTGCCACCTACTGGGATTTAGTTTCAGTTCAAATTCTGTAAAGACTACAATAGTCTACATTTTATCATCCTGAAGTTTATTTTCTTTTTAACTTTCACTCTGATTTGCATTCAAAATTTTTGATTAAGTCAGTAACAAATTTGAAAGTAACAAATGTATTTTTGTGCAGGAATACAGGATGTAAATTGCATTAAACAAGCTCCCTCTGAAAGCTCCCAAGCTCTTCTGTACAAAACTGGGGCAGTTTCATTCCCTGTAGAGTCTATTCCTAAGCCAAAACCCTCCAGCACAGAAAATCTGTGATGGAACTCCTCAACAAGAATTGCCAGGAATGAAAGAAAACCTTAACAAGAGACTATACCAGCAAAATCAAACAGAACAACTATATACTAAGTACAGCCAAAGCAAACAAAATGCAACTTTCACAACAGTCAACAGCTTTAACCTGTGCTTGGAAAAGCACTTTATGGTATTCACTAACACTGAACACTTCTATTAAAAATCCAGATCTTATACTCATTATATGAAAATCTTAACAAGACTGAGAAGATTTCATTCGCACTTCTAATGTGAATCAGGTCCACACTGCTGTTGTACAGCAAGGCAGGCTCCAAGCTTCTCACAAACTGAGCTAATTCAAAGATAAGCTTCCTATTTTCACCCTGTGAGGTCCTGCTCTTGAGGTTGCTTGCTACCTGCTAACATAAATGCCATACGCACCAATTCTTATCCCCCCCCTCAAAAAAAAAAAGTGTGAAAACATGCATGTAGAACCCCTGTAGGACGGTTAAAGAGACATTTTAAGAGGACTAACCCGTGCTCCTTGAAGCCATTGGAGGTCACACAGTTCTGAACTTCCCCACCAGTTTCAATCGCATTTCCTGTAGAGCGGCATGTGACACCCCACTTCCTCACCGCACCTTGCTAGACTTGCTTCGTATTTCTTAAAATCAGATGAGGAAACTAAAGGTCCCTTAAAGCACGCTGAAAGGCTTTCTGCTCTCATGTTGAACCACTGACATTTCTGCATAGCCAAAGAGCCACCCTGTATCGCTGTCTGAGTCACTCCATGATTCAATGGACCTTTTTATACAATTTCTTTGTATTAATACCAAATGCTGAATGTGATTCTGTTACAGTATACTTAGTGCCCTCCCATTCCTTCTTTTAAAGAGCGAACAAATGCAATAGTGGAAAATGTAATTATGCTGCAGGCACGAGAAATTTCAGTACAAGGGTATTTGTTTATCAAATTTTCAGATTGGTAATGAATGGATGCATTAGAATAGATGCAGTTAACAGAAATTTTCAAAAATAGTTTTCATTTGAATATGGTGCTCTGCTTTCACAGGCATCCATACACTGTCATCTAGTGATGGTCACAAAAGGCAATGGCATCTTCACCTGTATCAGAAACAGTGTGGCCAGCAGGACAAGGGAAGCGATTGTGTCCCTGTACTCGGCACTGGTGAGGCCACACCTCGAGTACTGTGTGCAGTTCTGGGCCCCTCACTACAAGAAGGACATTGAGGTGCTGGAGTGCATCCAGAGAAGGGCAACGAGGCTGGTGAAGGGGCTGGAGAACAAGTCCTGCAAGGACTGGCTGAGGGAACTGGGGTTGTTTAGCTTGGAGGAGGCTGAGGGGAGACCTCATCGCTGTCTAGGGCTGACTGAAAGGAGGCTGTGGCAGGGCGAGTGTTGATCTCTTCTCACAAGTGACAGGTGATAGGATAAGGGAAAATGGCCATAAGTTGCACCAGGGGAGGTTCAGACCAGATATTAGGAAGAATTTCTTTACTGAAAGGGTGGTCAGGCACTGGCACAGCTGCCTAGGGAGGTGGCTGAGTCACCATCCCTGGAGGTGTTTAAAAAACAGGTAGATGAGTTTTGAAGTATATGGTTTAACAGAAGATGGGTATAGTTGGACTCTATGATCTCAAAGGTCTTTTCTAACCGGAAAATTCTATGATTCTATGAAAAGAAAGGACATTAAAGTTCTAGATTAGAAGACTATGTTTACAGGATTAGTCAATAGGGGGTGTTTTAGCAGAAGTTTTCTTTAAAGACACGTGAACTTTGAAAAGGCAATCTAATCCTAAGTGGTACAAACACCAGAAATGCTGATCCAGCCTGGAGATAAAGTTTGAAGGTTACTGTGTCAGAGGAGAGGGAAAATAGTCTTACCAGGGGCAGCAAGGAGATACTGCTCTGCTGGAAGATGCTCCTTGTGAAGCATTTTAAACACCCTTCAACTAGGCTAAAGGAAGAAGGGGAAACAATTAAACATTCTTTTGTTTAGGAAAAGCTGAAATAAAAACAGCCAATGCCTGGGGCATTGATCAGCCTGGCAAGGACTGAGTGAAGTTGGGTGGACTACACAGCCAGAGGAGTTCCCTTGGAGACTGATTGCAAACACCTATGCCGGGGCACTGATTGGATTTAACTGCACCTAAGTGTGGGTGTGAAGGATCTGAAGGGAGGAAGAGAGTGAATGAACAGACAGCGATGTTGCAGATTTGGGACCCAAAGCTTTCTGCAGCAACTCTCATCTTTGACTGTTCTCCCACTGCCATTCCTTTCTCCACCCTGTGGCTTTTGCAGGTGTGTTGACAGAGTGGTTCCATAGCCTGTGGTGTGGACGGTACCGAGGAAGTGATCTAGTGTTCAAAAGTTGATTAGTTTGGTTTTTTTTTTCATTTTCTCACTCAAAGGCAGCAGGGAACCACTGCTAGCATGAAACTGGCTCTGCTGCTACCCAGGCTGTAACACAAAACTTAAAGTGAGAGGCCCAGAGCAAACCAATGAGATTTTCTTTGGCCATTGGTTGATGCGTTCTATGTAAATTAAGACATTTCCACTAAAAACATCATCTTTTAAATCAAACTGTGCCAGATGAAGACATCAGTGTTGTGAGCAGCCTCCCAGTGACCAACAGTCAGGGATTACCTCCCCATCTGCTGCCCTGGGGCTTCCTACCATCGCTCAGTAGTATACTGCTATCAAGCAAGTCAAATTAGCTCCAATATTTTTTATCAGCGGGTTAAAGTAATCTGACTGATCCCACTGGAAATTCAGTGGCAGTGGTTTCAAGGATCCCTCTTACCCACAGAGATGCAGAAGTGGTGACCTCTGGCAAAGAGACAGTGATAAAAAACAAGATTTCACAGAGCAGCACGTGCCTGCTGTCAGGATCATCTGCTGCCAAGTTCTGTGCTTATGCAAGAGTAACTGTGCAGGGATAATCCTATCTCCCTTGGAAGTTGGCAATCACAGTTTAAAAATTGCTGGGGCAAGGAAAGGATCCGCTCAGGCTGAAAAGGTGAGACCAGCACGAACCTTTCCAATTCAAGGAACTTCAGTATCCTAAGTATTGAACAAATCACACACATCTAATAAAAGATATATTTTAAGTGTACACACAGACAATACCCACACAAAAGGAAATCCATGCATGACTGAAATGACTAGTCCACAAAAATGGATGCTTTTGCATTAGACTCTTTAGGTGCACACACGCCTACTTGTGCATGCAGATCTGAGCTCCTGGGGTTGTAGTAGGACTGCATGTGCAAACACATGTCAGCATTGCACCTGCTCTGCCACCATTTAAAGTTTTGGGCCAAATGGCCAAGTTATTATTTACTCTGGAAGACACTTGAGAGCGCTGCAAGACACATGCAGCTTAAGCACTTTCCCCTTGGTAAGCGTGCAGAGACACGATAGTTGGGCTCCGAGCTTCAGAGGCACCGAGGGGAAGTTGAAGAGTTCAGGAAGTGGCCATGTTTGCTCTCAGCACACTGACTCTTTGTCCTTCCCAGCTGCTCACCTAGGGGCTTTCAGACAGCCCGAATCCCTCACAAGAGTCAAGCTATTTCTCTACATTTTAAGAGGGGGCTACGTTTACAAAGTCACTTTTAATGTGTCATCCACAGCATGAGGATCCAGTTGCAGCACTGGACTGTGCCAGAGCCGTGCTTGGATTCACTGGTGGGGCAAATGTAGTTTTATATTCCCTCAGATACTCTGGGTTGTTCAAGATCGGAGGAATTTTTTCACCCAGCAGGTAACTCTCAGCAGTTTCCCAGCTGCTTTTAAGCTATGCCAAAGGAAAACTGCCTCCCAGGGCGTTGATTCATCCAGGTTCAGAGCGCAGCAGCACCTCAGTGTGCCCTTCAGCAGGGCCACAGAGAAAGCGCTGCATGGAGAGCAAAGGCAGCTGTGTGACCCTGGGGGACTTTGTGTGTCTGCAGAGCCCTCACACAGCAGGGTTTTCTGAACCACCATGGACACTAGAGGATCTGTCACCTCTGACCACATACCATTAAGACATGAAGGGGAACATCTGAAGCCTGATAAATTCTGTCTTCTGTAAACAAACTGCTTATTTCTCCATCCCTGTCACAGATGACAAACCTGTTGACTGGCACCTTCCAGAGGACCAAAGCCTCAACAGGCTTTTCAGCAGTAATCTTACACAATAAGACAACTGCTTGTAACTAATGCTGTCTCTCACCTTCTATATAAAAAAAGACAAACCCATCTTTGTCTTTTGAATGGAAATTTTACCTGAAGCTTTTCCTTACGTACACCTGGATACCTAATGGAGACAATGTGCTAGTAACCCTGCAGATGGCACAAGTTGTTTTTAAGACCATCAATTGACTTCACCTCCACTGCCACAAGATCAAACAGCATTTGATTTATGGATCAAGGACCACCCTGACAGCAGTAACAAGGTGCAGTGTCCTGAGAGATAAGCTACACAGGGATGTTAATAGACACAGCTGTAAAGCCATTTACACAAATAATTTGCCGTCCTGTGCTACAGGGATTAAAAAAAAGCAATCCCAGGCTCTAAGGCTTTTGGGGTAGATTAGAAATGTGTTCTACCCTACATCCACACATGATGATCCAGGCTAACTGAGCATGCTGCATCCCAGCATTCAAAACCCACATACCACTTGCCTTATAAAAATAGGCCCTATTTAATCATTATGTGGAAATTCACCCCCTTCACTAATATGGCTAAGACTATACACACACAGAGAACAGTAGAAAATGGAGCCCACCATATCCATCAAGTACCTGTCACCAGCAAATATGAGCAATTAATATCTCAGTGACTGGGCAAAACAATCTATACTGCTCATGACCTCAAGCAGGCACAAAGAATGCGAGTGCAAGAGTAAGGCATTGTGTGGAACTGCTAATATGCAACTATAAAAAAAAAAACCACAAAACCCCAACCCAAATCTGTTTGCCAAATCACCAGAGCTGAGCACTAATACACAGGTGTTCAAACTTCAAAGCAGGAGCACAGTTGGTAAGAGTTTGTTGAAAGAATTACAACCAGGCATGGAAACTGGGACTTCGCAGTAGCGTATAATCCCTGCTGTTTCCATTTCCTCTTGCTCATTATCGGCACAGACAGGGGTTGAAGATTAGTAAACAGTGGGTGTTTGGGGTGAATTAGAGCATGTGTGATGTAGACCTAGGTATCCTGGTGGCATCCATTAGACTTTGTGGAGGGATGTAAATATTTAATGTTGCCCACTATGTTTCTTCAGAACAATGAAATATTACTGTGTTCTTTGAGGGCGGGAGAATCATACCAGACAAAACAGAGAATCTATCCTGTCCTTCATCAAGGACGTTCCTCCTCTGCAGTCGCATGTGTGTGTAAGATTAAGAGTTTTCAAACTGCTCCAGTCCTGTTTGAAACCAGCAAAGACAAAAAACCCCAAACCAACAAACTCTGGGACAAAACCCTTTATACATCTATGTTTGCACCCAACATTACATTTCCAGCTATCACTCTTGGTTTTAAGCCACGGGTTACTCTTTCAGAGGACAATCATGTAAATCAAAGCCATTACTAAGAAAATGTAATATGCCTAGAAATGCCTATATATTTCTTAACTTGAGTGTAAATTGCTGAACTGACAAACTTTGCTTTCAAAGTTACTTGTCCTCTCTGCTACAATAACACAGACATTAACAGAAGAACAATACTGCACACGTATTATGATAGATACTGTAAGATATATTCTTAAAGGAGTAGTCTATCTTTGTGGAAGTCACTTCATATCGTTACAGGCATTTCTAATAACCTTAATATGTTGTCAGAAACCAAAAAGCAAGTTTTTATTAAAAGGAATGGTGCTGATGGTTACTTACTATACTTTGTTTCACATAAAACCCCATGTCCTAGTTTGTGGGTTTTTTTAAACAGTAAGTTTGTGACAGTTTCACTTAGATCTGACCAAAAAATATGGGATTACTCAACAGGTCAAACAACATAAGAAACAATGTATGCTGTCTTTCCAAAGTGTATTTTTAACACTTTCTTACCAGTAAACACTTTCTTCCCAGTAAAAAACACATAGCTGTTTGTTATACTTTGCCAACAGCATGCCTAGTCTTCAAGTATCCTTTTTAATATATTTGAAATATATTTGAATATATTTTTCAATATATACCATTGCTATGATGGCAATACTAAAAGATATTTATTATAGCACAATTTGCCTTTAGCTATTAGCATGAGTATTAAAGTTTACAACATTTCAGATATGAACAATTTAATGAAAATTTTTATATACTTAGTTATTTCAGTAGAAAACAACTGTTCTTTAAGAAAATCTGAATATTTTAAATTCAAACTTCCCATTAACATTTGTGTACATACATACACACACATACATATGTACATGCAAAGCTAAAAGCATGATTAACACAACATCCACACATTTTAAAACCACAGAACCAATACGTATTGACAAGAGCAATTTTTTTTTCAACCTGACATAGGCCATACAGTTTCAAGCTGTTACTTCTGCTTAGTTTATTTCTTCTTTACATTCTGAATCTTCATTCAGGTGGAAGGACTGACAAACTGAGATTAGGTAGAAAACAGAAAGGGAGCTAGCTACAAGCAGAATAACACAGGAGTTTATACTGGCCTGATTTCACTGGAGACAAAAGAGCTGTGCAGCATTTTATGGTAGAGGCATTCTATCCAGAGCTCATGCCCTTTTACTTTTTTTTGAAAGGGAAAAGAAGTCTCTGCCAGTGGGAACTTTAGCCCATTTCTTGCATTCTTCCCATGGGTGGTATATGCCACATCAGAAATATCTGGATGCCAAATACAGCCACAGATCAGAGTCCAAGCATACTCGCTGGTCAATTATAAAATAAAAGCAGCTTCTCTGCTGTATAATGGATCAGAACTTTTATTCCTTGCTTGGGTGCAAGTGTCAGCAATCCCATACTGATTGGAGCTATGCCTGAGTAAGCTAAGCAAGATCAGATCATGTGCAAGACCAGATTATGTGGGTTTTTTAATTAATATTTATTAAATACAATATTATCCAAAGAATAAACAGGAAAAAGGCAGGCTCAGTATATGAATATGTATATCCACCACATGCCACATTCTCATTTAATTATCTATGCAATTATTATGAATTAGGAGAGTTTATTGCTATGAATTAGGAGAGCAGTAGTTAAGAGTAACAGGGAATTGCAGGGTACATGAAAAGCATCCAGATCACAGCCTTGGAGACTAAAGGTTTCCCTTTCCTCAGACAGGGAAGGATTCAGTCCCATTGAGAGACCTACTACACCTCACTCGCATGTAAGTAGTAGCTACACATCCAAGTGAGACTGCTCACACCATTATTCCCAATGTTGGCCCTGGTCTGAAAGGATCACTCAGTAGCCATCAGGGAACAGCTTCAATCCTCATCCACCATGTGACTACTGTGTGATGGCTTTCAGTGTGGAAGTCATTCAATGTCATTTTGAGCAGGAACTTTTGTCTTGCAGACCTGGGATTACCAACACACTAAACTTGATAGAAAGCAATGCTTAGTCACAGCTCGGCTAGCTTAGAGATAAGCTGCTGATCTAGAAATAAAATGCCCTCATTGCCAATCATCAAAACCTGTTTACATCAACTGTTGGAACTGAGTCAGCTATCAGAAGATTGCACTCACAGGACAAAAAGAAACACCCCTACCTCAAAAGGGTATGGGGATACCCTGCTGTCCCCACATCTAGACAAATAAAAGGAGCAGTGCTTCTGATGCCTTGGCTATGCAAGTTTCTGGAACACACTTGGGAACTGGCAATTGGGGTAAGCCCCCAAACGTGCAAGCAGAGATTGAGAGTGGAGGCAGTAGTATGGTATTTTGGTTCAGAACACCTTAGTACCAGATCTCCCTCACCAGCAGAAGTTCCACACAAGAATATAACTGAACTTTTAATCATCTGTCTGTATCCCACTCTGCATGTGTTTTTATCCTCTTTCCTCTCTCAATAGCAAAAGGTCAGATACTTAGTAGAGAGCAGAATAATTAAATTTATGGCTAAGTATATGGCTTATGACTCCAAGGGTGTTACCTATACACAATAGAAAACCCTAGCTCTGTGTATTTTGAAGCATGGCTGTCTAAAAAGTTGCTGCTAACAGAGCAGAAATGCCTTACAGCCCAATTTCTAGACTATTCAGTAAAGCTGCTGGTTCCCCTGCGAGGCTGCGTGCAGTGACCTAAGAGAACAGCACAGAAGAGAGCAGCAGGGGCCTCCTAAAAACTCTTCTGCTTGGCCTGAAAAATTATGGCTGCCCCAGGGGAGTTGACAGCACAGGCCCCTTGGGGGAGATGAGAAAATTAGTCACAGGTGTTTTGGTAGAGCTCAATGCTTCCAGTCGGTCTGTGGGCCATATCCCAGCAGAGCCAGCACATCCCGGCACAGTCCCTCACAGAGGATGAGTTGTGAGCTGATACTCCCCAGCTCTCATTGGCAATTCCTTGAAGCATCCCCACACACTGTGGGAGTCTAAAGGTGTTTCTTCACCACTTCCCTGTCACTACAAGCTGCCAGCAGGTGCTCGGCCGACACCAGCTGTGATATAGGCTGTTTATACCTACTTTAGGTTTCATTATGTTAGTAGTTGGGATTTAAGTAAACTTTGTGACTTATTTAACTTTGAGATTTTTGCTGCTAAATGGGACAAGGACTGTTCTCTCAACTTCTAATGGCAAAGCCAGCACCTTAGGTTGCCCTTGGAAATTCCAGTTTTGACGACTTTTGATTGCCCATGAAGCTATTCCCATAATTAAGAAACACAAAAAAAATCTCTTCTTTTATACTCACCCTTACACCACACAGGACTTCTTAGTGACAGGGTCCAAGATTTTTCACTGATGCATGTTACAGAAAATGACAGCTCATATGCTCTCTTAAGAAATGAAGAAACAAGACCTGAACATGTCAGAGTTAAACATAGAGAACTGAGACTTCAATTTGTAACAATTTCATTAGACAGAACTGAGGTTTATTGCAAACATGCCTACAAATACTCCGGGTTCTTTTCCTCCACGGTACAGTCACATCACAGGAACCCTTTAGAAGAAAGATATCAAGGGCACTGGGGCTTCAAAGTAGAAGAAAGAGTAATCCCACCTTCAGGATGGCAATCTCAAAAATAACTACCAGAGAAGAGAGGCAGAACCTCAAGAAACCTAACGGAAAACAGACCAGAGGAAGGCCCCAGGAAATGCTGTCCTGGCCTTGCCTGGAGCAATCCTGCTCCACTGGTCTCTGTTCAGCGTTGATTCCCCCCCCCCCCCCCCCCCCCCCCCAGCAACCTTGCCTCAAGGGCAGGGCTCGACCAGCCCCTTTGCTAGCCCAGAGTGATTTCTTTTGTGTGTGTCTCTGTTCTCACTTCCTTGGGCATGAAGTCATGCCTAGCTAAGAAATGGCAGTGGGACATTTCCTTATCTCTATTAATAAAGGAAAGAGGGTGAAAAATACACTCTTTTTTTTAATTTCCTTTTTCTTTTTTCCTGGGTTTTTCCATTCTATTTTCATTTGCTTCTGCCCATACTTCACAGCAGATGGCCCAGAGCAAAGGCCTTAGAAACTGTGAATGCTGTAGTATTATATACCATGTGATATCATTACCATGTTTTTTTTAACACCCCATCAGTCTTGCTGATTCATGAATGGACAGTGAACAAACATTTTAGAAGAATAAAAGCTCTCCATCTAAGCAAAATAAGAGCAGTCATATACCACTCTTACTGTAAAGAACTACAAACTCTATTACTCCTCCTAAGAGGAAACTTTCTTGGGGAACTTTTAAAGTAACACAAACCAGAAGACAACAATGACAGTTCTTTTCTTCGGAAGCACAAAATCCCTCATTGTCCTCATTTAAGTATTGCACATGGTGACATCCAACTGGGTTTTACCCTGCAATTCACTCACATTATTGGGGATGTTCTGCTAAACAACTGGCACATTTTAGATTAATAAAGAGGCAACTTGTCCAGTCATCTCACTCTGTTTGTCAGTAACGGAACACTTCATTTTCTAGTTCCCTACAGCAGCTCAAGTTAATTTGCCTTTCTTTTGAGTCCGGTCAGCATGCATATTTTTTTTAAAGACACACAAATGAAAAAGAAAAAGCTATAATAAAACTTGGAGACACTGATCCTGCAGAGACCTGCTAGGAAAAGGATAACCAATAAATGAAGAAATAAATATTGCTCTGGTTCCATTTAAGGAGACAAGTTAGTATAACTGTGCAGCAACTTTCCATAGTATGCTTCATTTTGCTTCATAATCTTATTTGAAAATAAAACTAAACAAGATAAGAACACGAGTTGTTAATTTACACCCAAGAGACAGTAGTCAGTTCTATTAAGATTAATATATTTAAACCAAGTTGTGCCATGAAATGGGTTTTCTGTCCCTCTCTAAGCCACCTATTCCGATCAAATTCAGAACTGGTATTTGAAAACACAGTAGGAAGGTACAAGGGAGAATTATTTCCTCGTGATTTGTTACTGCCTAGTATTAAAATGCAGTTTTGGAGCTGTCTGCTGCCATATGAGAGTTCAGGTGGCACCTGGGAACCCAAAACTATTGATCAGAAAAGTTACATATTTAAGGAATATCTTTCTCAGTTTCAAAGGAGTATTAGTCTGGGGTGGCTTGAAAATGCAACCTGCAGACAGGAACAATTATATACTGGTAGGTGTTGCCTCTGTGGCCTCAGATGAATAGAATTCTCTCAAAAACTGAAATAGGCATATTTTCATACCTTCCTTACCACCATATTGCTATCATCTGATTTTTCGCTCTTCCAGTAGGATGAACTGAAATGTGTTCTACTGGGCATTGATCAAATGCATTTCCTATCCCAGAGGTCCTAAAATCAAAGCCAAGATGTGCGACCATTTGGAACAACAAGAAGGAGCCTCTGACTAAACACATACATATAAAGACTTCAATACATTGATTCATGCAAACTCACTTAAGTGCATGAGCATGTGGTTTGTTTACTTACAATATGTACAACGGACAACACCCTTCATGGTTTACATTTAACACTTCTTTTGAAACCTGTTTTCAGTAGCTTCAAATGTGAAAGTAAAAAGTGAAAATTCTCAGTTTTGCATTTCCATGTCAGAAAAAAAATCTTTTGGAAATACATTAGGCAAAGTAGGTGAGAAAATGGGTAAATGGGTAAATGAGGACACCTTTGTGTGACTGACATGATGGCCACAGGAGGACTGATGGGTTGGGGTAAATTGAAGAGGAGTGTAGACCTTAGTATTGCACGACTGATGCTGTTTGCCAAACTACAATCCAAATATATCGCAAAGAGTGTCAAAGTAGTATCCTTTAATTACTAGTCAAGGAACATTTTTTCAGGTAGGAGAAGGGGAGAATAAGCAATCCTTCCCTTCCCCTACCCAACCCCAAAATATTTTTCATTATCCACATCTTTCTATTGAAAAGCTACCTAGTTGATGCCAGTTACAAAACCACTTATCAATCTGTTTAGGCTACACATAAAAAGAAGGTTCCTGATTCATGCCACTCTCTTATGGCTCTGCAGTGCTACCTCAGCAGCTGGAGCCCTCACGCTGCCTCCAAGCACCTACATCTTAACTCAGGGACCAGGGTAATTTAAGGGTGGCTATAAGGTTCCACCATTTTCAGAACCTGCCAGCGAGGTTAACTAATGAGGCACCATCTGTTGTTCCCAGTAGAAATAGGAGAGGCACCACTGATCTAGGGCAGCAGCTCTTAAACTTAACTGTTCACATTACTGCTTTAAAAAAAGAAAAAACAAGGAAAGAAGAGTGTTAGGGGGAAAAAATGGAAGCTCAGGCAAACTCCTCTTTCACTTCTTGAAAAAGGGACCATGGCACTGCTGGTCTGAAGGGACGACTGCATCTGCTGGGACTAATTTTACTTTAATTCCAGAGAACAAGTATTTTAAGGATCATATTTGAAAATACTGCACTCACTCTTTCCCAGTTTCTCTTGCCTATGGAGATCTTTAAACCAGGAAAAGAGAAGACAAGACAAAAAAAAAATCTGAAAACAAACCTAGAGACTGGATCATAACATTTATTATATATTCTATGATTTAATATGCAGAACCACAGGAGATTAATGTTTACATGCTCTCAAGGTTCAGTGGGAAGAAACTCATGCTGCCAACAAAACCGTGCCGTGTGCTGAGCCACTGTTATAAACCTGAGGGCAGTCTTGTGCCTACCATCCTTGGGCTGTCCATGCCAGCACACTCATGTGTGCTGCAGGATTTCTTGGCAAGGGAAATACCTAAGTTCTCATCGCTACACATGTCCCTTTGTAAAGATGCCTTTTCTAATGTTTAAGACAGTTTGTTGTATTCAGCCATATCACTGAGCATGGCTAATCTGGGATATATTCACATTTGCCTTGCTTTCACTGCAGCCAGGCATAGCACCTGTACGTATCTTACAGGCAAAGCTGTCCAGACAATTCCTCTTTATGTAGCTGGCAGGCTCAGCTGTTACAGGGCATTACTCCGATACATAGCTCTCTTCACAGAACAGCAATGCACATATATAATTGGACAACAGGTTTTGGCAACAGGAAAATAACACATTATCCTATCTGATTTCTATGACTTAAAGGATTCCCCAACTTTCCATGCCTGCTGATGTCCTCTTAGTATTTAGATACCCATGTCAAGTGAGTTATTCACCAGAAGAACAGATTGGTTTTGTAAGTGATGCACAGATCTGCTGAATGATGCAAGGCTCCACTGACTTTTAGTTATGCTTATGTAACTCCATAGTTTCACAGCTGCTAATAATTAGCAGATGACCTCCCTAAGTGCTAGACACACGTACACGAAAAGAGATGGGAAAGGAGAATCCTGCTTCATCACTTCAAAAACAAGCTACCAAAACAAAAGGAATGATTTTTTTTAATCTGTTGCGATTTTCTCTCTCGCCTCAACAGAATTCAAACACACACAGCATAATGAATTCAGCATAACTTATAACTGAAGATCTGAATGGTGCCTTGTTTGTAGCATTTTGTCTGGATTTGAAACACAGATGCAGTTAACTCATAGCTTAACTCCTTCCATGGCACTCTTAAAACCACCGATCTCTGTTCTCAGCTTACAGAGTCTAAAAAGTTTTCTTCGAGTAATTTTTATTCTTTTTTAAAAGAGATTCAAATTTGGATTCAGTGTACAGCTTCCTCTGCTCTTTTCCTCTTAAAAATAAGAGATTAATTGTTATGCAGCAAACTGGGAATAACATCACTTTCTAAAAATTTCCTTTGCAGCTCTTGTCTTTATTTCACCAAATTCTTTTCCAGATCTGATGTTCTCAGTATGTCCTGAAAAAGTCAATGCAAAAACCTGTTCTTTAGTACTTAAAAAACCCTATGAATATGACATATGAAGCAAAAAAATATTTTTCAGAAGGTAAAAGTAGTCTCTGTGGCAGAGTGATCTGAAAGTAGTTGAGTAGGGAAAGGAGATGGTTTTATGTTTAAAGACAACATCTTTTAGCCTCTAAGGCATCAGCCTGCCAATCAGAAGATTTATGATCCTCTCCCAGCAATATTACAGACGTGCTGCTATGAGACTTTGGGCAAAGTCACTTCCCCACACTATGCTTCTCTCTGCACTCCAATTTTTGAAGTCTTTATTCCGACTTCTGAAGGCCATTTTTGGATGGTTTTAGACCACTTTTATTCCCAGATGTTCCGGGAACAGACAAAGCGGCCATGCTTATGCAGTAATGCAGAAACACAGCATACAGCCAACTGGAAGGAACCACTGGAGCTCATCTAGTTTACAGCAGGCTAACATGGCTTACAACAGATTGCTTGGGCATTGTCCAATCCAGTTTTTAGACTATATCAAGGATAAAACTCCACAATCTCTCCCTCACCACCTTGCTAGCAGTTTTTACAGGAAGCAGTACAATGAGCTGAGGAATGCAGTTTCTTCTTAGAGCTTACTTCTGGTCTTGTTAAGCCAGGGTGCAGGAAAACTCAGAGAAGCCGGCTCCATGCTGCCTGCTCTTCATGGCAAGAGGATTTCAGCACACAAACACAGCATGCACCAAAAATATTAGAGGGGGAGGAAAAGGGAATCACCTTCCTGAAGTTATCACAGGAGAAACACACAAGCTATTTTGGGTTTGCTGGAGCTGCTAAAAGCATTTATTTTAACCTCTATTATTTCCTGTTAAAGAATATCCTGTAGTTTCTTCAGCAGGAGAAATGTACTCAAGTTTAGTTCAAACAAGATGGAGAGCTCCATCATGAAAACACGCACTGGAAAACAGGAGGACCCTTCACATGGACTTAGTCCCGGAAAGAAAGTGGCAGGAGCTACGCACACACACACTGAAGAAATTAGAGATGAGAGGTGTCACATAAACAGTTTAAATCTCAGAACTTTTGCTTCTGCAACATAAATGGTTTAAGGAGTTACAAAATTATACATTTTAATTCCAAAGTGTACTGGTGGGTAATTGAAACCAAATGCGTAAGAGTACAAGGTTACAGCAGAATGAAGTGTTACAAACAGGCCCTTGAAATACTCCGTGTGCACTTCCCATCTATCTCCTTTCAGGAATAAGGAAAAACTTCCTATTCTGAATTCCTTTGATCTCTCAGATTTAGATGAAACTGCTCCCTCATCACTTGCCTCTCCAGCCTTAGAGGCACTCTTCACTGTGAACCAAGTTAGATAAGGCCCAAGGATAGCTGCTCTTTCAGATTTGCATGCCTAGAAGGCTGAGGAATGGTTGCAGTATCTTCCAGAGCCCTGATGTTCAGGGTTATTTCCACTGAAAAAATAATCTTTTCATGATTCAGACTTTGCTTACAACTCAGCGGTGGTGGCATAGTGCTTGGCAGAGAATCACAACAGAGAACATAAGTAGTAAACAGTTCATTGATTGCCTTCCCTTTCTTCCTCTTCAGATATCTAGACACAAAAACATGTAGCTGGTGCTACATGAGAGCATTACACTGCTATCATACTTGTTACCACAAGCATCCAAAATATTTTAAACAAAATCTACTAAAGCATCATTCTAAACATCTTTATTAAATTCAGTTTTTAATAATACCTTTTCTGGGCTATTTGGAAACTAAGAGTTCAGCAGTTATTATTCCGTAACAGACATTTTCATGTACATCTTTGAATCAAGGAGCTAAAGAAGAATAGGTGTTAACTGCACGCCCAACAGCATGCAGAATAGATAGCTGCTTTGAAGATTTGTGGCCACTTCAAGTATCCTCATCTTTGGCACTACTAAGACCTGTTCTACCAACCCAAAATTTAACTATCTCCCCATATAAAGGATGTTCTCCCTACCCTTACTCAAATACAGCTAGCACTGTGGATTTTGAACCAAGCTTCTTGACAGTCTCTTGTTATAACAGATCCAACAGACCAAGTGTTACAGCGCAACACATGAAAAAAAAAAGGAGAAAGTGTCCACACTAGAGCCAAGAAAAGTCAGAAGAACACAAAAGCATTTAACTAGATTTTAATTTTGATAACACTTCATTGTTGTGAGGAAGCCACAATTAAGGTATGCTCACCTTTGCACATGAATAACCTATGGAAATCCTCCCCTCTCTGTTGCATCACTATTTCTTGTGGCTTCTCTACATGAGGGCACTATCCAGATGGAGACTCAACATATTAAATTTTAGAAGTGTTCTGTGATTTTTAAAGTTCAATAAAAGTTGCTGTATTTTACTAAATAGTATAACCAAGAACCATATAAGTGCCTCCAAAGGATACCTATGAATTCCTTTCCTTGTGTCACATTTGTCAGACAACACCAACATACACTCTCCTCTCCCTCCAAAAAACCTTGGTGATTGTACAAGCAAGGCAGAAAACTAACAGTTGTTAGAACTGTATGCACTGTACATAACTGAGAACAATACTGCAGTGTGTTCCCTTCACAGAGGGACTGGCATTGCTCGTGCTCCTCAGTAGTCTCTCCACTGAGGAGGGTCTGGAAGTCATCAGATGTAAAGGTCATACCTATCGTCACAAGTGGGAAATTGCTCCTTCTATAGCCAATACCTTTTCTAGGTGCACACTTTCAATTCTGACTCTACTGCATGAGTAAAAGCACTGAAGCCTGATGCAATTTTATGATAACTCTGGGCTTCTCTTAAAAAAGAAAAAGGTATAATAGTCTTGCAGCAATGCAGCCCCCAAAGACAGCACCTTGCTACCTGATACCATTCAGAGGGTAATGTAATCCTGTAGAAAGTCAAAAGTGTAATTTCAGTTGAAATACTAAGGCAACAGCAGAAGTTAGACTGAGTGATCCCAAAGCACAAGGCACAGCGGAGGCAGCACAAGGTCTATAGGGGACTTCTGTATAGACAGAGGGAGCAGTTGCTCCTCCTTCTCTTTCTCCTTTTCCAGAAATTTTTAACCCAGATTGCAGAACATTTCAGCAATTCAGTTTACAGCACAACCTCTCAAATAACTGGGAAAGGCTGAATGAGCTGAGCACAGAGGGGGGAAAACAAGTGAGGAGCAATAAGAGATAAGAGAGGAGTGTGAGGAACAGGACTGGAGGCAGAAATACCTAAACTGCCAAGGGCAATGTGCAGATTAACCATAGGCTCCAGGGTGCAGCACTTGCTGCAAGAAGCTCGCACTTCAGTCAAGGCCCACCACAGGAACTAGTGTGCCTCTCACGTCACATTCCTTGGGAACTCGCCTTAACCAACTATGGAAGCAATCATTTCGTATACAATATGGATAGCATCTGCGTGTCAAATATGTAGCTAAGGGCAACGACCTGCTCGGCTTGAGGTCAAAGGATGCTGAAGAGCCTAGAAGAACAAGGCAGAAAGACACAAAACATTTGAGGAATGAAAAGCAGCAATTTCTGGAGGAACAATAACAGGGACTGAAGAGATACGTTCTTGTATTTTTAGGATATTTGCTCTTCCCTTAGCTAACCAGTTCTTTAAACATTTGTGCACATATAAAAAGCTTTTCCTCTCTATTTGTAACTTTCCTCTGTCCATCCTGATTCTCTCTCATGCTCTCTTCCTGAATCTCCCTTTCCGCATCTGTCCCTCCCTCACACGCTCCCGTTGCACAGAGGGCAGAAATACTCTGGAACAGCTGTATTTCCTCCTCACATGCTCCTTCTCCTCGCCCACTCTGGCAGACGGGAAAGTACATGCCAGCTCAGCCTGCCTTGCTTCACAACACTCAGTGCTGCCAGAGCCAGAACTTCCACAGCAGCACTGCCATCCCTCCTGCCTTTGTTGAGGGCAGGGCTCCCAAGTGGGGCACACTGTGGGTAACCACAGGGGACGACTACTTTTTCACATGGCCTCTTTGGCCTCTGCACTGTGCTCCCAAATTGGGCTTGAAGGAGCTGATGGACAGAAGAAACAGAGACAAAAGTAGGAAGAGAATGAAAAAGGGTGTGAAGGAAGAGAAAAACACATTGTCCATCCTCTGGAGGTCAAGACAACTGAGAAGAGCTGCTAATTACAGCCCTCCCTTTGAGGAAGGACTTCAAGAATAAAGGAGCAATGTAAAAGTACCTCACGTGGGTTCCTGAGCAAGCACACATTAGTACCACAAACAAGTGCTGTATCACTGCTGTTTTATTTAAGAGGCCTGAGCAGGGCATACAGTAGCAGCTGAAGAACACCTACTCTCGGAAAAAAGATGCTGTTTATTAAAAGATGAAGCACAGTCATTAAAACAGCAGAGGCAAACAAACAGGCAGACAAGCTAAAACCAAGCCTTGAAGTTCCCAAACTTCAGTCCTTCAAAAAACCTCCAAGAGCCAGCTCGGAGGCCAGAAACCCATTCGGTTGCCTCCCCCAGGAAGCCTAACAACAAAGTTCACCTCAGCACTGGCCACAGACGAAAGCACTCGGGGAAGGAAGGCTGCAACACAAACACCTGCATGACCGAGTGCCTCTAAGAGTGCCCTGCGTGGGTGCCGCACAAGCGGGCAGCGGCGGGCCCACGGCCCCGCGTGGCTCCGCGCACCCTGCCACGCCAGCCGGGATCCCACAGCCACGGCTGCACCTCGGCTGGGACGGGCACGAATCCCACCGCGCAGCTCCCTGGAGGTCAGGGCAGAGGCGCAACCCGAGCTGCCGGGGGACGCCGGGGGTTGCGCCCGGAGCCCAGTGTTCCCCTCTGTGCCCAGGGGAAGCGAGGGGGATGCAAGGAGGGATGCACGGCTTCGGCGGGCAGGAGCAGCGCGTCCCAGCCCGGGGCAGGGCGGTCTGGAAGAAAAGAGAGAGAAAGAGCGAACAGGCACGAAGCGAGCGGGACTCAGACCCTCCCGGCGCCCCGGGCCCCCTTACCGCTGCGGGCGGGCACGGCGGCTCAGCAGGCGCTGCGCGGACATGCCGGGCCGGGCGCTATTTATAGCGGCAGGAAGCGGCGAGGCTCGGGCCGGCCCGGGGGCGCCGCTCCCCGCTGCCCGCGCCGCCGCACACGGCCCGGCAGCGGGCGGGGCCGGGGGGTGGCTGGGTCCGCGTTCCCCCGTCCCCCCACTGTCGCCCCCGGCTGGCGGAGCGAGGCTGCCCTGCGGGGCTGCCCTTCCCGGGCTCCCGCTGTGCCAGGCGCCCCGGTGGCCGTTGGGAACAACCGGAGTTAAATGAGCGGGCACACCGCAGGGAGAAGTTTTCAGGTCCCCGAGTGCAGCCAACGTGAGCTGCCAATGCTGGCAGCTTTTCGAGGGTTTCACCCTGTTCTCTGAACCCTCATGGCACAGGTTGCCCAGGGAAGCTACGGATGTCCCCTCCTTGGAGGTGTTCAAGGCCACGTTGGATGGGTTCCTGAGCAGCCTGGTCTGGGGGAGGTGTCCCTGCCTATAGCAGGGGGTATGGAACTGAATGGGCTTTAAGGTCCCTTCCAACCCAAACCATTCTATGAACCTTCTCTTGTATGAGCCTCATCTGTTCCCTGTTTATGTCCATTGCCTGCATTGGCAGCTCTGCTTTCTTTTTTCTTAGCTCCCGTTATACTCCCTAGCAGAGGGTCTGGAGGGAAGAGGTGTGCTACACTTTCCCACTCCTGCTCAGCACCACTCTGGCCGTCTAGGAAAGCCGCAAGGCCCAAACATTGTTAGGCAGGGTCTGCTATTCCCCCAGCTGCTGATGCTCTATTTGGTCACAGAGCTCTCAACATGCTTCATTTTCCTTACCTGCCTCGGATGGCCTTTATAGCAGCCAGCAGGGGAGGGGTAGTGGAGCTTGGGGAATAGCAAGGCAGCAGGCAGAGGCACACACAGTGGAGTAGAAATATAATTAAACAGTAGGAAAGAGGTACTTGCTTTTTCCATTTTAAGCTTTGCTGTATGCCAGGGTGTGGGAAGGTCAATTACCCCTCTCTACGTGATGCCCCAAAAAGCATTTATGTTTCTTACCTCAATTAGCTCATGCAGAGATTGGTTTGCCAGACAAGCAGTAGATTCTACTTCCTTTTCCTTCTCAGCGTGACTGAATTTTTCTAGAAACAAAACTCCTATTAATGTTTTGGGGACCAGCACTAATATCTTGAATGGAAAAATGCCTCAAGTATACATAATGAAGTAGCTTGGGCGGATAGGAGTAAGGTTTGAAGGGTGAGGTCTGTGTCCTGGGTGCCTGATTGAGCTGACATATTCATCCCACATGTTTTTGTCTCTGTAGGATTTCACATTTTGGAGGCATTTGGATGTGTTTTGTTTACTCCATGCATGGACATGGTCCAGCTCAGAACCTACGTGACACTGTTATATAAGACATATGAATTTCAGAGACAGGTTTCCTGTAGAACTTAATTATCTCCTTGATTCACTTGTAGAAACACATCCCAGCAAGGCCAAAGACTGTGTAACCTGTGTGCTGAGCTAGCCTGCAACAACTTACTTCCATGTTTTGATCAGGGGATGATCAGTTGCCCAAAGATACAGCATTGTGGTGAGATATGCTGTCCTAAGAGTAATGGCATTATTGATTTGACTTCAGAGTAAGGATCCAAACTTTGCGAGTTTTTTATGTGGGTCACTTCTGTGTTTTTGTGTCATTGCATACTTAGAGCACTACAAGATAGACACTAAAACAGATTTTTTTTTTCTTTACTCTCTTTGACCCATGCACACAACCTAGATTAGCCTGCAGGTGAAAATTATGGAGCTCACGAATGGAAAATCTGCAGGTACTCTGTGTTTACTGTCTTTACAGACCTATAGCTCCCTAAAGAGGGTCAAAAATCCACATGAGGCTCCTAAGCACGACATACTGCATTTGGGTCACTGGTTAGCTGAAAAGTCATGTAGAGGCAAACAGCTTCGTCTTGACGAGGTACTGGAGAAATACCATGTGGTGTGTTTATTCCAGGCTCCATATGGGATAAATAACAAACACTGATACAGATCTGCTTGACTGTTAGAACTTGGGAAGATGTGCTGCGGTGGGAGATCTATGCTGGGATGACAGGAAACAATGTCAGCCTTTGCTAGGAAAGAGTTCCCCCTTTATGGAAAATCCAATGAGTGACCCATCATCTCCACGCTGCGGTAAACTACAAACTGCTTTGAACTCTCACCTGCTGGTCAGTCTGGCTTGTTGCAAGGTGACAAGTGAAATTGTCCTTGTTGTAGATAACCCACCTACAGCCAAGAGAACTCAGCAGGGCTCTTGGAGTGAGCATGGAAATAGTTGGTTGGAGGCTGTAAACATATGAAAATGTGAGATTTTGTAACTGGATCCAAGCACAGCTACATTCAAAAGTGTCCAAAGTCAAAGGCATTTCTAATGTGCTAAACTATCGGTGACTTTAAAGGAGACATCTTGCATACCACCATAGCAGAAAACAAAGGAAGGTAATGTTTCCTTTCTTCAGTAGTAGCACAGTGTTTATGTGCTTTCGGGTCCTGTATTACACAGACTCTGTTGCCCTGCTGTCCCTGCCCACTGCTTTTTGCTCCAGCTGTGGAAAGAGGAACTGCTGAGTCAGCATGATGATGAAACTCACACTGCTTTCACATATCTCTGGGGATATGGCCACAACAAGGAGGTTGGCAGCAATTTATATCATAGAGAAAAAAATGAGGACATAAATTGTCTTACAATTGCCTGTTGCCTGAAACAATAATCCGGTTTCTTGAAAACTCCCAATCTGAAGAAGACTTCAGGACCTGAGCATGAATTGCAGGTGAGTGATTACCCATGGCGCATGCAAACGCACGATCAAGTACGTAGAACTTAGCAAATGTCATTTTTCTTCTCATTCTGTTATCAGCTCAACTATGCTTTACAAAGCTGAGATGCAACTGGCTGACTAATAGACATAATAAAGCAATAAAATTTAGCTTGTCTACCTTGTGACGCTGGAGAGCAGCAACCTGTTCTGATTTACAGATTCACATCGAGGTGAAGTTGCTCTGTTGGAGCTGGTACGAAGTAATGAGCTTTTCAAAATTCGCATAAGCCGCTCAGAAGGGTCAGGTCTCCTGAAGAGCACAAGTGCTACAGAAGAAAGAGATTTGGGGGTGGCTGCATCTCTGAGAACAAAATATCCATTCACAGTAGAAAGTAGCTGAAGGTCAGCTAAAAGGATGGGAAGGGGCAAGTTAATTGCCAAATTGTTTACAAATTGGAAAAATAGTCAGACTGAAGAAGATCGGTTTGTTCCAGAGAGCTGTTCTATCACGAATATAAATAGGGTGGTATCAACAAGCTCAACTGAGCAAAAGCAGCTGGATGGCAGTTAAAAGAGGGACAAGTTAACCGCTCAGAGTGCCATCACTGTCAAAGCGACACCCCTCACCCTGATGCTTCTGGTCTGCCTTCATTTAAATAAGGTCTGCTTACTTCAGCACCATGGTGTTGGCATTTTGTTATTTTTTACACTTATTAGAGAAACTTAATAATGATCATATGATGCCTATTTCTTGTTTGCCTTATCATGAGACTTGTTAGTCAAAGCTCAGAGCCAAAAGTTGCCTGTTGAAGGCAATGAGGCAGCAGAGATGCACGTGTGGGTTGCATGAGTATTACCCAAGGCCAGCTCCCTGAAGAGGCTAGTGCTACCCATGTAGAAGAGAGGAGAGTTTAGTGTTAAAATTGCAGGGAGAGACTACAGTGCTGTAAATGCGAAATCGTTAGACAATAGGTACTTACACATTGATGGCAAATTAGCTTTGACAGCCACTTTTGACAGAGGCAGCATTTTTACACCCTCCAAAGCTGCTATTTTAGCAGGTGTACAGATGGGCTGACATGTTAAAAGGACAGCAGCAGATGAGAAGAAATGTAGGTATGTAGGTAAGGGTGATCTCTTTCAGCAGATGCATACTGGTAATAGGGGATGTTAGTGATATGTAAGAAAAACGTACCACAAAGGTAAGCTAGGAACAGAGAGTAAACAAGACTGGAACAGTCTGAGTATCCAAAGCAAAGGGAAAAAAAAGATTCAAATAAAACGTGCTAGTTGATCTTTGGAGGACAATCTCTTTGGAGAGTCAGAGTACAACACCTGGATTCTGTAACCTAAGAAGGGAAGTTGTTAGCATTTATTTCTGCCTGGTGTCACATCTTTTGAGATGTGAGTCTTAAGTCTCACCAAGTCTCAAGAGTGATAGGAAGGCAGATTTGCTGTGCCTGTAAGGCATATCAGACTATCACAAGCAAATAAAATAAAAAGTAAAATAAATATTTTCAAAACTTTTTCCAAGGAAGTGGAAAGAAAACACTGCAACATCGTAGATAGCTGTGTATGAAGAGAGCTGGGGAAGCGAGCCAGCAGGAATGCATCTGTCCATGCACACGCCCAGGCACACAAATAAGTGGAATTTGGAGGCTGAGACCCAGATCTGCCTTGAGAAAGCTGGGGAAGCTGAACAAATGTACTGTGGGTGCTCACCACGAATCTTGTTACTTCATGTTTATTTTTAATGCTAGGATTCAACCATATGGTTCTCTAAGAGGATTATTCTGTCAGTTTTAGTGCCAATCACATTCTCCCAAATTAAGCCCCAGGTTCTGTTTCGCTGCAGCTTAGCTCATTGTGAGACCGAGAACTGCGTGACTCTCTCCAAGGGCTAAAGGCTGAGAACTTACATTGAAGATAAAGAGAGTTGCAGCGAGCACTCCATCTCCCTGCAGAGATATCACCCAGCTTAGATCATTTACAAAGTTAATGATCAATCAGGGAGGCAAAGATTACCATCATCTAAACTGTAAGAGCTGAGCAAAGTGTTACAAGTGATTGATTACCCCAGACAAACTGTTTGCTTTGCTTAGGGCTGCAGCTCGCCAAAACGTTGTCCGGCAAACACTATGCAATGCTGGAAGTATTGCACAAGTGCCTGATTTTCTCTGTAGAGCATTTCAAATGCCTGTCCTCTGCAGACATGACGCATTCCTGTAGAGCATTAACATAATACAAATTATTTTATTAAACTCAACTCACAGCAAGTTATTTACAGCTGTTAGCAAAGAAGTCCTATTGGCTTGGACAACCAGCTGGGGAAGATGACTTGTATCAGTTGAACCACCTCCTTGTCTATTTTTGAGAAAAATAGGAAGCAATGCTATTATTTTCCACTTTGTGTTAATGAAACTCACATAGGTTTGTTGGTTGATTACTTGCTAAAACCCAGAGGTCTGTGGCCAAAAGCAGTACTACTTCGTTTTAGCCACTAGAGTGAGCTGCTGATCAACATTTGAGTAATGTTTGGGTAATTACTTGTGCTCCTCAGAGCAAGATATGTCCTGTCATTTAGTCATGCATAAGTAAAACTGAGATCCTTGCTTTCCCTAGTAATGATCTTTTTAATGCTGTGTCTGACTTCTATGCCCATGATATATTTCAGCAGGGCAGGAGACAGCTTTCAGGGAACAGAGAGAATTGTGTTTAAGATATCATACTCAGCATCCCCATATTTGAAGCTTCCTCCCACATTAGTCAAAATGGACAGTGGAACCAATCTTTACGGTGCAGAGTAGGCCAAGCACAGAAGTTATCTTATGGATACCATCCTTTCTCCTCTGGCCTAAACTTTTCCCTTAGGATGCAATTGTAGAACAGCTTTGTTTACAACTGGAAATCCTCAGCATTAATACATAATGAATGTGGGGCTTCTTATAATGAGTATTAGCAGGTAAAAATAAGAGGACAGCTACTGTCACTGGGATTTCTATAGTCACAGAACAGGGTCCAGTGGTAAAACAGGGCAAAAAATCCTCCTCTAAAAGTCCTTTTGCACGGCACTTGACAGCAAAAAATACCAATGGGACCCAGCTAGCTGAGACAGGATCTTTACCACAGTAAGGAACACTCCCCCCTCTTTGCTGCATCAAGAATTTCCACAGGTAGTTTCACATATGACAGTCAGACATTTTGGATTTGTGCATGAAAATCAAGTGCTTAAGTATGGAGTTTGAGATATTTCTTCTGGTTACATCTAGTGTTACAAGCGGAGTCATTTGTGACTCTGCCAATATAAAAACCACAGAGCAGATATTGAAATCAGCTTGAACACTAAAGTTGGATACAGATTTACAGCTCAACTACAGCTTATTACACTGTTTTGATTTCACTGGAATTGTAGCTGTGGGTTACAGAGTCAAACAGCCTTATTGATACATTAACATTTTTAATAAATGGTAAAATGGGTCAAAACCTGGTTGACAGCTGTTCAGTTTACCGAGTGTTTCTAATGTAAGTGGTTTTGGCCATGAAATGTCATGGAGTGGCAGCTCAGAAGTGCTAAGTATGGAGCCTTCTGTTTTATGATCCCTGCTCTTTCCCAGCAGGAACCGATTTCTCTCTGTGAAACTTTCGGAGGCTGGCCAGGTTTTGATGGTTAAGATGCTTTCAGATGCTGGCCAGGGTAGCAAATAGTTTCCAGATGATGTTCATCCTTGCTGATTTAATTCAATAAGGCGACCAGCAAATACAGCTAATGTTCCTATAATACAAACTAGCATAAATATGCCAAGAAGAACATGATCAAGCACCATCGCAACAAACTTCCACTCTTCTGCAGCCTGGGAAAGAAACAAAAGAGATGGTAAAATCTCTGCAAAGCCATGTTTCTTCTGATCATTCTTATAATTTAGTGTCTTGAACAAGGGAAAGACTCTTACTTAAGATCCATTATTTTTATCCAAAAAGCAGATCAGCGGCTAAGGAAGTCTAAGCTACCTAGATATGCAAGTTTCAAGACTAAACTGTTTAGGAACCCTGGAAATTTAGGGAAAAATTTAATTTAAAAAAATGTTGGAAAGCTGAATTTTTAGTCAAATGGTTCCCTTCGTAAAAGAATTTAAAACATTGAAAGAAAAACACTTAGTTTGATCCAACTGGCTTTTATTTTTCTATGGCTTTTTCATTCTTTCGGTATACCTGAGCAATTGGCATTAATTTAGCTCTAGTCTCTGATTTCGATGCCTAGTATATACTCTAAGGCCTGGGGAAACTCTCTGTTGCTCCCTTAGTTTTTTTTTTAGTTCAAAGATGCCATGAACCACCTGATCTGTGACTGCATTTTCACGGGCTGCTTTTGTGGGAATCCAGGACTGTAAGAGGGAGCAATGTGAGGTGCCAAGTGCAGCAGGTTTCGGGACTTGCACCTTGTAACTCTGCCTTATGGAGTGACACGTACTGGCCTAAGACACTCTCTACTTTTGCCTTAGTTACCCTATGAGTAGAAGAGGCTGTTACAAGTTATATAGAGGACAATAATAATCAATACCCTTTTGAGGTGGTGCATAAGTGAATGCAATGAATTGGTAGCCTTCTATTTGGGGAACTTCTCTTCTGACCCTGCCCTGGAACTGATATTGGTGGTGCCGAGATGACACAAGCAGCTGGGATCCACTTCCAAAGGGAGCACTTGCTGGTAACCTGAAGACCCTCCTGATAAGCCTAAGAGGAAGTGAAGCCCAGAGGTGCGGAAGCCATGCCAGCCCTGCTGAAGGTAACAATTTTTCTGCAGAAAGGCATAGGAGTCATGGGGAACATGACACTACAGCCAGAGCCATTCCACATGCTCCAGGAATTTGGTCACAGGAACAAACACCGTGGTGTAAATCCTGTCCGTGGGAAGGAGGTGCCTCTTTTGCAAGAGCATGGGCCAAATTATTGTCTTGGAGAACTTTCATCCCGTCTTCAGGCTAGCTTGCAGCTCATCAGGAAAGGTCTATGATCATTTAGAAAGGTGAAGTACCAGGAATGAATTACCCATGCAAAAACTGTGTGGGTTGTGATAACTGAAATAAAAGAGGGGGTTAATTGTGTTGAATATGCTAGAAGAAGGCAGAGCTAGGTTTTCCTGGGGAACACTGCCATATGTGACTCGACACGCATTTATCCTTCCTTTGGCTTGCAATGTGGAAAAAGTCAGTAATCAGAGTAGCTCATGACGTGCTTCACTTGCAGGGACTGCTTGTAGCATTCAGGAATAACCCAAAACCTTATCAAAATTGAAATTATCATTTATGAGTTACATTAAACTCCTCTCAGATAAAAATACTAGCCTTCTGGGGCTCAGCTTGCTTCCTGTTTTTACAAAAGTGACAGGAGCTTGCTTGCTTACTGCAGGGGGAAGATGCCAGAGTGGGAGACATGGGGAACGTGTTTTGGAACTCGCTTACAGTTCTTGAAACTGCTTTGCTGCTCACAGGCCCTCCATCTCTACAGCTTCACACACCACATTTAGAAAACCTTAGCACTGACCCTTTTCTCCCCACCTTTTCTTCTCTTGGGGGCCAATATTCAATTACCAACTGCAACAATTATCTGTCACTCCTTGTTCACTGCACCAAGGGGAGAAGTCTGTCCCTTGCTAAAGCCAAACCAGAGCTTGGAGTGTTTTTGTGAGGTGAGGATGTTTAGTAAAAAAATAAGATGTAGCAATTTGAAAGCAAGAAATGAATCATGCACAAAAAATGCCTTACATTACTGGCTTCTTGGTCTGATTTCATCGTTTCCGCGATGTATTTGATTCCCTCTATAGCATTTTTCACATCTGGATTTTTGGTAAGCGGGGAGTAGAAGTTGACAGGCACAGAACTTGGCTTCCCAGAAATTTCAGAGATATCAATATCCTCTGCAAAAGCAACTTTTTCTTGTTTATCCCTGGATGGTCGTTTCATTGTAGAGAAAAACATGATGTTTGGGATTGTGTCAATAAAGATCTGAAAACAAAGAGGGGGAAGATGACAGTTGCTGGACTGTGGGGTGGTGTTACAGATGCAGCTGGGTACTGAACAAAGGCAAGCCTCTCCAGTCCCAAATTGCTTACCGCGCTGCATCAGCTACAGATTCCCTCTTAGAGTAAGTCACAGCCCACGTGGGTCAGTCAGACTGGGGCACTTTTGTCAGCCTTATGTCCTGGGGCAGATAGAGTCACAGCCAGGTCTGTCACACATTTTCTGGAAACTATTTCCCTCTGCCACATGGCGAACATCTATATATAAAGAAGGGGTGCAACATCCTGGAGCTAGTGTGTGTCAGCTAGTGTGAGCTGACAGAACTCTATCAGTCTCATCTAATTTGGAACACATGGCTTACAAACCTCGCTTGAATAATGGACTACAAGAGGACCTCTTTTGGCTACTTATGTTTGACTTTGCTATTACAAATGTTTGGAATACATGCATATAAGGTTTACAATAATTTCCTTTGCAGTAATGGAGGCTTGCTGCCAGAGCAATTTTAAGGACACGCAGTGTTTGCCTGTTGAAATTTCCGTTCCACAGGGACTGTTTGTGCTGCTGATTTAAGCTGTAGTCTTAAAACTATGACTAGAAATACACAGAACAGTCTCCTATTTATGTCATGGTTTAATATGAATCCAGGCTGACTTTAAAAAGGCAAGAATAAGTGAATGGATTCTCTTTGGTACTGTCTCCCTGGTAAAGAACTTGTCATGACAGATATTCTATTTTTTCTGCCTCTTGTAGTTACCACTTAGACTACTGTGCAAGGATCTCCTTGCTTCCCAAGGACTGCAGATCAACTGCATTTACTGGAAAAGTACAGAGAAGATCATAGCTTTTCCTGAACTGTCTGTTGCAAAACAATATGCTGAACACAGGTATCCCAAATGGCCTATGTGCTCTCCAATCACACAGGCCAGCAAACTTGGCCACTGGCAGGCAGCAGTGCTTTGCAGTCAGATGGAGAATTAGACCAGGAAATATAATTTGAGTCCAGCTGGACATTTTCTTTTCCCTGTACCTTCAGCTGCCCGTGTTTTGCCTCATCTGTTCCCTGCAAGACTACAGCAACAGACCATTTTGTTAGTTCAAGGACCCCTTTAGCAATCTTGCTGAATTTGTACACAGCTAAGTAGTAAACATTGGCTCTTGTGCCCAGAGAGATTTAACGTGATGAATTTGCTTCCCCAATTCTTGTTGACTTTTATTAGAAAACCTGCCAATAAACCTCAGCGGAAACCAGGAAACATGCAAAGCCATCGAGCTCACCTTCCTGACCCAGTGCGGCATGGTGTGAGTGCTTGGGGAACGGTGGTGGGTGTTGATGACGATGACTGTGATGATGATTGAAGCGATGACAAACACCATTGTAAACAACATATATTTGCCTATCAGAGGCACTGCACTGGAGGTGGAGGGAATCAGCTCCACAATGACCAGAAGAAACACAGTCAAAGACAGCAAGACAGAGATGCTGAGAGTCATTTTCTCACCTGCCATCCAAAAAAAACCAAAAAAACCACCATTGCTGCTCCTATCATTCAGCACAGAATGTATTTATTTCAGAAGCTAGGATGTGGCCAATGGCTATTCACACGACTACATCTGTGTGCATCTGGAGTGCTATCATCTGTCCCAGCATCCAAAGCAGTAATTAGACTGGTCAAACCTGAGAACTTCATCATCATCATCTGCAGGTTAAGATGGGAATCACCAGGTATGACTGTGACTGTGCTGAGGTGTGGGTGACGGATATGGAAAACTTACTTGCCAGGAACGCTTCATGGGCTATGCATTTTGAAAGGTGAAGTACATGCACCTGATTAATGCTTGCTGCACAGCCTCCTGGGGGTTCACTTGCCTCACTCTCTGGCAGGTTCGTGCTGGGCTGCTTGGGCAGAGAAGATCACATCTGACACCAGAGGTCAGTTGCTATTTGAGATCTTCCAGTATGGAGGATGTCAAAACTGAACCACAAAACATGATTCATGCATCTTTTTCCTATTCAGCTCAACTTTCTATAAAGTTTTCCACTGGAAAAAAAATACATCAAGTAATTCATAGAAGGGCCTTAATGAAATGAAGCAGCATAAAAAGCTGACACAAGGTAAAAAGAATGAAGCAGATTAAACAGTTGCAGGGAGCAAGAGCTGCTCAGCATGGACAAAGGAGACCAGGAGAGGCCAACATTACTTCGTGTCACATGAGGTAATGTGTAGGAACAGATAACAAACTCTCTGCCCTAAAATGGTGCAGAAGGGCCTCAGTCACACTGACTGCATGCTCGCTTGCTGTGTGATGGACTAACACACTACCTATCTACCTTTGGCAAAACATAGCAAAGTCAACTAGATAAATCTGTGTTTTGCAGAAGCTAACTGGATAGTTAATCAGTGATTTTTGTGGGAAATCAGCATGAATTATTTATATGAATAGTTTCAGCTTTCAGTGCTTACCCTTTATTGTTGTTTATTGAATGCTTAGACCTGAAATGTCCACTGCCCTTCAAGTTGACTGGTGGTTTAAAGTACTCAGAATTTCACAGAAACTTTTAGAAGAGCAATTTCTATGGCAGTAGAATGAATAAATTCACATACCTGAATCTGTCGGTAGGTAAAAAACTAACCCAGTTAAAAAGGAGAATAGCAGACAAGGGATGATGACATTCATGATGAAGTAGAGAGGCAGGCGCTGCATGAGGAAGTGGTAGGTGATATCCAGGTAGGGGGTGTCAGGGCAGCAAGCATAGTAAACCCAGTGCTTCCAGCCACGGTAGTCCTTCATCACCCACTCCCCACTCTCCATGAAGTTACTCAGATCTGGACGGTCACTCTCCTGACAGCAAAAAAAATACAAATTCTTAGTATTAATTGCTCTGAACAAAATCAAAACTTGACAATCACTTAGGAACAGCATTACCAATAACTCAGGCACTTCATGCATTTCTGTGAGCAAACTACTCTTGCCTATGTTATTTTGCCTTAGAATATCATCCGCTACACAACATTCAACTAAACATTTACAGAAACAATCAGGGATATAGACTAAAGAGATTAAATATTTACAGATGGGAGACATACCTGAGAGGACAGGAAAAGAGTACTTAGAAATGGAAAGCTATGAACAGAGTAGAATCACCCCTCCAAAAAAATAAGAAAACAAAAGCAGAACAGGCAACACTATAAGGAGTGCAGTGAAGATATTAGAGAACAGACGGGTAAGAGACTGTCAAAACACAGAAATCATACGTACACAGAATTTTAAAAACCAAACCAGGAAATCTTGGGTTAGATCTATGAGTTGGGCTTTTTATATTTTTCAGGAAGTGCCTGCTTGTTTTTCAGTCAAATCAAGATTATATTCCATTCTAAACCTGAAATTTCCCTAAAAACACATCCAGATCTTTACTGCTCTTCCCAATGACAAACTTCTTGCTTACCGGGTTAATAACAACAACTGTGCCATCATATGTCCAAGTTCCCAACTTCATACTGCAATTCTGCTGGTCAAATGGGAAGTGTGTGACTATAATTTCACAGTAACTTTTAAAAATAGCTGGTGGTGTCCAGGTGATCAGGCCTGTGTGCTCCAGAAGGACTTTGGTGTATTTAACAATGGCGAAATCACCATCTGCACTGTAAAAGGAACAAGGACATTAACAGCAATATGGGCAGCATAATTAACATAGTCACAAAAGGATTCTTTTGGCTGTGGATCGTATGGTTGCCCCAGTGCCATCGCACCTGCTCCTGGAGAAGCTTGCTCTGAGGGATGCTACCCACTGGCCCAGATGCTGTGGGAAAACAAGCCCTCCATAGTGGCGCCACAGGGCAGAGCTACTCCTCCCTCCCCAGGCAGCTGGCAACCCTTACTTGTTGTAAAGAACAAGGTCTGGCCGCCAGATATCATCTGAGGGGATGCGGATTTTTTTCACTCCACCGTAGTCATCTGGATTCCACTTGAGGTTGACGTCTGTCCATTGCTAAAGAGGGAGGATTTCAGCCATTGAGATCCTCTTCCAGCACTTCTGGGGTTAGTTTGGGTACTTCCTAGAAACATGCACCTCCCTTGCTTTGGGATATGCAGATAAGCATAAACATATGCTAGTGGCACCCCCAGCTACTTTTTTACATTAGCTTAAATTTTTGGTTTAAGCAGCTTATAGAAGAATATATAAAATATACTAGAAGTCTACTTTTTGAAATACAATGCAAAATGCTTTTCTTAAGGCTCTTGGTGTCTAGCACATTTTAATTCTTGAAATCCCATTAAGAAGAAATTCTCTACTAGCTGACCCACCAGTCGAAGTTGCCCCGACAGTATAAAAAAGTAGTTAACTCCTGGCTGTGTCCAGTGCATTTATTTGAATTGGATAGAATACTTGGCAATACTTACCTGTTTCAGGCGTACATTGGTTGTCACAATCTGATTTACTTCATCCTTTAAAAAAAAAAAAAAGGAAAGAAAAGAAGGCAGTAGCAGCAAACACCAGGATTAAAGGAGAACAAATTATTTCCTTTTGAAAACAACACTGTTTGGCAATATTGTGTAAGCAAGCAGTTCAACATGTACCACATATTCATACCATACCACGCTAATAAGCTGAATGAGCTGCAGCCCAACAGTGACGACGACAGCATCCCGATGGTCCTCCACGGGGCGCACCACCTTGTTGTAGTCCCTGAATAAGTCCTCAACAAGGCGAGTTTCATCTTCGTAACATAGGGTCAGTCCAGCTGCAGAACAGCAGGGGTGGCATCAGTGAGATGGGACAGGAAACAGGCTACAGCACTGACAGTTTGAGGAGGACATGAAGGAAATACTGTCAACAGCAAACAGCCAGTGATGGGTTAATACCGAGTCCTCTGTGTGGCTCCTCATTTCAGGTGTGCATTATGTGCATTGCAAATACCATCAGCAGGGGTAAGTACCTATCTGATCTGCAGGTCAGCTTAAGAGTAAGGCAACAACAGTCTCCAACTAGGAAATGAACAAAAACAAACAGCCATGATGGTGGACATCAGACTGAGCATTTGGAATCTCCTCCAGGCTCTCCCATCCAGCAGGTGTGCTTAAGTGCAATACTTGTGGACAGCTAAGTGCAGAAAATACCCATAATCAGGGATTTCTAATATCATCTTCTCCACCTTCAATTCTAAGACTTCCATGTAAAAATAATGTTAAAGGACAGGGCCAAGCACAATAGGCATTGAGGTGAAAGCACCATCCAGGCTCCTTGCATCTGGAGCCTAAAGAGAGCAAGATCTCCTCTCCATCACGGGAGTTGCTCAGGTTTGTGCTCATGGTGAAAGAGAAGAAAACCATTAACAAAGAGGTCTCTTATTTCCCTCTCCTCAGCAAAGGTCTCAATCTGTCCTTGGAGAGCTCTGCCCACAGATTTACTCAGTGTGTCAGTAATGCTGCTCAAAAGAACCCTCGAAGAAGAGCATCACTAGTCAAACTGGTAGGTAACAGCTTTGTTTCAGTGCAACTTCCGCAATCTGTGTTTACAGAATTGTACTCCCAAGGGGCAATGGCTCAGATTCCCACCTCACAGAAAAAACAGAAGGACCTCATTCCCAGATAGCCTGTTGCAGATCAAAGAGTCACATCATGTGCTCAGACTGTAGCTGCTTCACTGTTGCAGATCAGTAAAGCACACGGAAGAGAATCTTGGGGATGTTTTTGTACGTGTCCACTCTTAAAGGCAGTGAGAGGGAACAGAACAGCTCAGCCTCATGGCAAGCCTTTTTGGCAGATCCCATCCTTGCCTTCCCCTGTGTCAATTTTAATCCTGGGCCATTGAAGCCAACAGGAATTTTGCTGCTGACTCCAACCTAAGCCAGTATTTGCCCTTATTTCCTAACTGACTTTTCATCAGTTCCTTTTATATCGTTGAACTGAGATACCACGGATTCTGTCTTGGCCATGTCCTACCATGAGATGATATTTAAATACTTGAATGCATTGATGAAAGCTGCCTGCTGCAGATGAGCACTGCTTGCTTTGCCAGGAGGCTGGTTTGGAGTGAGCAGGAGTCATCTTTCAATTTTTAAGTTACAATCATAACATCGTATCTAATTCAAGCTCTTGGTTATGCTTTATTAATCCAATTAAAATCCTTCACACTGTTGCCTTATGGTGTGGCTTGAATTTGGTGAGATGTTTTTAGGACCACAAAATACTTATTCTTTTAAGGGCTAGTTTAAATAAGAATTTTCCTGATATAACACATGCAACTGCAAATCAATTCTGCTTCCTTGTCAGTAGACCCACAACTTAATGAAATTTCTTGTGATGAATTTTTACATCTCAAGCCATGTTTACTAGATCCTTTCACACATTTTGAAATACATGTAGCACCAGAGTGATTGGAAGCATGGCAAAAAGACAACAGAGAGAAAAACAATTAAACACAGAAATTCCTTACTTCAAAATAATTTTGTGTCTGAAATTTCAAATATCAGAGCTGTTCCTAATGTGCTCCAAAGCTCTCATTTAAATGATTTGCTGTGTGCGTAAAGTCTTATCAGCAGGACAAGCCATTCCCAGAATGGACATTCACTCATATGGATGTATATGCAAAGCCCTGGTTCTGCACACTTAGGAAGGATCTGACCCCCATTCAAGGCAATGGCTGGAACACGTTTACCTGTGGAGATGAGGAGGAGTACACAGTGGACCTTCATCATCCTGGCTTCTTCTTGCTGCAGTCACAGGAATGGAAGCACACACAAAGTGCCTTTAAAGTCTCATCAGAGGAGGGCTGTGCTGCCTCCTGCCACGGCCCTGGTGAAATATAACCACCAAGGTATTGATTTACAGCACCTGTTTTGGGGAATGACAGCTGAGGGCCACTGCACCGCCGGGTTAGAAATGGGAGCACAATGTGTTTCACCAGTCAAGTATCTTCTGCAGTTTACAAAAGGTCATTTTTTTTTTTCTAATTGGTAATGTGATCTGTGACTTAATAAACAGATAAATGTGTAAGTGGGAATTATCTGTCAAGTAAATGAACATCTTGGTGAGATCTCAGAAACTTCAAGCTGGAGACCCAAAGCTGTGTATGACCTTTTGTAACTAGAGCAACTTGCCAGATTTGGGATTTTCTTCTCTGAAAGAAAATAAATCACAGTCATTTATTTCTGATGCACGCTTACCAGTGTACAGACCCCGCTGGGATGAGGCTGCTCCGTTTGCTTCACAGATGGATGAGAAATCTTTGAAGTGAACAAATGTGTTCAAGAGAGGCTCACCTCTTTGAATCTACTGGGAATTTCAGAAGGTATTTGGTAGGGCTCCCCCACACCTTGAAAGCTGTTAACTATCTCAAGTAACCTGAAGTAAGAGAGAAAAACTCTTCCATAGATATCTATAGAGTTACTGAACTGTGAAAAGCAAAAGGTAGGAATACGATTGGTTTGTATAGCAGAGCAGATCCAGTGGATTCCTGCAGGGCATGCTAGTGTTTGCTCATTATTGTCATAATTCACCTGGAAAAGCAGTGAAAAGTGAGGTGTTTTGTAATAATACTCAGTTATTTAGGCTATTCATATATATATATGTATATGATGACCTCCTCTGTGCTCACCAGTATCATTCAGGGACAAAATTTGGAGATAGAGAGTTCTGTGAAGTGCTCAGCAGCATGAAGAAAGCAAGTCCATCTGTTCCTAGGAAAGGAGATGAAGTGAACAGGAAAGATGCTGCTATAATTCCATGGTGTCCTGAGTGCTCTTTGCAGTTCTAATAATCTAGTTTCAAAAAGCAGACTTGGAAAAGGCCCATGAGAAATTGACAACAACATACACAGTGCAAACTGGCTTCCATACCTGGAACAGATAGATAGCATGAACATTCAATCTGGAGGAGAAACCAGAGAGGGAAAGAGTTTTGGTAGGATCTGTAAAATCCCAAACATTCTGGAGAAGGCAGATTTGGATTCAATTGTTGCCCCAGGGCAAAAAAGTAAAGGGCATTGAGGGAAACTTAGAGTCAGCCAGCTTAACAAAGAGATTCCTTCACAGAGCATGGCTGAAGTGGAACTCGATGGCATAGGAGTGTCTGTTTGTCAGAAGTTTGTGAGTATTCAGAAAAAGTAGTTTGATAAATTAATTTCATGCTATTAAATAAAAAAAAAAACCAAACCCCCAAACCAACAAATCCCAGGAAGTCTGTCACAGAAGTCCTAGAGTCACAAGTTACAGGAGGCTGGGTTAGTGTCCTGGGGCAGTATTGGCTACTGCTTAAGCTGTTCTTGCACATTTCCCTAGGCACCTGCTGTTTGGAATCAGGACACTGCACCAGGTGACTTGCCACAACTATATTTACACTCTGATTCTAATGTCCTTTTCCAGAAAATATTCCCCACAAAAACATTTCTTATCTTTGCCCCTGGGTGATATCAGATATATTTTCTATTTCTTCTGGATACTCTTTGTGCTGTCTGTCTGCTGGTTTGGGATTTCATGCTGGATGCCTTTACTATTAATTGATTTTTTTTTTTAAATCACTCCCCCTCACCCACCCTCTCCACTAACTCAGCATTCAGTCTCTGCGTTTCCATTTATCTTCCAGTAAAATTTCTCCATCTTCATGAATCTGGCCTTGTCCCTGGCCTGTGCCTTGGCCAGCAGCTCCTATTGTTGCAGCTATCTTATTTCAAACAAGCTGCTGGCTGCTTCCAGCCTTTATCCCAGACTGGGCAGCTGCTGTACCCAGTGGAGATACAATTGCACAGAGGCATTGCAGGAATGTTGACAATGCTCCTCCGGATCCTCTTGGGGTCTCTCAAAGCATTCCTGCCCACCCAAGGCACGGCTGGCGGGTTTGCTCCAAAACAGATGGAGGACAGTGTTACCATGCTCTTTGGTAAGATGAATTCCTGTCCTCCCACAAAAAAAGGTCTAACTGCCCGGAACTGGCGGTATGTGGAATCAGTTGGAGCCCCAGAATTTCTGCACCCACCTTTGTGTGGGTGATTCTCTTGCAGCTGGGCTGGCCTGGGAGCAGCCCCCTCACCTGGGAGACAGCTCTACCTCACTGACTGGGAGTCAGAGCTCCTGCTGGAAGAAGCAGGAGCAAGTATTTGCAGAAGAACTTTGGGGAGTGACAGCCTGGCAGCAAGGAACGCTCACTGGCAGAAACACAAGACTATTTCTCTCAAAAAAAAAATCAAGGCAACCTGGGCTCCTTGGTTAAATACAGACAGAGAAGTGAATGCTGCTTGTTGTTAACAGGGGAATGTGGATCAGTAGCGACTGAGGTGAAGAAACACAGGGAAGGAACGAGCTATATTGAGTGCCTGAATTTGGTCTATTGCTAAGAAGGTGGGTTTTGTTTTGTTTTGCTGTGTTTTTTTACCTCCAGAGTAGTCAGCAATGTTTTTTTTTACAAATGTTCTGTTCTCACATAGAAAAACTGTTTTCATGCTTAACTTAACTCCCCGCCAGACCTCAGACAAGTCCACTTCCCACCATGATAATGTCAGACTGAGTCTCATTCATATTGATTGTAAAGAAGGAAAACTCACTGCTAGCTGAATTTAGGGCATCAGAGCTTTCATTCATGTATCAGGATCCAGTGCTACAAGGGCTTCTGCCCTCTCCTGTGTGAAGGAAGTCAGCCATGAACAAGTACTACCTCAGATAAGTCTTTTTGGCAGGATGATATCATACAGACAGGTTACAAGTGAGAAGAATACCTAGTGCTTTTGATGGAGTGAGGAATACAAGATTTCCACTTTGTTACAGAATTGCATGCAAAAAAAATGCAAAGCCCAACTAAAAAGAGTAGATGCAGGAGGCTCCAATGACTGCAGGGGGGAAGCAGAAGTGAAATTAATAATAATAATAGAGAAAAGGTAGATATTAAGTCAAGGAAATTAAGGGCACAAAAGCTGAAAAATAATAGCAGTGTTCATTTAGGGTTTTTTTAGCTTCCAAATGCAGCGCACGCACATTTTCATGCATTTTAGTATCAGAAAAAATGACATTGCTGGTGACTGTAGATTATGGCAGCACTGGATAAGAGAAGGCATAAGGTTAGGCAAGTAATTTGTGGATTTGCCATGTGTTTGTTACCAGATTGTCCCTGGTTATTGACAGTATGGCATACGTTTCCCGCTGGAAGCCATCTCACAGGAGCCTGGCAGCCCTAGACTACTGCCACCAGATGGCAACAGATGGCTGAAAAAGTTGCACTGGGAACCCGACGGGCATTTGAGTCAGAACGATGGCAAACAATTCCTAGCAAGAGCAAAACAGGGAGTAAATATTTTCAAGAAGAAATGCATTCAAGGAGTTAACAACAGTCTTGAGATGTTGTTGGACTGTACTTGTCCCATTTATTCCAGTTCCTGTAAGAACATGCAAAGCATTAATATGCACATCAGTACATACTGACAGAGAGGATTTTATTCTGCAAATTAAGAAATTCAAAGCTGCAGTTATATCTGACACATATGTCAGATATCCTGCAAATATATTTTAGCCCCGTGGATGTTTGTGGCAGATTTATTTTCAGCACATTTCCTTTGTTTTCTACTGCACAGACCAAAGGAATTAAAAATACCAAAAACTCACTCAAAAGTGGTGATCTGAATGTCTGCAGTTACAGAGCTTATATATCACAGCATAGACATAGTGTACATTTATCTGACCAGAAGGATGCTTCTGAAGATAGGACTTGAGTCTGGAAAGAAAGAGAAGAGCAAGGAAAAGGTCCACAGTCAAACAGAGAAACCACAATCACAAAACACGTAGTTAGATCAGTGACACAAGTATTAATCTATGGCAGGTGAGGAGAAACACTCCCCCCCCCCCCCCCCTTTAAACAGGCATCAGCCCTCATGGTCACACTGTGCAGACAAAAATAACACTGGTAATGGAGACCCATTTACCCAGCTTGAGCAAGGCAGGTAAGGCAGGGAGAATGCAGACCAGCTATAAATGAAAATGCAGTCAGGCGAGATGACAGGTGACCAGCCACAATGTGCCAGAGGAATAGGTAAGAAGATTACAGTTTCATATTGCTTTTTTGTTAAGGAAACTCCAGGAAACCAGTCCTGGAGCTGAGTAAAGTAGTGGCAAAGTCAACTCCAGCTATCATCTCTGACAAAGTTGCTTCTAGAATTTCTGTCTGAATACTAGAGCTTGTCTCTGGGATCTACATGAGTAATGCTGGAGAGCCAAAGATGACAGCAAAGTACAACAAGCCCATCAGATGTAAGGTTTACTCTACCCTGCTCCTGCCGGCCATTCTGTCAGCACAGCAGCTTGCGTGAACTGTGCTAGGGTGGTGACAGCAAAGGAACAACTTTGCTGGTCCATCCCCTCATGAAGACTTTGCTGTGCAACAGGACTCCTTGGATACTCTGCTTCTGTGTTCAGGAAAATCTCACTCGTTCTCGAATGCAGCTGGGTGACACCTGTGTTTCCTAAAAACTCTGCTCTTTCCCAGCAGCGTACTCAGCCTGGTACAGGCCAGTACCGCTGCCTGTTCTGAACTTGTTTGCAACCAACAGACATGAGTTTTCTCTCTGAAGATGCACAAAAACTCCACAAAGCACAAAAGATAGTGAAACTGGACAAAAAATATGGCCCAAGTGTCAAAACTGGGATCCAGAAGGGCATTGGCAGCTCTACCATATCCTGACAGCAGAGACATCCAAGGCAATGTTTAAACACATGTTCGGCACCCGAGTGCTCTCCTGGAAGCGCCTGTCTCTGGAGATGGCATTATATCATCACATTATATTTTGGGTAAATTTTCTGATGCTGATTCACTTCTGTAACTATGTAGCTGAGTCTATCAGTTGAGCCTGACTTCTGGAAATGCATGTATTTCATGTCATACCGCTACCCCACTTCATACAGTGGCTTTCATGGGTGGGACTACAGACATTTAACCTGAAGTAGACCTCTGGATGCTCATATTTACATATTTAAATACATACGCATTTACTCCTTTGGAGTAAATGCAGTGCAAACTGTTCAAGTCTAGCTTTAGACAAAAAGCAAACTGCTTGTTCAGTTCCTATGAGGTCTGACACATTTTGGCCAGTATTTTATAGTTCAGAGTTTTCCTGAAGACATTTTTTTGGGGAAGCTCCACTACACAGTCAGTGGAAAGAAGAACTGGCAATGTGAGAAGTATGTTTTGATGCGCCTGCACTACTTAGCTATTTCTCTTATCCAGTTCACAGGGGAAAAAAAATACAAAAATCACATTTTAGCTCTTAATTGACACAGATTCTTCTCTGATTGCTGGCCTATAAGGTTATACTTGACCACAACCCTTTTGCAATGTCATCACTCCCAAATACAAAAGCAACTCCTGAAACATGGAATACCCCACAGCATGTTCCCTGTACAGCCCCAGCTATGGCATAAGAGCACAAACATCCACCTGAAGGTCCTCTGCTCCCTCTGGAGCGCTCACACCACAGTGAGAAGCAGGCGTGCTAAACCATTCCACTTCACACCTTTGGTAAGTGCAAGTAGGATAAACTTTTACCACCCTGAGAATGCCTGTGCAACCCTACAGAGCCCTGGGATACCTAGCTTTGTGGTGCTGGTATTAGTTGGATAAACACATAGAAACAAGTTTAGTTTATTTTTAATTCTGCAACTAGGCTGAGTGGCAGAGCACTCTCTCCCCTCACACACAGTGCTTTCCCTCTCTAAGCCCTCACTGATCCCAGAAAACACTTAACAGAGATCTCTGCAAAGCATCCCTCTCACCTAGGGCTGCAGTGGTTGCCTTTGAAAAGTCAACATTTACCTCACTGTGCTCGCTGGGCCACAACAGTGTTTTAGAGCAGGAAACACCGTCCTCTACCCATGCTGTCCATTAGCTCCCACAGACGGGGTTCTGCTTTTGCACGTGGATTTGTTGATGTGTGCTTTACCCAGGACTGACCTCATGCAAAAATATGCACTTTATTGCTTACGTTGGGATCTTTGCCAGCACACACAGAGGATTTTGTTGGTAATTAATGGAAAATGCTGACTTCTGTGGTTCCTGGTGTGTAGCTCTCACCTGGCACACAAAGTTTATTTTGCCTCCTTGGCAGGCCGCAAGATCTTTGCCATGTTCCTCTTGTGTTGGACAACAGGGAACTTAAAAGCTTGTGTTTATAACTGATAAAACAGAAAAACAAAAACATAACCTCAACTCAAGAAACACCTTCATAGTGATGACTATTAGAAAATCCCCACTTCTGGAGTGTATCTTGCAGGACGTGGGGCTCCTGCTGGAGGGGTGGGAGTTTGCAGTGGTGAGACACATTGGGTTGGGACTGAAGGCCAGACAGAAGTTGGGAGGTGGTTCCCATTCCTCTGACAGCCCACACTAACTTTGTAGCTGGGAATGCATGTGAAGCCGAAGTTCAGATGTCCCTGCTCACTAATATTTGGAATTTGATAGCAGTTCAAACCACCACATTCAAATCAGTTGGGTGAATATCACAGTGAGAGGAGCAATATAAATCTAACACAAGCAGTGCAGGAGCTACAGCAGTACAAGTAACAGCCACGTGCGAGAAACCGGCGCTGAAACAGAGTTGCAGCTTATCGAGTCTTAACAATGTCTACATTTCAGAGCAGCCTAATTCATCGTCCTAGCAGACGGTGGCCACATCTACACTGACTTGAGTTTGACTTGAGTCACACAACCCTTGAGTTTGCTTTTTGTTTTCAAGCAGACGATCTGTGTTCACACATAGCAGCTTAGAACATGCTGAAGTGCAGCATGGCAAGTGGCTTCGTGGCGCTAGCAGCCCTTTGTGTCTGGATAACAGGTGTCATTCTGCACAGTGTCCAGCCAGTCCATACTGCCTTCATTAAAAAGGCAGAGAAAACTCCACATGATCGTTTCACTTGTTCAGTTTTCCTAACTGCTTTAGGCTATTAAGTCTGAAAACTTCATGATATCTTTCCTTTCTTCTCTTTATGTTCCCTCTGTACTTGCAGGGCGCTGATGATGTAATGGAATGGGTATTGGGAGGGATGCTATACAAGCTGTGGGCTCTCTAGAAAGGCTATAGCAGCAGCCAGAGTCTCATTCCTCTGACTGCTTCTGGTGTACTCGTGTGCCAGCATAATGAGGAAAAAAGAAAAAAAAATTAATCAACATATCACTGTTGGTACCCAGACCATTGGTGCCAGCCAACAGAGAAGACATTTGCATTCCTCAATTCTTCTTAGTATCTCTGAGTAAATAGAAGCAGACTAAAAAGAACCAAAGAGATTAAGAGGGAAGTTTGGGACATTTAAACCTTTTTATGATGTGGAAAATACAATTTCCATGTACACTGCAAGCATTCACCAGCAGGCAGACTACCTACCTTCCATCCTGTTACAGAAGTAACACACCTACAAGAAGCAGGCAGAATTGGGTGGGATGCTGCACTGATACCGTGGTGGCCTCTTTCAGACCACTAAGAGAGAGAGACAACGAATGGTGCCAGTGTGTCCACACTGCTTCTGATCCCTGCCTACCAGCAGTCACAGCCACTTGGGAAGCTCTTAGCCTTCATCTTCCAAAGCATATCTGTGTCTTCATTTGTGATACTGAAAGGAGTCTTTGACTGGAGGAAAGGAAGATTTAGGAGTGGGGTTTAGCTCGGTCAAAACTCACTGTTACTCGTAACAGAAGGAGACCTGGATGTTGGTGCACTGGTAAATTAGTTTTCTGTTCTTAATTAACAATATTAGCAAACTGACATGATGGCTTAGGAGTGAGGGTAAATCTGATACAGAGCTGCAGATGGAAAAGAGAACATTAGTGAGGTTTTTCCTCCCACCAAAGCAAGAGGAGAACGGCAGATCCCTCCAAATGCTGGGAGACATTTCCAATCCAAGGATGGGCACAGACCACAGAACAAGCCAACCCATGCTTTCCACAGCAGCGTCTCCGCCTCCTCATTCTCCACCACCAACAGCCTTGCCAGGCAATGTCAAGTCACTTTTTTGCTGTAACTTCACTTCAGACCAACCCTTTTATCAGATTAAAAAATCACTGTATCCAGTATATTGTAAGACACGTGGAAATTACGTCTTTTCTCTGAAAAGCAAAAGTATGTGTGGGTTGGGGAGCTACTTGCAGAAGTTCACAGTTTTCTGTGAAGTTTGCCAGTGTCATTGCAACTCACCTGGGAGGCAGCTTGTGACAGATGTTACGACTCCCCCATATATGTTTGATTATTGGCCTGTGCCAGCTTTTAATAAAGGTGTTCGGATGGGCTTTGGACCTCTTTTTTGTGAGGTATCTTGTGCTACACCATGTTGATGTTGTCTAACCCACCTTGCAGCAAGTGTATCTTGGTGTGTGAAAATATAGTACCTGAATTTCAGTAAATTACTGGAAGAAGCCATGTGGGAGTTATTGCATGGTACAAACAACATATGTCCAGTATCATGATGCTGGAGAACATCAACGAGGGTAAAGGACAAAAGCAGTTAAGGACATCTCTTCCTTCCCCTTTTTGAAAACAGAGTAGGTACTGGAGACAAGCAGTGAGAAGCAGCATCATGCTGTGCTAAATTCTTCAGGGTTTAGTGAGTGATCCTTCAAGTAAGCTTTAGGATACACCACCATATGAATATTAATCTACAAAATGAGTATTTTTAGTAGTTTGGACAATCCTATTTGCTGTACTGACACAGTAATAAGGCACAGAAAAAAGTAGCAAAGAGAAAAAGCTTAGCATTGAAACTCTAGGTTTGACAGCAGGAAACAGAAATTACAGGCAACATAGTGCTTGAAAATTAATCCTGGTTGGCTGCCAAATGTATTTTTCAAAACAATGCCTAATTGCCTCAGGAAATACATTAATCAAAGGGTCCCAGAGGCCTAAGAACCATTTGATCCAATCCACTGAGGCAGACTAGTGATAAAGACCTAAGCAATACAAGAAGCTACACATGTCCTTGACACAAAATACTTACATGAGAAGTAGGAAAAGGTACCTAACTGAAAGCTCTTGAGCAACTTCTTGACTCTACTCTTGGGAGAGATCAAATAAGAAAAAATGGTATTCTGACCATGAAACCAGCAATAGGAATTAGAGAAGTTCATGAATTGTGCTGCCCAAATTGATAAACAGAAGGTGCTGAGTTCTCAGATTCTGTTGGAGGCAGAGCTCGCAGTGCTAACCAGCCCCATGCTGCAGAGAGGGGCCCCGGGGGAGGATTGTTGTGGGTGGAATAACAAGCCCCACACCCAGCCTCTCACACCCTGCTCTCAGGCTCGTGTCCTCCGCCCTTCACTTGCTATAGCACGTGAGCAAAGCAGAAGGCACTCCTACCTTACACGGTTTGCTCAGCAATCACTTTAATCCACAATACATCTTCTAACCCTCCTTCTTTTGCATTACATAAGATTTCTAGGGCTGATGCAGTTGCTAAGCAGTAATTTTGTGTGACTAAAAAAGAAATCCATGATTGCTAGGTTCACTAAATGTTTTTTTCCCTTATTGCAATATAATTATAGCTATAATAAAAACATTGCAGAACAGTCAACGGCATGCAAAAATTAGGTCAGGAACAGAGTGAGTATATCATATATATACCTTTTAGAAAGATTTATTTCTTCCTTTGCCATTGGAGGGGGGGAAGGGAAAAAGTTTAGTATTGCATAAAATCATAAATAACAGGTTTTTTTTGTTCTGTTGACTGATCTGGCATAAACAGAAGTTTGCATTCTTGCTTTGGAAGGCAGCTTGCTTTGCCTATCACAGAGCTCTTCTAAAGCCTTGCCACAGTCTCCCTGTGCGTGGGCCACAGCACGCCGCGTTTTTCCTTCTGCCCTGCAGTCTGAAATGGGGATAGCGACACATCCCTCTGGCGGGCAGGGGCAGGCAGACGCGGCCCCCCTCCTGGGAAGGAGCCCTGCACCCAGGCTGCAGATGTGGGGAACTCAGGTGCTGCTCTCCTGAGAGGGGCACCTGTCCCTCACACCACGCGAAGCAGGTCCAATGTGCCGTACATCACTGCGGGGGTGGCCAGGATGGAGGCCTGGACCAAAAGGCGCTGTGCCCAGCCTGCCTCCAGCTGGGACATCTTTCCCACTGAGTTTCAGAGGCCTTGCCTGGGTGATAAGAGGTCAGGTAACCCTGTGCTAAACTGCTGAGCTGATTCACAGCTGGAACATCTTCCTGAAACTGCCACAAAATTTTTTTCACTTTTTCTCTTTGAATTCTAAAGCTCCTAATAATGCCCTCAAGCACTGTCCAAAATATTGCACAATAGTTCTGACATTTAACTTATACTAGACATACATTTTTAACACTTATTCACTACCTCTGTAATTTCAATTATTTCACCTTCCTTTATCCACATAGGAGACTTGCTTTCCCTCATATTCTGTGCAAGTTCCTTGACTGCTGCCAACTTTATTTCTTGTCAGTGACCCTCATTTCTTCCTTAGAAGTACAAGGAAGAAATTTTTCTCAGTTTAATCCCTTCTTGCCCGTCTTTCTGAGGGTTGCCAACTGCCTTTTGACAAGACGTTGCCAGTGAGGCAGCTCCAGGGTCTGCCCAGCCCCACATTATGCTGTAAACATGTGCTCTGCGGTGCTAGAGACAATAAGGTCAGCTCCTGAACTGCAGATAACATGCATTCATCATGGTAATCAATTTGTGTAGAGAACAAATCAACTTAGTGATAACCTTTACTTTTCAGAGACGTATTGCTATTTATTGTATTGTCATTAACTAACACAAATACAAAAAATACTAGTTTCCTGCATTTAGTTAAAAATTTGAATAACTTAAAACATATAATGGCTTATATGCTCATGCAAAGTATCCTCCTGGTTAGCAAAAAGAATTATCATATTTACTGCAAAGACAACATTTATTTCTGCACTACCTGCTTTAATGGTTGCTACTCAGGAAAGACCAGAGTTCCACTAGCACAGTAAGAAAAACAAGAGTAAGATGGAGACTTTGCCTACACACTTAATGGAAAATCACAACTGAATTGAAGAGATTAAAAAAAATAATAATTGGATACAGATTCCAGGTACCCGAAGTCAAGCAAGTATTTCATTGACTGTTGGAGTCCTCCATCCCACATTCCTGTCCCCAACACAACACACTACCCGTGTACTTGGCTCCAAGGTACTCATGCTCTGCAGGGACAATTTTGTCCTTCATCAGGTGAGCAGTGTGATTATCAGACGCTGTCAGCCTTAATTATTTCAATATTGAGATTATTTGGTGTCAAATATATTCTGAAGTTTTATCGTCACTTGGCACACAGTTTCCCTCATATCTTATCAGAATGTGAGACTCAGGGAAAACAAAGTATGCTTCTTACGGCAAGGACTCAGCTGCCTGACCTCTGAGCTCCTGTGCCTATGAGCTGCAACACCTTCTCATTATCGAGCGCTCATGGGGCAGGGTGTTCAGGCATTAAGGAAAAGTCATGTTTCTTGAACTGGGTTTTTGGCGGTGTATTTTTTTGAGAGAGGGAGTTTGTTGGTATTCTTTTTGTTTGCTTGGGGTTTTTTGTTTGTTTTTGTCTTTTTTTGTTTTGTTTTTGTCTTTTTTTGTGGTTTTTTTTTTTTAGTTGGTCACCAAACTGTCTGCTCATCTCTCAGCAGTGGGTCCCCACTTAGGTTTTCTCCTTTCCTGCAGGAACTTTCATGATCATAGTCACTTGTTAAACTCAGCTGGAAAAAAGACATCTCCAGCAGGAGACCAGTGCTCAGTAGTAGCTAACAACCCTTGTTTGCCCTGCATACAGGGAAGAGACTGACTGTCCCCAGAGCGAATCTAGGCTTGCTAGTCTCGATGTTTTTTCTCTGACTCTGATCTAGCTTTGCATCTATCATCGCTGCTTCTTGCAGGCAGAAGTATCTGTAGAGTGAGGGGAGCAGCCATTACTGTCAGCAGCACCCATCTAGTGCTGCAGTGGGACATTTCATGTGAGAAGAAAATGTAATTACCCTAATTGCTCCTGTTTACAACATGCTTCCTTCTATACACTTTAGAAGTGGGACTTCAGCCACCTGGTTCAGATTTGCTTGCACAGCAATGAGAAACAGCAGACGCCTTTTTCTCAGGTAAGCCGAGTGCCCCTCTGGCTCACCAGGGCTGCCAAAGCACAGGGTGCCACCACCACAGCCAGAGCTGCTGAGGCAGAGCCACACCTTTCTTTGGTTGTGCCTGTATCAGCTACTGACAGGTGCTTGGAGAAAAGGATGCTTTTGCCATGCCAGCTGAGGTGCCATTAGACATCAGGGACAAGCATGCAATGAGTAATGCAAACACAGAAGGGCAACAAGTGGGTCAAATGTGTGCATGTAAAACCTTGCTGGCATGCTTTAGGAAAAACATCCCATCTCCTGATGACAAACCTGGTGTTGCAAGAGTACCACCGTGGGAAGGTACTACTCCAGGGAGCTGATTGCAGACACAGGACATTGCAGAGGGCTAGCCAGAGCCACTGTGAGGTGCCCTGGCAGGGAAGGCAGAAACAATGGATGATCTGAGGACTGGGAGAGACAGGGCCATTAGGCAAAAGAGGAGTGAGGAAATGCATCCATTACATGCTGTCAGGGCAGCGGGAAGAAATGAACTATGTTTGGGAGTTGGCTTGGAACAAGGTAGTGGTGAACATATGTGGCTGCCAGAGAGTGCAAGGCAGATGTGACTCCAGTGCATATGGGCCACTGCTCCTGGGCTTGAGGGGGAAAGGTTGTGGTCAGAGAGATACAGTTTTCCAGCTGTCAGTTCATTGGGATATATAAAGTGATAACATGCACTAATTAATATAGGAGTTACAGCAGCAAGTCACTTTAAGTACTACAACATACAGAAAAAAAATAAAATACTTCAGGTTCTCTGAAAATCTCCCCCAGCTCTGCCTCTCCAGCCCAGAGCTCCCTACGAACTTACCTAGCATCCCTAGCTTCACCCTTTTCTTCCTGGGATCCTGCATTCCCTTCTTCCAGGGAAACTGCGAGACAGAGCTGCCTTTTCCCCTCTCCTCTCCTGACTGGACGTGTAAGGAAAGGAGAGGGATTCAGGAAGGCACCTTATTGCTAACTGGAAAGGAGCACAGCTGGCTGCAATTGCTAGGGGATTGTTCCTCCTCCTCTGGATGGTATCAGTTGCCTGAGAGGAGGGAAAGGGTGAAACCTCTAAGCTGTCCAAGCAGCCTCACCTGGCTGCTCTCCTTTGGGACTGGCATTAGGGAAGCTGCCCAAACAAAGCATTTTCCTACTCCTAGCATCTCATTATGTCCTCCCTGCAGGTCCCATACTCACTCATTTCTTCTTTTTCCCTTCTTCTATTGCCAGCCCTCCAAGCCAGGACTTTTGCCAGTCCTTGCCTTGCTGAGGGCAGCTATGCCACTCTTCTGGGTTCTGTTGTTTCCCTATCACATCTCTTTTCTATCTCTATTTACTCCAGTTCCTCCACTCTGACTTGTGCCACAGGGTTCTGCTTTCCTTGACAGACACTTCCACTGTTCATCAAAACAGTCTCCAAAGCATCCCTTGAAAGGTTGGAATTGAATCAATGTGCCATTTGCAATTGATCTTCTCTGATGACAGTATTTTCTCATGCACGAAGCAATGAAGAACGAGAACCAGGTGGGTGACACAGAGACACCATTCAGTCAGAAATAATGCCACTGCCTTGTCTGCTGCTCCTTGCTGCAGCAGTGCTGCCAGAAACCCTAACAAGAGAGTGAGTGTTTAGAGTTAGGACCATTGCAGCACAGAAAGTTGTAATGATACTAAACCAAACTCACTGGCACTACCATTTTTTTTATGTTGGAAATTGTAAGAACTGAGAAATTAATATTTGTAAGGACTGCAAACTATCCCGGTGCAAAAAAAAAGGTGCACCCACCTAGGGACAGCTCCTCTCCTGGGGCAGATGTTTCTGCCATGCCAGAGGTGCTCCTGAAGACAGAGCATCAATGGACAGAGTGTCTCCATCAGAGGGGCTGCTGCAAGGCAGATGATAAATGGTTTTACACATCTCTTTATCAGAGCAAACAAAAAAATTGTTTATAATTTATGCTCATTTTCCCTTCACGTGGTGTCATGGTGTCACGAATACCAGTCAGCAGCTAAGAACCATTTGCAGGGCAGGCCAAAGCACTTGCACCAGTGCTGAACACTTCAAGTGCCAAGAAAGTGTTCTGTGACATATCTGCATTTGAAATCTGCTTGAAGGAAGGGAGGCTCTGCAAAGAGATCTGGACAGGCTGGATCAATGGGCTGAGACCAACAGGATGAGGTTTAACAAGATCAAATGCCAAGTCCTGCCGAGAAGGACCTGGGGGTGTTGATTGACAACCAGCTGAATATGAGCCAGCAGCGTGCCCAGGTGGCCAAGAAGGCCAATGTCATCTTGGCCTGTATCAACAACAGTGTGGCCAGCAGGACAAGGGAGGTGATTGTACCCCTGTACTCAGCACTGGTGAGGCCACACCTCGAGTACTGTGTGCAGTTCTGGGTCCCTCACTACAAGAAGGACATTGAGGTGCTGGAGCGCGTCCAGAGAAGGGCGACAAGGTTGGTAAAGGGGCTGGAGAACAAGTCCTGCAAGGACTGGCTGAGGGAACTGGGGTTGTTTAGCTTGGAGGAGGCTGAGGGGAGACCTCATCGCTGTCTACGGCTGCCTGAAAGGAGGCTGGGGCAGGGTGTTGATCTCTCAATTGACAGGTGACAGAACAAGAGGAAATGGCCAAAAGTTGCACCAGGGGAGGTTCAGACCAGATATTAGGAAGAATTTCTTTACTGAAAGGGTGGTCAGGCACTGGCACAGCTGCCCAGGGAGGTGGCTGAGTCACCATCCCTAGAGGTGTTTAAAAAACAGGTAGAGGAGTTTTTGAGGGACATGGTTTAGCGGATAATGGGTGCAGTTGGACTCAATGATCTCAAAGGTCTTTTCCAACCGGAAGATTCTATTAAAAAAAAAAGAAATTAATGGTGTATCTGTCTATTCTGGTCAGCTGCAACTGTCTAATGGTAAACTGCAATTCCAGTTTGAATACAGGTAATTATAATTATATATATACAAAATACGAAGTAGCAGATGGCTTAACAATACTTTTTGGTTAGTCTAAGAGTTCTGAAGCATTCTTGAGAGGCATCTTGGACAATGAAGAAAGAAATTTTCAAATTGAAGAGGAATTTGTGGGAACCTTAGCAAAGCATCAGGCCCTGATGTATTTAGATGAGAACAGTCTTGTCAAAACTGGTAAACTCTAACTTCTTTTAAGTCAGAGGTTGTTCAGGGTTAAAGTGCCAATGGAAACAATGAAACAAAGAATATTTTTGAAATACATTTGTAAAAATAAAAATAAACAGCTTAATGTTAGATTTCTAAAAGCAAAATTTAATAAATTAATATATGCATGCCAGATAAAAATACAAAATTACAATTGAAGTAGCAATAATAATAAAGGAACACTGCTGAGCATTGCAGGTTTCACTGCAGCCACCATAAACATCATGGAGAATTCCTTAAAGTAACATTTAAAGTACACATTTTGTCTCTGTTAAAAACAACTTACTATACGATGAAAAAACTGAAAGAAATCCAAGAAGAAATCAGTCCCCAAAGTGGCAGAGAATGATATGAAATGTCAGTAAACTGCCAGAGGCTCCACTTCACATAAGCCATCCCTTTTTTTAGTATCAGAAACCAATTACATAGAACATAAAAGCAAATTCACAACAGGTTTACACGGAGAAACATGCTGAATTACAACCACAAACTATCCAGAACAAAGATGCTGCACCAGTTCAGTTGTTTTCTTCATGGAATGAGTCTCACCAGAACAGGGAGAACAGGGAGCAAATCATGCAATAGCTTTAGGCTTTTTGTTTTTCAATTCAACATGATAAACACCCAGGATTACTAGTACTGGAAAGTATGTGTTAACCTTTTTCAACATCAGCTGAATGGCACTAGAGAAACGACAAAGAGTTCCTTCATTTTTATCCTGAATACATTGAAAGCTCTAGCAAATACAGAATTCAGTGACAAGAGCCATTAAATTACTTTAAAATATTCCTTCATCCATAGAACACTGTTGCTTCCTTTTTTATTACAAAACCCCCAAAATATTCAAAATAAAATGTCTTCATTTTTTATAAGCATCTCCACCACAAGTCTCTGATAACGGATGTCATTCAACGCAGCCATCGCATCCAGTTCTGGCGCTCTCATAAGAGTTGGTCCAAAAACTATGCCCAGATTCTCTGCACTCATCAGATTTTCCTTTTCATGGAGTGTTACTCTAAAAAAAAAGGATAGTGTTTTTCACATTCCTGCAGTACCAAACTATGCCTGCATATGCCTGAAAACCAGGGAAACTGGATGGAAATGTTTTCCTTTCCCCAAAGCCTAGGAGAGGCTGCCATTTCTAGCAGGATGGATATGGATGTTTTGGATGAAACTCAGAAGTTAGCAAGTGCAAATGCTGTGCAGGTTTATGGTGAGTTAGATGTCTCTGTCCTCCTGTTGCACATACAGATGATGTTTACTGGCAGGAGGGGTCAGTTCTTGGCAGCAAGGGAGGGGGCTGAGGGGAGATTTCAGACGAATCAGAAGAATATTGCTTTTGCTGTTTACCGTGGCATTGTCTGGAGGCTGTTCCTGCAGGGAGCAGACCATGTTTGTTTTTATGTTAACAGTTTTATGGTCACTGAAGATGTGCCCACCCAGGCAGGATTCTGCCAAGGTTCCCTGGTGGCACAGCTACACACAGTTGCATTGGTCCTCTCTCGTGAAGCACATCACACATAACTCCCTGCCTTTAGGCACTACTGGCTAACCATGCTAAGCTGGATGTCTGATTCCTCTTCAAGACAAATCATGTCCTGTGGCTTGTACTAAAACAAATGAATCATCACTTTGGGGTGGCTTTGAGACCCCACCAGGGCCTCACTGTAACCTATTGTGCACAGGAGCCTGAGCAGGCCTGTGCTCTGACAGGCCCACTCCCACCCTTCCCTCTTCCAGGGTTCCTTTAGCAGCTGCCGAACAGCTAAGCCTCCAGCTCAGGGATGCCTCCAGCTGCCTACTTCCCACCTGCAGAGGAGAAGGAGGCAGGGAGGCCACATTCTGCTGCTCTGCAGGAATCTGACCTGTTTCAATCTGCAGGCTGAGGCCCTGCTGCAGGGCAGGTTTGCAGGCCACCTCCAGAAATGTGATTTGCCCAATAATCACACCCACAGGAGAGGCAACCTCTGCTGGGACCACTGCAGAAACACATCTGCTCAGCATACACTGGCACAGCCACTGCTGCCCAGATATGATGGGCTCCAGGGTCATGGGAAGGTATTTCTTAATGTGGGCTCAGAGACAGTTTGTGCTTTTCTGCACTGCTTTGCTCAGCATGGAGAACACAGGGTCCGGGACGGAGCAGGGTGGAAGACAGTCTGTCTGGGGTATCCTGACATCAAGTGCACCTATCACAGCTGCCCACTGCAAAGGATGCAGTGGACACAAACATGCCTCAAAGCCTAAGCTTCAGCCTTGGTTTATCCTGGTAAACTGCCTTGCTCAAGGAAACAAATTTAGATTATGCAAATGTTTTAATACACACTAAGGTTTAAAGAATCCATAAGGATGCTCAGAAGCAAGTGAGAATCCAGGGAAAAGCAACAGGAAGAGTCTGGTTAAATTATTTTTCTTATCCCCACTGTGGCATCTTGTGTTGCATGAACAAATCCTTTTGCATATAAAAAAGAATCCAAGATTTTCTTCCTTTTTTTCCCCTTTTTACTTTGAAACAAGTCAGACCGATGATTCCAAGCTGCTGTGTCTGTCTTCTGTTTGTAATTACTCCAGATAAAGGAGCTGTGTCTGCTTACCTGAATTCAGCAGGAAGACAACAGCCTGTCGAACATCACAGTTCTTTTTAGCAAATGTATTAAAAGCAACTTTAAAAACAAGTGAGTTTTGCCACCTTCTAGCTTATCATTCACCTATAAGAGAAATACGATGTGCAAAACCAACCTGCTAACTAGAGCAGCAACTCTGGAACAGGGAAAGGAAAAATTAACTTCACACTTCATAAGCAGTAAGGTGGCTTTTTTTTGTTCCTGAGAGTCTCATCCCTGTGTCTGTTCTAAAACATCCATTAGAAATGTCATTTAAATAAATGGACAAATCAGGCAGAAACTTTGTAGCTGAATTTTGCCTGAGGCACTCAGCAAAGTCGACATATTCCTACCAGTAGAACTCTAAAAGAAAAATAAGAGAGCTTAAAATAAAGTATTTTTCTAAGAAAACAAAATGATTCTTGTATATTGGTAGTAAGTCATGTTACTGGAGAAACTAAAATGGATACCCTAACATGCCACATTGAATTTTTCCCTATTTTTCTTTAAGAAATAAAGTCTGTGCTGTTTTACTGGATATTCATCTGTCAGTCCCTCTCTAATAACTTTTCAGCCTACTGACCAACTTCATTCATATCTAGGGGAAAAGGAGAAACCTCAGACAGAATTAATGCTCCTATGATTTTGAGGAGGGGCTCCACACTGAAGAGGAATAGACGGCAGAACTCACCAGACGTGTGGCTGGTGGGACAATTAACACCGTGCCTAATCGGCATCGGCTCAATCCTTGCGTTTTTTAGGATACCAAGGATGACCAGGTTAGCTGAGACTTAGCAGAAAAAGACAGTGATCTAAGTGGTATTAGTTCCTTGCCCACAAAGTGACTTATTACTTCTAGGGGTAATTAGGGTTTTTTTTTTTGCCTTAAATATTCACTGCAATATTATATATAGTGTGAATTTGTAAGGCAGGTGATTTTTGTGCTTCAAAACCATGGGGTTTTTTGACTTATGTCTTCAAGTACTTTGTGAGTGTTTGGGCATTTGTTGCTGTGCGGACTATCATTCCCTGCCACAGTCTGTCTCCGGGATTTGGTGGGCCTTCCTTGCCCCAGACTTTTCTGGACATCCTAACATGGTCTTTGCTAAAAATGAGTTTAGCTTAGAGTTCTTTCCAGCTAGTCCACCTACCTCTTCAGATGTGCCATGAGATACCGTAGTGTTTCACAGTGTGCAGGCGGCAGCAGTTTCAGCGCCTCGTGGAGAATTTCCAGCTGCTCATCCGGATCGGTGGTTTCTGAAACACAGGAATTCAACCGTCACCATATGTACAGCCAGATTTCACGCACAGAAGGACAAGAACGGTGGTCTGCAGAGGAGATGGGGCCTTGCAGCTCTGCTGTATTAGTGATTTCCAGAACCTATCCAGGCCTCATTTGCCTGTCCAAAAAAGGTGCTCAGAGTAGAGTCAGGACGTGACTGGGTTTGGACAAAAAACTCTCCAAAGCAAAATGCAATCTAATGAAATATTCCCTGCAGCCTACTAAAAAAAATCCCCTTGACAATCCTTGCTGACTGGAGTAGTTTTGCACAAATCATCTACAGGTGCAACCCTGGGACAGCAGAAAGCACTGGGAACCTCGCCATCAGGGTCTCTGGCTGTCTATACTACTTGGAACAAGCCTTCTCCAGAGAATCAATAAGCCCAGCATCCGGCCCTTGTTTTCTACCCTCGGCTACTTCACATCTTTCCAGGTGTGGCTGGTGTGACTGCTACACGGCAGAGATGCTTCAGGCAGCCAGGATTCTTGGGAGAGATGTTCCAGCTGGGTTTACTGCCGTGCTTGCAGGCTCACTGTATGCAAGGCCAGCCTTGAAGGTGGCCTTAGGATAAGTGCTTATCAGCTTATGAACACACTCAAAATGGACACCTCTAGAAACAAATGACTTCTTATCTTATTACTAAACGTCTTCACAAGTCATCTTCTTTCTGGCAACATAAACCCAACAGATTTTAAATGTCACTGTCAAATACCAGGGATTCATCCAAGACATATAAATGAATGAAACCTATAAAGTGTGATGAAAAGGCATCATTCCTGGTGACAAAGGCAAAGAAAAATGTAACCGTGAGCACGTAGCACCATGTGATCATGTCATAATGTGCAGTGCATATTTATTCCTGCAAGCCTTCTTAAATAGGGTAAGAGCTGAAGGGACAGCTATTAAATCAACAGGCAAGTACTGCACAAAAAGAAGAAACTGTTGAGAAGGAAAAGCAGGAGGAAAAGGCATCATACTTACTTGCAGACTCTATAAACTTTGGGTAGGCATCATATGTGATGAGTGGAATTGGCAAATCCCTGAAGTACAGTTTAAGTGCACCAGTGATAATATTGATATCTTCATACATATTCACAGAAATATCAGCTTTTTCCCCATCTGTGTGGAGAAGGCACTGACATTAAAGCCTTGGAAACGTAAACAGATGTAAAACAGCATTCGAAAGAAAAATAATAACTTGCTTAAGCAAACATTATTAAAAAGGATACAACTGCAGACTTTCGCTTTTATAAGCGGAACAGAGAGTTACTGGGCTGTGAGGTTCACAGTGAAAACCTCAAGCATTTTATAAAGAAACCTATTCTTTCTTCATTTCAAATGACTACCAAAAATGTAGGCTTTTTTTTTCTGGGAAAAAAACCCTGCCTGCCTGATCTAGCAATATCTATCTTGTGGAAACGTGTGGAAGTTCAGCTATTTCTGAACACGCTGCTTTGCCAAGCAACACATTTGTCAGCACTGAATGAAAAATCAGGAGAGTCTGGGGAAAGAAAGTAAAAGAAAGAAAATTAACTTGGTCCAGAGCCTCCTCATTTTATAGGAAAAACATGTGTTCACCATTTAGCTACAGCATACTACCTACTCCTGACCGCAGTGGACATATATCCAGAACTTGGCTTCTGCAGTACATCCCCACCCTGCTAACACTGCAGAGGAGACAGATGTTGTCTGAATAGGTCAGCTACTCCAGAGAAACAGGAGAGAGTTTCCAGCATGGATTTTGGCCTTCACTTCTACCATGACAGGGGGACTGCAGCTGGAAAGCCTTTAATTTTCCCACTGCCTTTTTTCAGAGAGAAGAGCGTGTTCTCACTGACCTTCTTTTAGGCTGCAATAATTCAAATGGTATTTGCACTATTGTATTCATCTTATTACTTCGGAGCTTTCATCCGAATGATGGATTTAAGTTGCACAGCCCTCTTAAGGCACTTCACCACTTGCCTTCTCTTCTTCCCCCACGCCCCTGAGCGTAGTTTTACTCGCAAACTAGGGCAGTAGTTCAGAAAGCTTTGTCCTTTCCTATGTGCATCATTACTGAAGCATAGATACTGATGGAAGGAGAACAGTAGATTTTGGCAATAAAGGTCAAAGTGAAGCTGATATGCTCTTCTGATGGGGAGACTCCTTTTTTGCTAGCACTGCTGCCGGACTTCTGCAGCCCACTGATGCAGTGGAGCACAAGACAGACAGAGGCTGCGCAGAAAAATTGTGTACATTTAATACATCAGCATAAAGTTTCAGCATGCAGGAAAGACTGTACCTCTGTCAAATGCCATTTTGACATCTTCAATAAGATCACTAAATCCTGAGACTCTATATAGTCCTTCAGAATTAAGACCTGCAATGAATATTTCAACAAGATTAAAACCATTCTTAATTTTACAGTTTCCTTCCACCCAGTTCTTCATTTCCCAGGTTATTCACTTAAGGCAGAAAAAGCAGCCATGTTTTAACAGCCTTATCAGGCTTTTATTTCAGAACAAAATCTTATCCAGACCTTTTAACCTTGACCCTTGCAATAGCTGCTTTATTGTTATCAGCACTAAATTATGTTTACACAAATGATTTCAGAGCTGAAGAACCATCTTAAACCAATTACAACTGATTTAAAAACTGAAATTAGCATACTTGACGTTCAGTCATTATCTTAGAACAAAAACAAATGCTCTAATTCTACAAAAGGACACTCAGTGTGGGCTAAGGGAACTATCAAGAGCAAACACATCAATGCTAACTGTCTTTGTATTACTATATTCACTTAATTCTTTTAATAAAAGTACGACTGGAAAGACAGGTGCCAATATATAACTATAAAGCAGTAATTGTCCATTAAGCAACTGCTAGCTAATATATATAAATTATAAATGGGTAGGAACCATGAAATAATGCCAAGTACAATATTAGCTGTGCAGGGTAATTAGCAGTCATAAAATGTCTTGTGCAAATCTGTTTTGAGCAATCACACATTCAGCAGAAACCCAGATGACCCAGATCAATCTAAACGGATTATCACTAAAGCAATGCAAGTCCATTAACTATGCCTTACCTCTAGATTCAATTTCCCTAATGCACATATCTACTACCATTGGTCTCTTAGTAAAGTGTGCTTTCACTAGCGTTGTAAGGTCACAGCTGTACACTTTCTTGACATGCTTCAGGTCTGGCTTGCAGTCATTTGGGACCATCTTGGAACATTGCTTGTGCACATTTAAACCACAATCTGAGAGAAAAATGAAAAGACAATTAAGCTGGTGTTTGATGAAAATGGTCCTGAGATCAGCACTGCAGAGTAGGCACGGTTCCTGCAGGACTTGACCTATCTCAGAACTACTGCTTCTGTTTAGACCCCTTAACCATCAAATGCATGAGGTAGGAGTACACATGAAGCAAGACAGATTTTTTTCTACCCAAGACATTTCCTCTATCCCTAGAAGATCTAACACTAACTTTCCATATGGTTTTTGGATTCAGTATCTAAGGGTCAATTATCTTCCCCACCACTATTAGGTATGTTCCAATCACAATCTAAACCTTCTTCCCAAGTTGCTGCTGGTTTCCTAATACAGTTTTAAAGTAGTGCTGAAGTGCAGCACATAAGACACCTCCTGGGGGAGATGAAGTTATGGACTGGGTCTCAGAACGCTACAGTCCCTCGGCAGCGTGCATTAGCGGGACAGCCCCGAGATCTGAACCCCTTCAGGGACCCCTATGCTCTTGCCAGGTGTGGCAGCCCTGCCAGGACAGGGCCCATTCCCCACCGCAGAGGGAAGCTGAAAAGCAGATGCAGGAGTCACCAAGCTGCTTGGCGGTTTCTTCCTACCGAGCAGTTTGCAAAGGACTTTGCTAAGTCACAGCAGCTGCAATTCTGATGCCACTTCCCAGAGCGTTTCTGAAACAAAGACTTTGTACGCATCAAACCAATTCTATTCACCTTAAAAATGACTTAGGATTTTATTTTTTAAACATAAACAAACAACCTCACAGCTTTATTGTAAACATAGAGAATGAGATTTAGTTTAAGTGAAACCTAATTGAAACCAGGTTACAGAAAAATGTTTATTCTGCCCAAAACCATTCTAAAACATAATATTCAGGGTTGGGGAAAAAACCAACAAAACAAACCAAACTTGGAAAACACCACCAGTTATACAGTGAAGATGGGAAAAGCAATACAGTCTTTAAGCTAAGCACACGCTGCAGTCAACACTATCAGGCAGCCTCCCACACTGCTGGGGGCCCAGGGCAGCCCTCGTGACTCTGTTTTCACTGTCATTCCTCCTGCTTTGCAATGGGAACTCACAGATGCTTATGAAGAAATAGGAACCAGCAAGAAAGGCAGCACTTTGCAGTTAGGGCATTGCCATGCTCTGATGTGCACTCAGTGTAACAGAGACCCCAGTTCTGTAAGTGTTTCTCTACATTGATGCATTGCTATGCAAGAGTCCTCTGGATTTCTGCAGAATTAAGGGATATAGGAGCTTGAAGGATCAATGCCTTCCGCACTTTCCTCTCCCATTGCAGTGCTGAGTGAGTACCTGTCTACACAGATTCCCTTTGTATTTCATTCTTGCGTTAATGTTCCATAGATTATTTCATGTTTTTCATTCCAAAACAGTGAACCCCACAATTCATCACCAAGTCTAACTTCCACTAAGTCAGTTGCAGCCTGCTGCTAAAAGCACTTTGTTTACTTAACAGGCCTATAAAGCAGTCAGCTTCGTCACTTAGGATTCTCTGTAAACAATCCAATCTCTGGTTGCAATTAAAGTTCTGCACATCACCTTCAATCAGTCAAAACTCACACAGATCCCGATCCAGATGAAATGGCTGATTAAAGTTCTCTTTTGCTACATCTGTGCAGTATGGACTCCATTCTTTGTGAGGAGCAGCTAACATGCAAGATGGAGCTGTGAATACTGAATTTCTCATGGTTGTGACACCATGTTGTGAAACCCACCTCAGACAAAGCCATGCCTTCTCTGGGTCTTGTACAAGCAAATTAATTAAATGTTTGCGGAAATACAGAGGAGAAACCACTCATCTTTGGTGTAAGGTTCAAATATTTTTCCATTAATAAGACCATTGGCTACACTTTTAGCAACAAAGAGACAAAATACTGAATAGGTGTTAGGCAAGTACAACCGATTCTGCTTTCAATAAAAGGATGAAGTTGGGGAGTAAAAATAATAAGTAGCCAAATAATTAGAGGCAACATCTTAACTTACACACAAAAGAGAAGTTCATTAAGAGCACACAGAAAATCTTAATTCTTGATTGTCTTTATTTCAAAACCCTAACTTTACAATAATAGTATTTACAACTGCAAATATCATTATTATACACAGAATTCCTACAATTTCTGAAAGAAACACCTATTCCAACATGCATGAAATGGCCTAATATGTTTGTCAAAAATAATGTCTACAAGACTGGAACGGCAGCATGTCACTCATGAGGACTCACTAGTGATTTTATGAATGCAAATTAGCGGCTTCACACAGACAGCAATATAGCTCAGAGTTATGTTTCTGGGAATTCAAGGATAATTAAGACTCAGATACCCAAAAAATGTGCTTCCAAGTATCATATACTTGACTTAAAACAATTATTGCATTCACTGACATCATCCTAATTATATTTATAAATAAGAAAGTTTCATCTCATTATCTAACTTGCAGAGATGTTTTCAATGTGAGAACCTTGCTTCAGAAAATAATTGTTATTGCTAATCCTATAGGTTCAAATAGGCTTTGCGTCTAACCTCATTAATACCAGAATAATAATTACAAATGCAAAAGTCAATTTTCCTCCTCTCTCGTTTGTTCTTCCTTTGCACCTGATTAGACTTCATGCACCAGCCCACTGCTTAAGGACTTACAAACACTCCCGAGAAACATTTAAAATCCAGGAATATTTCAGACACTTAATGCTTTGAAAACACATGAGCACTAGGTTCAATATTATTGGGATGGGTGGTATCCTCCTAACAATCAGGGCTCTTTACCTCTTCAGTAAGCATAGGAGAGCACTTCAATTCTCCATCAACCTATACTTCTAGAAGATTTCAGTGAACTTGCAACAGAAAAATTGTTTTTTTTCCAATAAAGAAGCTGAAACTCACCAGCACTGTGCTTCCTATCAGGTGAGGCCCTCTCCTGAGCTAAAAAGACTTCATGAAAGGCAGCACAACCATGTCTCAATCCCTCATCTCTGATTCAGCTGATAACCAGAGCCACACATGGATGAAGGATGACCATCTGTCTTGCTAACTCCACCAAAGTAGAAGACATACCAGCAGAAGGTCAGTCCTCCTCTCCACTGAGCACTGGGAACGTGCCAACCTTCTACTCTATACTCAGCTTACTTGTTAGTACTAAAAGGCAGGAATTATGCTGCAAATTGCATATTATTAAAAAAAAGGCCTCTGTTCCCACTGCAGATGCTTCATGAAAGATTCAAACCCCTTATTTTAGAAACAACTAGGAAGGAGGAAGAAAGTAGGGTCCTGAATCTGCTTGCTGCCATGCGGTGAAGCTTTTGGACTGCTTGCCTTGTTTGCACATGATCTTCATTATTTGGCTGGGTTTGTTAAAACCAAGATTAATTTGATTTCAAGTTTAGGGTCTATTTACTTTTGTTATATCAAAATAAATGCAGAATAGCTAAGTTGTCATTAGCAGCTTTACTCCAGATTTAAAGTAATCAGGACTCTTATCCATCTCTTACAGAAGTTCCTCAGAGCTTATCTGCTGACTGGCTTTACAAATTGGAGAGGAGTTAAAGAAAAATCCCTGTAAAGCATCCTATCTGCTGATAAATCCTATAATAATACAGGACAGATTCAGAAGATGTAGTCACGAACTCTTGCAGGTCAACAGGAATATGTCTCCTGGCTTCAGTTAATCAGAATTTCACCTTAAACAGAGATGATTTGTCAGGACTAGAACTGTTAAATAATGCATACTATTACTTTTTACAGTGCCATCAAACTGTGGCCATGTTTCAAGTATACCAAAATATACCCAAAAATACAGTAATAAATTCAAGATTTTATAAGAAGTTTGGAAATTTAAAAAAGAAAAAAATAGTCACTTTAGATGACAGATTTAAAAGTCTGTGATAAGCTGCCTGGACTTTAATAGCATATTGATCTAGGAGTTCAGGTGGGCTGTGACATTACTTCTATGAGAAGTACTAAATTTAAAGTCAGCTTGACAATACTTTTCTATATCTAGAAAAAATTTGGTAATGTTTTAGAAACAGCTAATACTGATATTAATCCACTGGGCTGAAAGAACAAATAACGTGTTCATATTAATGCATAAGCAGAGCCAAAAGATATCTGTATGTTACTACTGCCCCATGAGCACACACTATAAATATTTGCAGAGACTAAAATATACTTAGCTGTCACTTTTTGTTATGCTGCTGATTTGATTTTAGTCAATTTTAGTTTTTCTTTGGTTCATGATTTACTGGTTAACATGGCAGCTGATCACACTCCATTGGAACGATACCATATGCATCACTCTAATTATATTTTTGAATTATCCCAAAGAAAATACATGCATTTTGTCACTCCAAGAAGCAGCTTTAAAAGCTAGAAGGTAGATTTACATTAGCTGCAAAAAGTTCTGAAAGACTCTTCAGAGGTTTATGGTAAGCACAGGAGGTTGGGAGGCGTGGAGCTGGGGCACTGGCACTGTGCCTGCCAGCCGGGGCAATGCCACCACCTTTGGTACAGATGACAGGCTCTACACAAGCACACAGTATTGGCATCGTTACTTTTGCAAGGGTGAAAAGGTCAGAAAGGAATTTGCTCTCATCAATAAATCATGAGCTAGTAGCTTTCCTTTAATAATTTAATGCTCTTTTCTGTAGCAGAGGAAGCAACGTTTTCTGTTTCCTAGGATGCAGTGTCTGTGAACAAGCATGTGAACGTAACACCACCCCTGGCCCCACGTGCTGCACTTTGTACTTCCAAGTACAAGGCAGGGGGTTGCCAGAAGGGTCTGCCCTTTTCCTCCTCCTTGGCAGAGCTGTTACAGCCTGGTGGTAATGCTGGAGCTGCTACAGAGCCTTATGTACCTACCGTTTGTTACTGTGTAGTGCACATCTGGAAGCAACCTTCATCCAGCACCACGACAAAAACTGCTTCCAAACATATGTGTAAGCTCCCCCAAACCTGCTATCACTCGTACTACTGCATCATGCACTATAGGGTGCATTATTCTTTAGGAAGGAATTTCTAGAGGGCAGCTAGTTACTTGGCAACAAAATTACCTAATACTACAGAAAAAACAGGGCTTATGAAATAAAGAGAAAAAAATCCATCCAACAAGTCAATTCCCAAATCAAAACAATATGTATGTCTGTGTTTCCAAAAGCTGGTTGGAAAACACAGATAAAATGTTCATGAAATGTTCTTTCAGCAGAATGTATTTGGTGGTGATGGTTTGTTTTTATGGAAGTTTTGAAAGATCACAGACAGTTTGTTTAAAAACACCCCTGGCTTCCTGCCACGACACCTCCCTACCTCCTTGACAGCTTCTCTGATGGGCCGCTGGCTTGCTCGGGGCTTCCAGGTCTGTGTAGGCTTGGAGATAAAGATGCTTTTAGGACATACAGTTTCAAGAATATATAGCTCCAGAACAGCTTTTCTCCATAGGAACAGCTCTGAAGGAAGGCTCCGCTGCTGATTAGCATTTCAAAATTTTGGAGCTCATTCCTCACAGGACCACCACCAGATCCTGAGCTGGTGGAACAGCCTGTCAGGCAGCGCATATCTCCTCCAACAGCATCACCACCTGCCTGCGGCAGGCACCTTCTCACAGCCCTGACCTCATCTTTGCTTTGCTCTTGTTCCCTTTTTGGGCTGACAATCTGCACTCTACAGAGTCAGGGAAATCAGTACAAACTGGGTGCACATCTCAGAAGAAGCTTGGTTGTCTTTTTAAAGTCCAGATGCAGGTAGAATGGGAGCTCATCATGACCAACACATGCAAAATACCTTGACAGAGGGCAACACAATGAGCCTACCTTGCCTTCCCCTTTGCTGAGTTACTGGCACAAGAGCATCTGCTGTTCTTCCAGGCACTACAAGTGTAAGCACTGTGCCTGCAGAATTAATGCCCGAGGATGGGCAGGCTCCTTTGTGGTCTCCTTTGTGGAGCAACATAGGGCTGTCTACCACAAGGGATTTAATAACAAGGCAAAACAAAACAGCAAAGGAAATGGGCCAGTTGTACATTTTTCAGTTGCTGGGGAAGGAAATGGATGAAATGGGGAAATTAAACATTTATGCAGTAATTCACAAAACAATTCTGCTTTGAGACTGTACTTTAACTTTCCTGGAAATGAACTCCTCGGGCTTTCTGCGGTCAGGGCTGGCAGCAATATTGCTTGGGCTCAGCCAGTGGCAGCTGCTTCTCCTATCCTGATAGTTCAGATGCAAGTTTACTTCTTATCAGTTCTTCAGAGAGAAGTTACCTACTCCAAGGGAAACAACAGATAGGCAACTGCTACATGGGTGTCAAGCCGAGACAGTTCAGAGCACATCTATCATGGCAGCAGAAATGGTGCTTTACATACTGCCTTAGAGGGTGGTTGCTGCCTGGTGTTAAAGGGAGCAGCCCAAACCAGTAGTGATATACAGTCAAAAAATTATTTTTCCTGTAAGATAAGCTAATTAATGCTCTTGAAACAGCCTGTTCCAAAAAATGTTCTGATTAAATCTCTTGTTTTCTAAGAACAGCTTAAATGGTTCTGACGGGCTGCGGAAAAGGACAAGACAAACGCAGTAGTTTGGCAAGTCTAATTGTTTGTCTACAAGTCTGCTCAGATAGTACACTGATAGCATCATTAATGCCATGCTCTAGTCTCTGACAACACACAATATTCTCTGTTAATGCTGCTGGGTGTTACGTGCTTGTATCATTCTTAAAATTAACTCCTTGGTGCTTATCTGCAAATTTCTTTGGATGTTATGGTTTCTCTCCTCAGCACATTCTGGACAATGGGATGAGCCCTGGGAACACAAGGGAGCCTCACATAAGAGGAAAATATATAAGAACACATCTTTTTAAGTTCATGCATTGGATTTTGAGCTGGGGTAAACCCTTATATCTTCATTAACTTCTATTGGACTTTAATGTTTATACAAGCTGGTGGCATTATAATTTCAAACACTTCTTCAGTCATTCCTACTTATGGCAAAAGCCTCCAGGAAAGCATGCTGGAGATGGAGCATGCTGTCAGGAAAGGCATATTCCTTGCATACAGATGAATCTTCATCTCACAAAAAATTTAAGGGCCTGTAGCTAGGATGCAAAAACTGGAAGCACAACCCTTCAAAGCAGTAGGGCAGATGTCTAGTATAAGGATTCACTCTAAGGTAGCAAATCTGTATTTAAAGAACTTTATGAAATAAAATTCAAATTTGAGACAATAACATTCAAGGAAAAATAATTTATTCCTGTTCTGCTGGATATACCTCCAGAAGAAGTCAGACTAAGTCTATCAATTAATTTCCTACAGGATCCAATTCCTGGACATCACCCTAAGTCTTAATTTTGGAAGACAATAAAGTCTTCCCATGTTTGGTGGTATTAATCCTGAATCCTTTGTAGTTGAGACGACAGTCAAATTGTTACTTCAAACAATAAACAGTCTTTAGGTGGCAAACACAGTGCCTATATTTATCTCGTGTCTTTATGGAAGGAAAATATGTGCTCCTTCTTTGCCTGCCATAAAACCCAAACAAGGATAAGACAGGGAGAACCCATCTTCCAGGGGTTAATCATACAAGATTGTACTTGTCAAGATACTGAATGCCCTCAAGGCTGTATTTTGGCAGAGAGGGACACATTCAGTCATGGCAGGATGCAACAAAGCATGATTCAAGGCAGCTGAAGTTGCTAAGTCATCTTTGCTGGTTGCTATGGCACGTGTACTGGTATGAACATCTGGTTCTGGTTTATTATTTTTCAAAGGATTGCCTTAGTTTGTCTAACAAACTAATCTATCAGCCATTAAAAATAAGCTGCACTTTTTCCTCCAGCTCCTCCTCCTCTTTTCTAACATGGATGACACTTAACATTCTTGTCCAGTCTTGGACTGTCCCACACTTCTTGCATATTTTTGTGCTTCTGCAGAATAGAGGATTTAAAATGGTTTAGAGTAACCCATGTAGTTATCAATTTGTATTTGTTAAACTTATCACTTCTGTAGAGCAAAGAGAGTCCTCTTGAGATGTGCAACTGTTTGCTATAAAACCCAAATGCTTTAAAAAGTACAAAATTACACACAATCAGTGCAGTTTTGCTCATAGGTATTCTCAATGAAGAGATTACACAGACCACCAAACAGATTCTGTGGATTTCTCTGGAGTGGCACTGAACCCCATTTGAATGCTAAAAGCTGTAATTTTTTTGAAGTATGACTCTGAAAAGCAATGGCCTCATGTGGTTCCTTGTTTACTCTGCCTCATTGTTTCCGTTTAGAAGCAAAATGATTACCTAAAAAAACCCAACAAAAACCCAGCACCCTAAGACACATGTAAACTGAGCCAAACTCACGGCACTTAAGCCTGAACTCTTCCACACTAGTATGTTAACACGTTACACAGGTCCTCACTATCTGCGCACCTCCAGCTTTCCTCTGAAATGCCCAGATCTGTACAGCTCTCTGGCTCTGACAGCTTGTACAGCCTCAGCTGACAGGAGCAGGTAGACACTGCTGAAGGTGAAGTCCTGCTGTCTCCTCCTCTGCAGGGCTCCGCCTGGAGTCTCTCTCCTCTACCCAGCTACTTATTGCTATGAAATTTGACCAGTAGCTAGGAGCTAGCCTTGCGGTGAGAGAAGGACAAGTGAGGTGGGAGAGCTGCAATCCATGCCCTTGGGAAAGAACAACTCTCCTGCTCCTCAAACCCAAGCAAATCAAGCTGGACACACTACCGCAACCAGACACAGGATTTAAAAATATAAATAAGATCACAGAAATGACTGGAAGCTACCAAAAGTGATACAAATCCTTACACAAGATAGAACGCCCTAATTATAGTTTCTGAACCTATGAAGTCATCCTATACACATATGCTCCTCTACACTGCAAGGAGGAAAAAGAAGACATGCAGTACTTAAATACTATCCTCATAAGGAGGAAAAGAAAAACAGACTCTGAAAGCTTTTGGAAATTCATAATTTAGAAAAATCTGCACAAAACCAGAAAATCAGCTCTACTTCAGTTAAAAAAACCAAAAGGCAAGGTCATAAGCACTTTGGTTTTAATTATAAAAGCAATACCATTTGTTCATTCCACAGTGCCATGCAACACTGCAAGCCTTCATACTGTTTGTTTTTACCAATTTTGTGGATCAAAGTTACTTAACATAAATCTGAAAAATACGTGATGTATCCCTAAATGCCAAAACTGAGGAATCTACTTTGGGCGAGGAAGGAGGATGGCACACTTACTGGCTCATGTGTCATTACAAAATTACTACTTTAATCAGAAAACAAATAAAAAACAAAATTAGGCTTCCTCTTTCTCTTCTAGCACTGTACATTCTGTGCAAAATCAAGAGCAGTAAAACGTACTGGCAAACTTCATTCATAAGTGAAGGATGTGGCTGCAACCCAAAATACGTAGTAGGGGGAAAATACTGAGAAATGAAAAGCCATTTTACCTAATAATTTCTTAAACAAGAGCTGTACTCCCTAATATGTACTGAACAGTGCAGAGCCTACCGATAATATGCCGCATTCAAATTATTTAAAATATTTCAATCCTATTTGGCTATAAATTATTTGAAGTTTTACATTATTTTGCAGTTCTGTGATAAAAAGCCCTCTTACTTGCTTGAAAGAAGACTTCAGAAAGCTTTAGACAGAGCAGATTTTCTTAAATCAGCTTGAAAATCCAGTTTCCAGGGCAACATATGCAGGTCTTCATACATCAACGTTTCTTTGCACCATTTTTATAAATGTGGTTGCTTGCTAGAATGTCATAAAGTACTTTTTAAATACAATAAACTATCTTGATCACTTTGATCCTTTTATGGCCTTTGAGAAAAGCTGACTGCCCATCCTTTTCAGAAGAACCATATCAATAAAACTGTCAAATTGGTTTACTTCAGAGAGGCTTTATCCCAGGAATGCCTGCAGTGACACCCACGCGTGTAATACATTTCTACCAGCACCTGAATGTTTACATAACATTTCAGTAGGCATCCCTTATTCATCATCCCTTTTCTGACCTTCTTTTCAGCTTGCAAGCAGGAGACTTGACTTCAGGTCTATAGCACACAGTGAGGCTTATACATAAAAGTAACCTGAATGCCTGTTTCACAGCAGCAATGTGAAATTTGCTGAGGACCACCTTTGGACATTGAGACCCTCAGTGAGTTTCTCACATTTACCAGTACATAGAAGTGGTATAAAAGAAATAAAGCTAACAACATATCTACCTATTTTCTCCTCCATCTAAAAATGGAAGAAAAATAAACCCCTTAATAACAATTATCATTTCCCCTCTGTGTGTGCTTGAGGTGCTCTGCATCACCGCAGTGATGTTACTGAAACAGGTACCTGAAATCATCAGCAGCTGAGTGGATACATTTCCTTCTTTGGTTTTAACAGGGACCAGATCAGACCCTTGCCACGTGGTATTACAGTGGAGGAGGCGGCACATTAAATACTTACAACATTAGGACTATCTTCAGAAAAGACAACTGAATGACTGTTACCTGCACATTTTACTCCCTGAGCAATGAGGCCCCACATAAAGTTGGCGCAGTATTCACACCAGTGCGGGCCCCTGAACGTGTGCACCTGGAAGACAGTAGCAGAAAGGAAAATTACAGAAAATGACCCAACTATTTCACAGACATCAATATCAATGTGTCTAAACAAGGTAGAACTCCTCATCTTTGAAGGCACCACATGCAGTTGCTGGAAGCTTCCCTTTATCACCACAGGTAATGAAGAAAGAAACATAAGAAAGATTTAACTGCCAGGACTCTTGCAGACCTATAGAAAACCAGGAGCTCTCCATCCCAAGTGGTCCAGAGCGGCAGAACTGCATGTGTGGCAAATCACATGGGGCAGAGCAAGCAATGGCAGGTTGCAGCCCTTTAACCACCATCCTTTCATCTGGGCAGGATTATGGCCATTGAGTAGAGATTTTTGCAGCGACTGTGCAAGAGTTCACCTCTCAATTTAAATTGTCTTCCGCTTTGCCCTCTCCTCCAGAAGGTACAGTGTGAAACGCGTAGGGGGCTGCAAGATTTCTCCTGGGGTGCAGGGAGTTCTGCCAGGCAAAATACCAGTGCTACACAGAAATACTGCAAACACACTTTCCAGTTGAGAATAACTCTGATAGGAAACTAATTCTCTTCAGATTAATGCTACATATCGAAAAACCAAATGAATCTAGGAAATGGAAAAAAGAAGTCACTGAACCAGGAAAGAACTCAAAGCTAAAGAAGAAAAAAAAAACAATGCTGCTTTCAATCTCAGCTCACATGCTTGTTACAAATCCTGCAGCCACCAGTAGCTGCTTCTGATTTTATTCTGATAAAGTTTCTGCTGTAGAAAAACACAGGATTCTTTACAGAGAAAATCATTACTTCCTTAGTGAGCGTAAAAGCCCCTACCTAGAATAGACAAGCTGACAAAAAAGTCAGTAACTGCTGATTAGAAAAAAAAAAAAGACATTTCCAGTGAAATGTAGTAAAAATGCTTTAAGCTTAAATCACTTGGTTCTCCTGAGTTACTTAGTGGGTACAAGGGCAGGCAGTACATGACACACATACACTGCCCGGCTGGATCAGCGTGGAGCAGAAGAGGTGGTGGAAATGCACATGCCTGCCATCCACACAGAGCTCTGGTCATAAATAGCAAAACGCAAAGTGACCCAACCGAGGTGGTCAGCATCCCCTGTGCCATTGATGTAAGTAGCTGCTGGATTCCAGGTGACACTTACCTTGAACAAGTGACAACCCAGAGCAGCACCCAGCAATTCAGACCACCTTCAGCTTTGGCTACAGGAAGGTCTGCAGTGTCCTGGGCATTTGCTGCCTACAAAGCAGCAGTAAGGTAGTTGCTGTGTTAGTCTGGAAAGTTACTCTTGAGATCAACAAGTAACTCACATGCACATCTGTGCTAAACTAGGCTTATAATCACCTCTAGCCCTACTGCTGACAAGCATCTCTGGAGGAAGTGTAAGGGTGCGAAATGCTGCGTTCTCCCAGCACTGGCACAGGCTATCTCCTTCCAGTTGTGCTCGCTGCCATCCACACCCACTCCCACACGCCTTTTGAAGGTGCGATGTACTCCATGAGCCCCTTTCTCCCTGCAGCTCCAGCTGACTTCTACAAAGCAAATGATGGCAAGACAGCAGCTGTGATCTCCATTTTCTCTTTTCCTCTCACCACAAAGAGATTTTTCACACCTTCTTTTCCGTTACCCACCTGCACTACCCACATCATCTTGGCTTTCTTCCTCAGCTTCGTGGGTTTTTTTTCCAGGTCTCTGGCAGTGTTCCCTTCCCAGAACAAGCACATTCTAATATCCTCAAGCAAAACACTGTACTTTAATGTCTGCAGGACTAACAGAACTTTTTCAGGGGAAAAAAATACTTACTTTCAGTCATCAACTTTTTTTCGGTCAAAGGAACACTACTACCCCTCTCCCCCCCGTCCCCAAATACTTATTTAAAATATTCCTCAAAATTCCTGTTGAGGAAAACTGAAACAAAAAAAGAAAGTTCAAAAGTTGGAGCAAAAATTAATCTCTTTTTTTTCAGAATCCTTTCCAGTTTCATAGAGATTTCTTTTTAGTATTTCTGATTGTAAAGGAAGGGGAATTTTGTCTTGTTTCCTGAACTGTTGACATTTTAACTTCTGTCCTTAGGCAGAACAAGAACAAATTCTCACACGCTAATATTTCTTGCTAAAGAAAAAATAATACTACCCTTTCCCTCTCTGCTTGCTGTTTTCAATTCATCATCAAATGCGCCATTTGCTGAAGCATTTCTAATGCTTCCCCTGGGTGCTGGAGTCCTATCCTGGCCTCTCCAGGGCCATCTCCAGCACTGATACTCACCAGGCCTCAGGAGCCCAATCTCTAACTGGCTGTTTGTTTAGCGATGAACATTCCTCCTTCTTGGCATCTTTCTCCTCACCATGGTCTGCATTTTTCCACTCTTCTGCAGTCTACCATATCTCAAATCTGTCACTCGAACCATTTGCCTCCCTTCATTTGAATTTTATTCCTTTATGAGCTCAGTTTTTCTTATGTTTCTAATAACTATTATCCACCTAGATAAAAAAAAATTCCCTTTCTTCTACAGTCAGTTTTCCTGACACTATCCTGGCTCTCAACTCACTCCTCAGAGAAATTTACATGATTCATCATCAACTTAAAAATGACAAGGACAAAACAAACTTTCCTCTTCCATACCAACACTGCATTTATTGGACACCCTTCAAAAGACAAAGATTGACTTTGCCCTTCAGGATCACCATCTCAGCATTATTAGCACTGTTCTCTCAACCCATGCATCCAGGCTGCATCCAAATATTGAAATGTCTTTCCATAACACCAGCTAAGAAATTAACTTCTCTGTTAGAAGACTTATCTGAACTCTCCTCAGCTTTACACTGCCCCATCCAAATTATTCTTTCTTATTCATTATTCTGATTACAATGTAGAAACAAATTAAAAGCTGAGGGTAGGTTTAGCCATATTCCATAATGGTCTTCCTTGCTTTATCCTTTATCTAACGTAAAATAGAGAGTTTCTCTGGCAATTTTAATGAGGCAGCCCAAAGACTATCATGTCCTGCCATCCCTGGTGTACACAACCCTGCAGAATCAGCTCTGAAGCCTCTTTGGGGTTTTCTAAGCGGTACTGTCTTTTTCCAGAGCTCAATGGTGCCGGAGTGTTAATCTTCCCACTACCATAGAGCAGAACTGGACATCTAACCCTCTGCTGGTCTGAACACACACCATCTCTGGAAATGAAAACAGACATAGTAAGTAATGCCAGAAAATAGCGAAAAATTGGTCTTCCAAGGTCAGAACAGCCTCTAATCCCACAGAGCAGGGCCTGGCAGCATGCTTAAAAGAAACATATTTGCATCCCTTTGCTGGTTCAAGAGCCAGCATCTGCAAACAATACATTTATTACACAACACTGCTTAATAAAATATTCTGATTTTTATATTGAATTCCTCATTCTAAAAATCTGCCAAGTGACTTGCTTGTTTTGAAAACTAAAACATGCCTTCCAGAAAAAATTCTGAAAACACACCCAGCAGAGTCTCAGAGATCCTGACTTAAATTACAAGGAGTTTCTTTCCCCTTATAAAAAGAACATCTGCCATATGCAAATTTTACTGTCTTATAAAATGTGAGAAAGCAGGACTGCCAACTGTGGCTTTATATCTCCCAGCCTGTCCATTCTCACTCTTACCCCAAAAAATCTTTTACTCTCTTTCCATACAGTTTCAATTGTAAGCGATTTTTTAGGAATGTGGAAAATGGGCGAATGGGAGAGAACAATAAACTGGTTTTAATCTTAATTTGTAAAATTCTAGGGGAAATATTCAATTTAAAAGAAAAATCAAGATAATTTTTAAAGATAATATCTGCTTCAAAACCTAGAGAAAATCCTCCTACTAAGCTGTCCCTCACATCTGAGGTATGAGGAGAGCCTCTTATTGGGCTTATACCTGGGCATTTCTATTTTGAACCCTCCCCCAACATCAGCAAGGTGTAATAAACATTTAACTACTCTGTAGGAAGACAGTTTTTTGCTTAAGCTTGGAAGACATTTTCTTATACATAGGGAAAAAAGCTTACCAATCACAGGAGTTAAGGTGTTATAGAAATTATTTTATTTTTGTTTTGCATTTAATTAAAATATTTCTTAGAGAAAGAGAGGAAGTTTTAGGAGAACCAAATGAAGAATGATCCAGTGGCTCTGACAACAGATTATATCACAAGCTGTGAACTTCTCAAGCAGATTTCTCATCATTATTTCTCAGGCTCTATAAAGATCACTGTTGAAGTTAGTTACCCACGTATCTCGTAACTCCACTTACATTTTAAGTTTTTTGTTTCTACTAGGCATCCATTCAGCTAGTCTTGACTGCTATCTGAAAACCAAGGATGATCCAACAGATAATTAGCATTAGTAACTGGGAGACTTACATTATATCACTTGTCAAGGCAGGGAGGAAGAGGATGAGGAAATATCAGGAAAGTGCAGTGCAAACATGAAATGAGAGAACGTTATGGATCAGCAGAGCTTTAGCCAAGCCACTACTGGGAATAAAGTAGGGCTGGATCTGACAAACTATGGTTATGCAAAGCCAACACCGAACAAAGAAAACAGAAGTCTCTGTGACAGCACACAAAAAAGACTTCCTTTGTTTAGGGATTGTTACCATGATCTCCCTGAATGCCTCCTCCATCAGGACCCTGCTCCATACAAAGCACCTCCTTCATGGCTCTCCACACTGAACTGCTGATGAGAATAATGTGTTTTAGAAAATCCAGGCATTAACATCTGTGTTGGGATGAAACACATCAACTTGAAAAACAACAAAAAACCACTGCTGATCTATCTTCTTGGGCTACCAGAGTCCTACACTCTGAGTAGACGCCTTGCTGGTGCACAGAGAGGGGACCAAGCTGACCAGTTAAAGGACCAATTAAAGGCACACACACTGCATGGTGCTCCAAAGGTACAAGTACTGCTGGATATACTATCTTTCAAACAAATTCCCAAGGATGATGGGACACTGCTGATGAAGGCTGTCAGCTCAGTGCTCCTAGCTGATCTGCAATTCCATCAACTGAATTCTGCCTGCTGGGACTCTATCAAGCTTTTAATTGGATATGGGAGACATCCTAAGTCTCAATTAAAACAATGAACTCAGCCTGTAATATTAATGTCTGCCTTCCCTGTCACAGCTGATTTTATCAGGCACTGAGACCCATGCTGGCACCCAAAAGGCACGCCCTTTTCATCCACCCTTGGCCCAGGCACAGATTGCCTGGATGTGAATGGCACAGAAGAGATACAGTGAGACAATCAATTGACTCAACTATCAGCTTGGGTGATGGTTCAATTTAATCCTTGCATACATCACAATAATTAGATGGTGCCACTAAAACAAGGGTCTCAAGCACTCCCAAAATTCCAGCATGACATTCCTTCTGTGAGGCAAATATTGCTGCTGATGAGTAATCTGAGAAGCGAAAAGACTGCCATGACAACCCACACATCAGAGCTGTATCTGCAAGATAATTCCTTTCACGCAAAGGTGTAACAGAAATGAAAGTAACTGAGACCATTGGAATATTACCTTCTCCAAAACTGAAGCTGACTTTGCCTAGACTAGCTGGGGTGTTATTGTGTGAAGGCAGCTTGGGACTGCCCCAAGGACCTTGATCGGCCCCTCATGAGAGGAGAGCTGCTGGCTGAACGCTGCATCGTTCAGAGCGTGGAGCATAAATAGCATCATTATCGCCAGTAGGTTCACTGACATGAATGTTGAGTAGGCAAACCTTCCTCCAGGTCCTCATCCACTTGGAGCCAGAAGAGCTGTCATGTTTTGTTTACTTTCTGGTTTGCACTGATCACGTCAGCAGAGACGGGAACAACTGGAAATTACCGTTAGGTCAAGCTCTATGAGAGCTAAAGCAAAAAACTGAAGGATAGCAAGTTGTTGGCTTTTTTGTCTTGTAGATTCAATGAAAATGGGCACCTTTCAGGATGGAATAGTGAATGTTTTTTTAAATTGATATCTGGAAACTGGAACATGGTTCACTTTATTCCAGGTCCAATTTACTTGATAGTTGTGTTCATGCAAATAAACTAGTTGTGTTCATGCAAAAAAACTCTGAAACTAGAAGTAAGAACTGAATAAAATCCTTAGATTTAAAATTGTGTGTATATATATACACATATCATATACTATAGGTAATGATGTAAATATAATATATGTAATGATGTAGACAGAATATAAACCCTAAGAGATTCCTAAAGACACACTTTGCAATGATGCTAAGGCTAATTTGGAGGAAAAGCTGTTGATGATGAGAGAGCATGACAGGTACTATGCTATCCTTGAGGCAAACTTCCAGTCCTCCCCAGCAGAGCGCTTCTAAGTTTCACTACAGACATAAGCTGGTCCATTCTTGGGGCTGTGCTTACGGAAGACTCATAGGATCCACAATTAGGGACTAATAAAACCACCGGTATGGTGGGAAGGAATTCTAGCTTAAATAAATTAAGGATTTAGAAAAAAGGCTTTTTACTTTTTTATAAACAGAGGCAAAGCTTGAATTGAGGGACTCACACCAAGGAACCAGAAAAGATTAAATAATATTGGGGTATTTGGAATCTGCTTTGGAAAAGCCATGACTTTTCAAAAAAAGCAAAAAAAGCAAAAGTAACATTAAATAAATACCTTAGGTGACTAAAATCCATCAATGCAAAAAGCTTTTCTGGCTTGAACCGTCTTAATATATTATGAGTTTCAGAAGCAACAACATAGGCCTGTTGAGATCTTCTCAGAAGTTTTGTGGTTATTCTCCAGATATTTTCCAGGCCTTTGAACATCTTTTCCCCACAAGTACTAGGGATCTAAAAGAAACATCAAATTTCCTGAGGTTTTCTTATCTGTGAGAACATGCAGAGACTCTCCCCAGGGACTGTCCTAGAGGCACCCAGCTCTCTTTCTGAATATTCGAGTGCAGTGACTCGCTTAAAGATGTCTTAAAAATATTCTCAGTGCCAGGTCTGTACCTAATTAAAAAAATAAAAATCTGCATCCTCTTTTCAACAGAGCTAGATCAATTTACCCCAAATCAGCATCTGCCCCAGTTTTCAGAAGATCAGAAATAGAAATGAGTTCATGTTAGAAGTCACAGAAAAATGGCTCTGCTTAATATAGCAAGAGTTTGTTACAGCTTCTGGTCTTTTTGCAGCATTTCTTCTGTGCTTTCCATCTCCCTGTTCCCAGTGTTCAGGCACGGCTTTCCCAAGCAGTTCTTGCTAGAATAATATGATTTGGCATGGAAGCAATTTGCTGTGAGTTTTCACACTAACAAAATACCTAGCACAGATGCAATTACACCAGGAAAATCTGGGCCAGGACCAGGTTAGCTTATTTGCTTCAAAGTAGTAGTACAAATTTCACTAGCAGAATAACTTCTGTTAAAATCAGCAGTCTCTCCATTAAAGTGATGAATGAGTCTGTCTATAATGACAAAGCCTTTCCAGCAAAGACCAGTTCTCAACTGAACCATCACTTTTAGTGAGCATTTAAGGCTACACTCTACCCCCAGGTAATTTTGCTAAAGCATGTCGAGTCTGCTCTGGAGCATCCTGTTTGGTCTTTCAAATGAATCACCCTCAAAGAGGAGGCAGGACATCGCCTCAGTTGAGGTGGGAGATGAGGAATCACAATAAACAAAACCCATCAGTATCTCTGCCGACGTAAGCTAGTGTAGAAAAACACCTCTCCTTTCTGGAAGCTGTATTGGCTTGAAAGCTCATTAGGTTCTCAATGTTCACCAATTCACCAAGCAGCCTTGCATGTTATTTATTACACTCAATTGGCTGTACCTTCTCAGGCATTAGTAAGATAGTGACTAAGAAACAGTGTGACACTTCCAAATACTGCACAGAAAGATAGTAAAAAATAGTCCTCCGGAGGCATATCTATTTTGTGAAGAGCAAGAGAAAAATGAGACAATATCCTAGGGAAAATGATGCAAGGCAACACAAATTTCAATGCAGTTCTGACAGGCATGGGCACCTTCTTGCGTCAGTGAAGCACCACATTACACTAACCTAGGCAGAAGAGTGGTTTTATGCTTTGGACTATCGGCGGTTATGGAACACCTGCAGAGTGCTCCACCAGCTCAAGTCATCGGAAGCCAGAGGTGTCTGAAGTAATACCTACGATCAGCCAAGAGAAGTAAAAATTCCACAGGGGCCATGAGTCAAAAGCTGGAGGGGAGTGAAGACCTTTAAGGTGTTTTGCCAGGCTCATTTTAAATTTGCCAAGTGATGGCAAGGTTATTGCACTGACTAAGTTTCACTACCTAGGAGATTTCTTGCTGTTAATCTCAGCTTAAAAGGAAGACAGAAAGGCAAAAATTATCAACCCACAGCTCCCAGCTAATGCTCCTCTTCCACAACTGCCCCTCCTGCTATTAATATTTTTCAACCATAGTTTTACTGTCTTCTCTAACCCCACACAAACAGCAGGCAGAAGAGTGAGGTCAGTGCCCAAGACAAAAGTGTGGCACTTCGTGGGGAGGAGGTGCAGAAAGTGTTCCATGCCAAGCAGGGATGGCATCAGGGCAGGGTACCTCATTAGGCGTATCCTTTTTTTAACGGCAAAACCTGATACATTTTGGGGACAAGATAAGCAAACAGAACATTTATAAGGCAGAGAAAAAAGCAATTCTTATCGGTAGGCTTCAGATGTCGAATAAATTTATGGGAATGATTAGGTATAAATCTACTCTGCACACTTCTGTGAAATGTTACAGAACTTCCAGGTATGAAAAAGCTTCTTTTGTAAGAAAGTAACAGCACTGTCTTCAGCTGTGCTTCTTGTCAGCACTTCAAAGGTCTCTCAGAGCTTCTAAACAGAAGATGCTATTGTTCATCTACGTTGGGTTGAATAACAAACTTGGTTTCCATCACACATAAGTTCACGTAGATTTGTGTGTACCAGAAAGTGTGGGAAGATTTCTTCCCATTAACAAATAAGAAACTGAAAGAGAGGAAAAGCTGTAAAAGAAGTTAGAGCTTAAATTCTGAGGATGGTGAACTGAGTGCCCTGATTAGGTCTGATGATTCATTTTATAAGAGATCTCGTTTGGTGTATTTCAGAAAAGCAGAGTATACAGAAGGAAAGCAAAAGAAATCAAATATGCAAACAGACAGACCAAATCAAGTCACACTCCAAGTCCTAGCTCACCTTCAAATCCCTTTATTTAATTAGAGCTAAAAAAAATGCTGTGTCAAATAATGTACATCTCTTAGCTAAAACATTTGAATTAATAGAAAATGAATCTTTTATATTAGATTTATAGAGGAGAACACTGAAATATTAAATGAAAATTTATTATGAATTAGAAAAAGCCCAAATATGCTTAAAAAACCTCCCATTTTAATTCCTAGCCCTCATCCTGAGGAGCTGGCTCAAATCAGAACAGCATTAAAAACTCAGTCAGAGCTGACATTTATAAATCATCAATCCTTTCTTTACTTATGGAGATAATTTAAGAGAATTCAGCTACTCTGTATTTGCATTTGAGATGCACTCATGAAAGACCAGACCTCTCCAACCAAGAGAATATTACGGAGCTGCAGATCATTACCGGCCAGCTCTGCTGACAGAGCTCCTTGTCACCCCAGCTGGCCAGCCTGCTCAGGCAGGAGACAACCCACAGTCCAGCAGATTTAAATAACATCAAAAGCTTTCAAAAACCCAGCTGTGTCAGCATTCCTAGCAGAACAGTCTTTACATTCTTCTTTCAAACAACCCTTAGAGCAAAACATAGATTAACAGATATATTCGAGAGACCTCTTCATGATTTACGAGTTAAAAGCAGCTTTCACGCTCACCCTTCCCCTATCCATCTGTGCTCCTGTGAGGACCATCACTACACTGCTTCTCTGTCACAGTGTTCTTCTACCCAAGTTTTGCTGAAGTCAAGAGAGTCAGAGGGTCTAAACTCCACCTGCATCCCCACCTACCCACCCCACAGGGACAGGAGATGCTGGGGCAGAGGGAGGATTGAGGTCTCCTAACCTCTGGCCAAGCCTCTTGGGCATTTGCTAACCCCAGCTCATCTCTGGAGTGGCTGCTGCTGTCTTCTTCCCTTCTCTAAGACAACAGCGCTAGTTGTTGTGCATTAATGAGTCTCCCCTTCTCTTCCTCTGCTGGGATGTTACCACATTCCCAGTATAAAAGGATTTCTGAGACCCCTTCGTTTCTGTGACTAGCAATGTGCCTGATCAAAGAAGCAGCTGCGAAAGGTTAGGGGTCCCTATCTGCTGCCTTGTGCCTGTATAAAGAAAAGAAGATGAGCTGCAGAGGTACAAAGCAGCATGCATCCTCCTTTTCTCTGGTGGAGCCTCCGGGGACAGCAGTCACTACTGGTTGGCTGAACTATATAAATTTATTTCATTTCTGAGTTATTTTGTTTCAAAAGTCTAGCTTCAAGACTCCAGGACTGACATTTCCTTCCTTCCCACATGGGTGGCACATTTGCTGCTTGGCAGGCAACCTAGAAGACTGCAGACATTTTCAATGATGACGTCTGTACATGGGAGAAGAAAAATCCGACAGATGCAAGGAATGAGAAAGGAGAGAAGCACACGAGCTAATGATGGCCATTAATTTCAGATCAATAACACAATAATTATGAAAGGCTTATGGTCCTTTTTTCTTTTTAAACGGGATAGTGGCCACATTTAGAGTTTGTGAACAACAGTTGCATTCCTTTAGCGGGTACACTGGTTGCTGTGCACCCTTCAAGGGAGGTAAGGGGTTTGTTCCTTTCTGCTTTTTCATAGCAAAAATTACCTGTGCAAGGCAACTTCAGAAAAGAGTTACTTCTCGAGGTATATGTTTCTGGCAAATGTATTTACAAAGGAACTACAGTAAAGCTATTATAAAGAAAATAATCTACGTGGAAAATTTGCCTTGTAGCTATGATCTTGGATCAGACACACGGTTTATTTTGGAAAAAAAAAAAAAGACCTGAAAATGCACAGCTTCCAAACTTTCCAGAAACAGTTTCTGGAAGAAAAACAAATAAACAAACCCAAAGGAATGAAAATCGGGTTATCAAATTAATATCAAAACAGATGTGTTTCAGGCTGTTAAAGGAAAGCAGGTAAGGAATACAGATGTGCACAAAATTAAATGTGTATTATCCTACATACACTCTAGTACATGGAAATTCGCTATCTGCTGGCATCTGCAAGAATTATCTTCACATTCTAAGGAACAGAGCAAAGTTGAGAGATATTTCAGACCTTTAAGACACCTCAAGAGTCTGTGAAAAAACATTCTGCATTTAACTGACAACCAGCAGGATTATTTTATGCCAAGTGTTCACATTAAACATTTTTTATATATGTTTTTTACATGGTTTTCAAATCTGTGCTTTACTGAAGAATTCAAGTCAAACAAAACATCCTTATCATATAAAGTTTCCAATTTTAGTGATTATCTGAACTCAAAAAACAGGTGATTTAAATAAAATCAGATGGATGAAAGGTAAATATACATATATGCACATACACATACATTCACACATGCATTTGATGGAAACCAAAACTAAAAGTGAGACAATTAACAGATGCCTGTATCATCAGATGCCTGCACTATTTTAATGATTTCCCCTTCTCCTAAAATAAGTAAAAGCAAAAGCTACACAGCAGAAAAGAAAAACGCATTAAAGATAAAATCTGGGCTTCAGGTACTATATATGAAGTTTGTGCTCTCATCTACAGGAATTCAGTATAACATCAATTCACTTAGTCTTACAAATAAAGACTGTCTATTATGGAATGCATTTGACTGCCAAAAGGTTAAACTGCTAAATCCTTACTGGACACTTATCACAGATACAGACACAAAACACACATATGTTGTATCTACATGTGTTGCTCTTACCAAAGCGCATCGTCTATTTAAAATAATTAAAACAACAATTAGAAGCTACATAGAAGACTACGTAAATTTTATTAAAACATAAGGTAATTGCTAATGCCAGCAGCTCTAGCAGCCCCACAGTATAAGCCATGCTGCTTTCAACATACTCAGTTCATTAACACAGGAGAAAAGCCAGAAACTAAGGGAAATGCAGACCATCTGCTCAATCCAGATGCAGCAGAACATGCTTCTTACCTTGAAACCAGTAACAAACTGAGATAAGATCAGTTTAATCCTCTAATCACAGGTCTAAAAGATTTCTCGTTATCGTATCATCGTAAGAAAGACTGAACTACATTCATTTAAATGGAAAGAAAACTTTGCCAGATTTTCACACCTTTAGCACGCATCTTGTCCAAACCAATTCTAAATAAAAGGGACAACCTAGATACAGTAAATATTATTGAAACAGATACACGCACCCATGCAGTCAATGACAAAAATCCTCGTTCTTCTGCTATATTCTAATTGATCTAACAGACAATGAGCTTTTATTGAAGCATTTAACTTCCCAGAAAATCAGAGGCTGCATATATATTATTTCCTTGCCATACTAGACCCATTTTATAATAAAATCTATAGCTTCTGTACCTTAAAACCAAATAAGCAGCATGATTTCTTACCTTGAAGTTATGAATCTTCTCGTATTTTGGAACATGTTCATTTTCTTTCAGAGTTGCTCTTCTAACAAGCGATGTCAGCTGTGAATAAGCAAAGAGTTTAAGAGGTTGCCAGATTGTAACGGTCGACTTCTGGGCACCCAGTTTCATGCCCAGGGCTGCTATCAATAACTCTGGCTGGCGGCGCTCCTGCTTGGAGCCGTGCAGCGCAGCCCTGCTCGCTCTGTGCCCCGGCCAGGACTCTCTGGAGGGCATACTGGAGCCGCGGGGAAGCAGGAACGACCCCCCAGACGGATCTGCGCCCGGGGTCTATGACAGGCTGGGCAGCCCAGAAAGGACCATTTCGGGAAGCTAAGCTGCTGGGGAGGGCGGCGCGGCCATGGCCGGGCACTTGCTGGCCGCAGGGCTAACTCTGCGGGGCGGGCTGCCCCCGGTGGAGCCCGCAGCCCCTGGCTCCATCAGCGGCGGCGAGCGAGAACCCGCATCTCACGCCCTCCTCCTGCTCCCGCACCGCTGCCCTGCGCGGGGGGCTCCGCCCCCGGGGCGGCCCCGCAACCCCCGCCGCCAATGGCGACCCGGCCGCTCCTCCCCGGGCGGTACCGGCAGAAGGGCCCGCGGGAAGGGTGGCAGCGAGGTGGATCAAACCCGCTACAGAATGGCACCGGTGCGCCCGGCGGGGGGTGCGGGGCGTCAGGGTATCCCCAGGTGCGCGGGGAGAGCAGCCCCGGGGACACGGCAGAAAGAGGCTGTCCCGGCCCCCGCCGGGCTGGGCACCAGGGGGTAAAGCTGGGAGCAGTTAACACGACGTGATACTCATCATTCTTCCTTTGGAATCATAGAATCACTGGAGTGGGAAAGACCTTTGAGATCATCGAGTCCAACTGTACCTGTCCACTACTAAACTATATCCCTGGGCACTTCATCTGCCTGTCTTTTGAACACCTGCAGGAACGGGGACTCAGCCACCTCCTTGGGCGACTGTGCCAGTGCTTGACAGCCCTTTCGGTGATGAAAGTTTTCCTAATGTCTAGTCTGAACCTCCCCTGGCCCAACTTGAGGCGATTTCCTCTCGTCCTGTCACTTGGGAGAAAAGACCAATATCTACCTTGCTACAACCTCCTTACAGGTAGCTGTAGATCAGATGTGTCAAACTTACGGCCCGTGGGCCAAAGTCCAGACCTCCACCTTGTTTTATACAGCCCAGCACCTTGTTACTACCTGGTGGCAGCGCCGAGCTCTGGCCCCTCTGCTCCTGCCAGCGCTGGTCATGTGTGCAGTGTGTGTGATGCACGTTACGCTTTACGAGCAGAATAACACTGAGAGCTGCGAGTTTGACACCGGTTGTAGACAGTGATAAGGTCTCCCCTCAGCCTCCTCTTCTCTAGGCTAAAATAAAATTTTTCAATACCTTTCATACAAAAAGAGGGTCATCAAATTCACATCGTTTATCACCTCTTCTAGTAGTGAAGTGAACACAATGCTACCAAAAGTTCACCACACCACCTCTTCCACCAACCACCTAAACCCTTGCCTTGCTGTGGTGCCTCTCAATAGGGATTTATGAATGTTAATAGAAGCTGAAGGACACAGTCTTAAATCACAGTGACACCTGCTGTTTGCAGTGATGTGACTGACATTGAAACACACACAGGACAAACTGGTCCTCACTACCTCTCATGCAAGCCGAAGGAAACACCATTTCACACCAGCATCTTCAAAGCATCGCCACAGGGTGCAGCAGAGTTAAAAGTGTAACTGGCTCACAGAGGACCAGGGCAGCCACATCCACCCGGAGCTCCTCACCCAGGCAGCCCAGCTCAAGGAGGCTCTCTTCAGCTGCACACTGACAGCTGCGAGGGGACAACATGATGGCCACAACTCCTGCTCTTTTTCTTCTAGTGCTCTCCAAGCAATTGTGAACAGCCTTTGGTCTGATTTACTATTGCAGTGATTTACACCATGGGGCTGACCACCATCCTGACATTTAAGGTGCAGCAGGACTGTTCCTTGTGCATAGCATGCCTATGCGACTCAGCAGAGCACAGCCCTCCCTTCTCTCACTACAGGCTGCAGTGCTACAACCACTCTCCCTTCTGCAGCAAAGGTATTTTTATCTCTCATGACTCAGTAACAACCAAAGACAAGCACAGTTTGTCGCAGTCTTCTGGGTGGAATTGGTGTGTTTTGCAGCTGGATCACAGCATTTCCATTTAGCTCAATCCGGCCAATACAGCTGAGAGCAATGCTCATTGTGAGCCCCTCCTCTCATCCCCTGCATGGCCACCAATACCTTCTCTACAGATTTTAGCAGTCAGCTGGGTTTCAGTAGAGGGTCAGGTTGCAGAGATTAAAGGATCAACATATGTGCTTCACCAACCACTAATCTGCAATGCAAGTTAACAGCTAATAATCAAAACACTGGCTATAGATTACACAGGATGAAGCTGTTGGCATTAGTGGCTCATACAGGGGTTTTAAGAGTATCTGGCTTAGTTGCCAGTTTCAATACAAACAGGAGGCCGGTTGATCCATCCTATTGAGAAACACTTTTCCAACAGCTACCTCAATCTGCCTGTCTTGCTTTCAACCACTCATTTCTGCTGCAGGTGAATGCCCCTCTCTCACACTTTCCTGCACATTCTTCTAAGTGCAACACTTCACAGCAGTAAGAGATCAAGAAAAAATGAGGTCAGGCAAAACCTGACCAGCTCCTCTGTGCGAAGTGTGAGAACAGTAAAGACTCAGGCAATGAGGAAGCAGAGAGGCTTTTCAACTCATTTTTTCCTTTTCTTCCTAGCTAAAGCCACTTCACCATTTCATTCCTAGGGACTACATCAGATAAAAGTCCTCTTGGAACAAGGTGGACCTCAACTTGCCCCAGAGGAGTCATACTCTCCAGACGGCTTTGAGTGATAACAGGCTCTGGAAGTAAATTGTTGAGTTCTGGAAAGACAGGTTTGTTACACTCTTTCTTGGAACCAGAAACTGTTATTTTTTAAAGGGCAAAAATAAATCACCAAAACTTCATATTAGGAAATAAACTCTCTGAAAATTGAATTTGTTTGAAATAAATAACCTAGTGATTTTCAAGAGCACATTTACTATCCAAATCAACTCGTATTATTTTGTATAAACCTGCTAAGGAAGCAAGATACATAATTCTGAATTTTCCTTTCATTTGTTGGTAGACGGCATATTTGCTTTTGACTTACTTATACCTTAATTGTCAGCTTCCTTTTTCCTAATTCTGAAGAATATGATTTATTTTCAATTGCACTTCAGAGTCACGTTAGTAGAAAGTGATCTCGGGATCCTGGAAAATTAAATCTTAAGAATGCCAATAAAAAGGTAAGCAAAACTACTCAACAGGGAAAGGTCCTATCTCATGGCTGTAATTATGAAAATGCATAATAATCTGGAAAGTAGTTACAGGATTATGAATTTTAATTCTAAAATTACTTGGTGTCACAGTAATCTAACTCAGACTGCTTATTGGTTTTACATAAATCAGCTTCCCGTTGTTCAGTGCAAAGCATTTTGTGTTGTTTAAGAATACAGGAATACTGGGCTCACCTACACATGGCCAGTCACATGTGCCATATGCACTATAGCTGTGCACACTAGGCACCGTAACTGAAAGGAAGTTAAAGCCATAAAGCTAACTGAAAAATTATGAGCAATATATATTTGTTATCTATTTCTTACATAGATTTCCCCAACATAAATTAGTGTTGTGACTAAAATTCACACAACTGCTTTCAGATGACATAATTCCATGATGCATACGCTCATCCTTCTGCCATTGCATAACTTTGGGAGTTTGGCATTGCAAGCTAGTGCACTTCTTAACTTTCTTTTGAAAACCAAAACGAATAACAGAATTTCTGTTGTACACACCTTCCTGACCACAGTTTGGGTCAATGAGTAGGTCCAGATCTTTACCATGAGTTAATAAAGTAAGAGAGAGCAAGCCACTGTCCTCAGGTAGCCCTACTCATTGCAGAGATGAGTCACTATCCCTGAAGGCAAAAAAGCTAAGTCAGGGACCTGGGAGTTCAACTCAAATCCTGATGAAGTCACAGACCTGGAGATTCAACTCAAATCTTGCAGGAAGCTTTTCTCTCCTGATGCGCTCTCCTACTCCAAGTGCCCTATGGTGTCTCTATTCCCAGCCTGCAAGCCTGCAGGTCCTGCTCTTCTTACACCGTTGGCTGACTCTTGATTCAGTGCTTGCTCTGCACCAGTGCCTCCTGCACTCTCACTCACCAGCAAAGTCTCCTATCCATAACCCTTTCATTTTCCAACAGTTATCTTTATATCTTGCTCTGTCTGGAGTCTGTCTTAATGGGGACAATTTTTCGATACTGTCTGCTACATACTGCTTGAAAAAGAGGTAGAAATCTGAGGAAGAAAGTCATTCCTCTTCCACTCTTCTACGTAAAGTCTTAATTTTATGTTTTTATTAATTGTTTGTGACAGATATTTGGAATCGTTGCATGTGCAGGGAGCAATACGCTGTGCAGACTCCAGGAGGAAGGAAACTGCAGGGCTGTCTTTTTAAAATTTAATTTAAGGACATGATGTCACAGGATTGAGGTGAAGTGAAAATGGAATGATTGGAAGTAATAGCCAAGCAACGTCTCAGCAGAGCAGGCAACCAGAGCAGCCTCTGAGTCCTGTACATTTTAGTGACTTAAACAAGCACTCTAAAAACAAACCCAGCAACACACCAACCTTTAAACCAAGACATCTCTTTAGAGGTTCTATACTGTACATATGGACTAAAGGGGAAAAAAAGAAAAGAAAAAAAGGAAAGAATACCTAACCTGCTACTTCAAATGTAAAACCTGAACCATAAGAGTGATTCATTCTAGGCCCTATTAGGAATTCCTTACTTCCCCTTGGAGTAGCCCTTCAGGGTGCGGAAAAACCGCTCTTTTCTCAATCACTATTTGCTCTCAGTGTTAGCTATATTATGTATATTTACTTTCTGGTACTCATCTCACAATCAGTAAGTCTTAATATGAAGACTCCACAGAACTGATTTTAAAGTCATCTATGGCTTGCAGTAAATTCCAATTAGTCACACTCAGAAAGACACATTATGTAAGCTTAATCCAGTCACACAATTCAGTCAACATTGGACAAATTGTCTTTCTAAAATGGCAAATCTATGCATTTCCCATTTGTTGAGTAATAACCAAAAATCACTTCAGAAAAAAATAACAAACAACAAACCAGAAAATTCAAGAGTCAGGTTAAGCTCACATGTCCTAAAATGCCCAGACTAGACTTGATCCTGAAGCCCCCTTGCATTTCCAATACAGTGTAGTGTTTAGTTTCATGATCATCTGGCTCCTCTCTCAAACACAGTATCATGTTTGCTTCAGTCTCAGGAATGCACTGCAGACTTTTCATTCTCATACGGTATTTTCATGCTGTTATGATTAAGTACACTTTTGTTGTTTCAGACTTCATATATAATAAAATCCCTTCCCTCTAAGCAATGTATTTTAATAATAATAATAACCAACAGTGATATTGCACGCTTTTTTAAAAAATCAAAGATGATGCCTTATTGTACATATCTCAAGAAACAAGATATTTGGGTTGCTCTGCAGTTAGCCACTGTATATTTTGCCATGTTCTCTTTCACTGTACAGCTAACCTAGCCAAATGTATATGCTTTGAAAATTCTTCCTTGCCTGAACACTTGATGAACATATTTTATGGTGTCAGTACATGATTTTCAAAAGCTAATCAGTCAGATTGTGAAACTGAGCCCAGTTTTCTCAATGCAGTTCTTGGCGGAGGCTTGTTCCATGCTAAATATAATTTTCCCAAGTCATACCTTTCACAGAATTGATCTAAGGGAGGAAGGGGAGCCCAAAATTTTACTTTTTATTTAAAATTGATGATATGCTCTTTTCATTTAATTTTCTTCACTTGTAGACGTGTTGATGCCAGACATAGCCTCTGCCCACAGAGAAGTGGTGTGAGCAGAGGGTAGGAATGCTATTCAAAGAAAAGTTCAGCCTGAAAGTTGACATTTCAAGAACTGAATGGGAAGGACCATCATGCAGTCTCAGCCACCAAAGTAAGACTTCTCTTGCTGCCATTCCAACACAGCCACATTTACCTGGCAAATGGACAGTATCAGGCTCATACGATGCTCAAAGTATACTGGGATCCTTGAGCAACACACAACCCTACTTTGAGTCTACAGTTACCCACAGAGGAGCTGGGGTTTAAAACGTGGTTGAATAATGAAAACTTACTATTGAGAAAAATTCTGGTTTTAATAACAAAATTTTCCAAATGGACTGGCTTCTAATTAAATCAGATCTTCCTACACCCACATTCCCAGTGAAATACTTATTGCAAGATTTAAAGAAATGGCTATTTTTATTTTTGAATTTTTATTTCTGATAGAAGTGTCTGTGTTTTCTGCAGCAGATAATGATCATTTTTACAGCTAGAATTTAAAAATTTTTTTTTTAAAAATTGGTTTAATTAAAACCTTCATCAAATAAATTCAGCCAAAGTGTTGCCTTGGTTTAAACTATGATTGTTAAATTTAAAAAATAAAGAATCTAAACCAAAGTTTAAATTGGAAAAGTGGAAAAAATGTTGCCCAATATTGCTGCTCAAAATTACTGCATAAAAAGTGAGTTCATTTGGTACTGTATTGTGCAATACATTTAGTGTTATTTGGGAAGATTTTATGTTCTGTACTGATTGTACTTGCCAGAAATACTCTGAAGTACCCTTGTTTCCATAACAAGGTAGCATGCTCATAAAAAAGCAGAGAAATCTTAGGCGAAATCAAAAGAAAAGTTGTTTTTCTGTAGCTTTAGTCATACAATCTACCGGCCACTGCTGCTGATTCAGATCTAGGTCAGCTGCTTTATTTTGTTCCTAGTGGCATGATGGGCTATAGATTCGCTCCTGGCAGTCACCAATATGGGCCTTTGGAAATGACAAGTTGAAACTGGTAAAAAGCATCCACTGTGACTGCTCTTCTCTTTCAATAACTAACAAGACACAAACAATTAACAATTTCTGTTCTGGATAGAGGCACAAAAGCAAGGCACTTTTCAGTGGCAAACACCTCATTTCTTTTCTTAGGGAGGGGGCTATTTTGATATATAACCATGGACCTGGCCAAGCAAAATAAAACAAAAATCTCACACTACCTGCAGTAAGAAAGTTCTACTTTTGTTCTGGTTCTGGAGGACTTTGCTACCATCAAGCAACTTATCTTTTAGCAAGGTCAGCAACTGGTCCGCTGTGTCCACGGAAGGAGGGGAGGTAATTCTGGGGATTTCTTCACACTCCATAGGTACCACCAAATACCACTACAGGGATGTATGTGGGTATGTGAGAATGGGCACAGGCAGGGATGTGGAAATCAATAGTGGTGCTAACCTGGGTTTTACAAGCAATAACAACTTAATTTATGCTGATAAATAATAATATGCTTCATCACAGGGTCTTAGACTTGATGTTAGGAAAAAGTTCTTCACTGAAAGGGTGATTGGCCACTGGAATGCGCTGCCCAGGGAGGTGGTGGAGTCGCCGACCCTGGAGGTGTTTAAGGGGAGACTGGATGAGGCACTGAGTGCTATGGTTTAGATGATGGTGTTAGTGTTGGTGTTAGTGTTGGGATATAGGTTGGACTCGATGATCTCAGAGGTCCTTTCCAACCTTATGATACTGTGATACTGTGATGATCTGGGTAGGCGAGCAATGGCACAGCCCTGCCTCACTGCCAGGGCTCCTGCCACTTCCTGGTTCAGTCCTGAGCTGGCAAAAGCCATGGGACTCTTCTGTACAGACACCGATGCAGGATGTCCCCACATCCCCATGCTGCCTCTGTTAAAATAACCAACTGTTGCAACCCTTCCCTTAAAGTCAGAGACTAAAGCCTGCTTGCAAGGGGCAAGATATGAATGCACGACAGAAACAGAGCTGCACACACCAAGCTGTGTGACACTGAGGCAGGATATGCCAATCAAACACCACAGTGAAAGCTACCCAGAAAGCTAAGACAAACTCTTCTCACCCCTACACCTGACTACACTGAGGAAAGCAGTTTCCCATGACCATGAGTTCAAGCTGAGGTATCAGCCTCAGCAGTCCTCTCATTGTTTTGCAGAAGGTTATTACCATAACCCTTTTCTTTCCTTGGGAAAATAAGCTGCCATAAAAGGGAGCCAAACCCAGCCAAACTTGGGAAGCATGGAAGGGGACGAGGAGCTGGTATAGCACAGAAGGTGGGGGGCCAGGGGGGCCAGCAGCATCACTGTTCCCCAGGCAAAGCGTGCAAGACTGTTCATGAGCAAGGAGAGAAGCATCAAGGAACACCAGAATTTGTCTTCAGTAAACCCTTCAAATGAAGCCTGTCCTTTACAGCTTTGCTTTCAGTCCTTTCCATCCACCCTTCCATCCTTCATAGTTTTGGTTTTGGTCCATCCTATCTTCCTCTTCTCCTGCCAAGAGCCTGTACCATGGACGTGGCAAGCTAAACAGTGAGCTAAAGCAGCTGCCTGTGCTAAGTACTCCTTTCACAGGGAAAGGCAAAAGCAGAGAGAGCGGGAGGACTACTCACATGGTTTACATTAACTATTATGCATTGCTAAAGTAGGGCTAGAGAGGTCTGTCTTGCAGCTATAAAACTGGGAAGAGGATTGGATGGAGCAAGGAGGTTTGCCTAAGGGATCAACCCTCACACTGCCCAGCAACATGCTGAGGCTGCCCCTCAGCAACTTCTCCATCTTGCTCCCGTTTAAGTCAGCAATTTCTGTTTCAGCTAACAATATCACATTTTCTTCCCTTCTCTGGTCTGTGGTGCGTCTCCTCACTGCCCTGCAGGGAGCTGTGTGGTTGCGACCAAGGCACGACTGGTGTTCATTGCAACGAGGGGTTCACTTGAGCAAAAGCCTCATCTTCTGACATGTCAAGGCAGACTGTACTCCAAAAAGACCTTCAAAGTAATTTATAAATGCCACAAGACAATGTGCCCTATAGTCAAAATGCAGTGCAGATTGGCAGCTCCATGATTGCCAATCTTTTGGCAAAGAAGGCACATCAAAAAGCTTAATCATATGTTTGGTGAGGAACCTTACCGTTCCCTAGCATGGAAATGTTGATGGTGGCCAAACTTTGCAAAATAAATAATTTACAACACTAGCTTTATGATATTAATTTAAAAATCATATTGATAAAAGCTGTTTTTAAAATAAACCTCTATCATTTTTTGTAATTGAGAAATGTGTACACTCAGGGATAATGACAATCATGTAATCCACTAGGTCTTTCTATTATTATATTTATGAGGTTGTTTTTTTTTTCATTTATTCTCCATGGAATAGGAGCTTTGGGTGTTGGTATAACAGGGGTAAGGAGTATGGAAATATATTTTTATGTATCATTAATATTTTTTACCTGACGTATAATATACATTTCACATTAATCTTATCTGGCAGTCTAATGCCTCTAGTAGTAGCCTTTTTTGTTCTACGCAGTAATTCAATCTAGAATAATTCAATGTATGTTATAATTGAAAACTGCGGCTCATTAATTTCTAAACACTCTTTGTATTTTAGACTACAACTGCTCCTTTGGCACATCCTCTATTTTGAATCCCTACTCTTCTTCCTGAATAAGCTGTGTTGCTATGATACATGTGCTGTCACAATTTCTTTCTTCAACATACTTTCAGTCCACAACCATACTTATTTAGGATAAATAAGAATGCAAAGTCTCTTAATCCATCCTTAATTGTCACTTAATTCAACCTCATGAATCAAGGGGAAAACAATTTTTAACCTGAATGAATACTAGAACTGGGACATGGGCATGCAACATTCTTGCAAAATTTATAATGGTGCAAACTTGCTTATGGACCTCACTGCAGAAAAATTACAAAATAGGATAACCCCCAGTGTCCATTAGCAGTCCTTACAGACCCTGATTACCAGTTTTCTAGGTGCATGTGTCCATGGTCATAGCTGCACCAGTGTTGTGAGTCAATACCAACATTCATTGTATACAATGCAATTAGGCAGACTAAGAAAATGAGGTAGGCTGATCATCCTTCAAATGAGTCTCTCATGTACGCTCCCACTATCCTTGCATAAATTTCTGTTTCAATGAGGACAGATATGAAACCTGCAATGAATGAAAACAGAGTGGAATTGACAGTGGAATTATACTGCATTCCAAAGACAAATTATCTGTTATTATCAAATTATCAGTTTACTGCCACCCATAAAATCTTCTAATCCCTGATCACATTCTCAGAAAAGACTCGCTTTGCATTCTGTTGACCAGTGTTCCAATTTTCTCATTTCTCCTTTTCCACATATGGTTCATCTTTCCTATTTATTCCTTCTTAGTTTCCTAATTAACATTTTAAAATGCCTCTGTCATAAAAATTTTCATATAAGTGCAGGAAGCATCTCATTTCCCTAGAGGAAGCTACAACTGTTAAAAATTCTTACTTGAGTCAGGCACTCAAGAAATCATTGTCTCAAATGGTCAAATCCAGCATCTTTGAAACAAATTTAAATAATGTCTTCATTTGAAAATGGAACCATTTAAAAATATTCAAAATGGGGCTGGCAATGCAACTCCCCATCATAAATTTGTGCCGTGCAGATATTTACCTTTTAGGGGAGAAGCAGGCATTGGCACCTGGACAAGTTATACAACTTCTGTTTCACAGAAGGGACTTTGGGGGGCTTTATTTTGGACTTCCCTCCTCCCCCCCCCCCCCCAGTCTGTGTTTTCTGGCACATGTTTAGTTGATGTCTGTTTTCAGTTGAACTACACTAGCCCTAGATCCCAATCAGCAGCTTAAAGACCCGACATTTGCGATTTCAGAGGCATGTGATCTTTGGATAGAAGCTCTGGAGTATAGGACACATCGAAGCTAAAAGACTAAGTTTGGGGTATGTTCCATTTCTTAAATTCATTGGCAATGAACAAAAGGTTGACGCAGCACACCTGCTTTCTTCTTATTTAGTCACGTTTTTTCATCTCATGTTAGAGGGCAATTTTTTGTTTGTACTGCCACCATCAACTAGCACTTCCAGGGACACTGCTAATAAGATTTCTAACACTGGGGTTGTTTCAATTTTCAACATTAAAAATAGCCCAAGAGAATTCATCCTTAAGGCCCATAAAAAAATTAGAGTAAGCTCTCAGCATTACCAACTTGCTGAGCAGTGAGTCTGCCTTACAAACTCCAGTGTGAGACAAAGGTGACTGGCAGCTTCCAGGCACCAGGCTGCAGTGCTGTGATAAACACTAGCAAGAATTCGGAGGCTGGAGAGAATGAGAAGCTGTTACATAATAGACTGAGCACTTCAAATTCTCTAACAGATAACAACGCATGATACTTTTAGCAATTGCTGTGCAATTGTATTAAACACAGTTACTGTAGTCATCAACCAATTCACAGAAATGCCTGAATGCAAATGTAATTCACTATCACATTAACTTTGGTAAATGGTTTAAGACTGTTCCAACAACGTAAAATCATCAGAAATCTTCAACCAATAAACTATTTGTACAAGATATAAAACATAGAGCTTTTAACACATATCACCATTACATGCAAAATGGAAATTGAGAATACAGCCTACTTTTCACAGTATTCCTCCACTCTTCTCTCAGGAAGGGGAAAAGCTGCTTGCCTCTAAGTGGTAATAATCTAACACATGAATTGGAAATCTTTAAAAATATCACTAAATCACATACACATGTGACTAAGGTTTAATAGAGGGCATTAAACTCTGTGATACTAGCTCTAATCTTCCTTAGGCAAACTGTTTCAAACTGCTTTAGCTCTAAACCAAATGCAATAATAATCCCCACTAAAAGGCAATACAGTAAGTGCATTATAATATGAATGTCACTATCAGAAACGCATCATCCTGTAGTTATCTTGAAGTTGTATGGATGTGAGGATTAAAGCAATAACTGTTCATCAACTGTGAATCAGATTTTTCAGCATGATGATTCCTGCCTCATTTAAAACATTAGGACTGTAGAAACAGTGAATGCCAGAAGCAACACTGTTTCTAACTGCTGATGCCATGCAGAAAAAGAACGGAAATATGGAAAAGTTTAATGTTCTAAAAGTTAATGATCAAAAGAAGACTTTGCAAAACTGTCAAGAGTTGTTGTCTTTGCTGGTGACAAGTGTGACAGTTCTGAAGTAGCAAGAGCAAGTAGTTCGTTGAGCTTCATAACAAAACTGCTCTCTTTTGTTCAAATTCAGAAAAGGAAAACATTCTGCTGGAGACCAAAACTAAGCATAAGAAATAGTATCTGAAAATATCTTTTTTCTTGTGAAATGTTAAAAGGAAGAAAACAAGGGCTAGAATAGATTAGCTTCTGTAGCATTAACCACAGGATAAATGGGAGGTTGTTTTTTTTTTCACTATCCAATACTTCATTTAGGCACCTCTAACTACTCTCTCTGCTACCACTTCTACTTTAGCACTTCACTCTTCTTGTCTTAAGGGTTTGGTAACGATTATGAATGTGCAGTTATCAGTGAGGCAGATGTGCCTGTCTATCAGGGGATTCTCTAACCAAATGGGGGCAACCAGAGTGCCACAGCTCCCTGTCCCTTCCTTGGTGCAGAGGACAAATGACATGTATTTGTACTTGTGAGCATGCAATGACCAATGTTAAATGCTCTCCCCACACACTCTAAATAAAAAACACCACACCCCTCACTGGAAACAGTAAGGAGAAAAAAGAACTTATCTGAATAACGATAGAGGAAAGCAGAGAAAATCCTTGGGAGTTGGACTCTTAGCACAGATTGATGCAGGGTACAGAGTTGCAGAGGGTTTAAAACAGAAGACATGTTGAGTATTAATTCACAGCCAAAGTTGCCACTTCCTGCAGCCCTGGCTTTTCCTTGGGCCTTTCAACTACTGACCAGACCTGACCCTGCCTAGTTTATGAGATTGGACACAATGGTAGCCCAAGGTGATTATCACCAGCTATACACTGTCACATTATAAAGTCTAAGTGAGGTAAGAAACTTGTAAATAACAAAATTATCCTTTTATAGGGCTCTTAATTCAACAGTCCAGTCTGTTTCCTGTAGAAGTGATTAGTAATAGAAAATAATTAGGAGATGCCAGATGGAAGGAGGAGTTTAAAAAAAAAAACAAAAAGGACCCAAAACTCACACAGCTAAGGAAAGGGAACAACAAACGAGGGAGCTGCCACCACAGTCCCTCACCATCCAGAAAGCTCTTTGCAAAAGCAATAAATGATAGCCATACACCTGCTTTAGAGATTGCTCTGAAAGAGACCCACCTTCTTCTTTCTGTGGACATGGATTATTCAGTTGTGAGAAGGCATAAAAAGTCAAGGGAAATCACAGTTTAAAAAAAAATATTTCCTTATATATGGCAATGAGGATTCCCCACCTGACATCTAAGCAGCCTTTTTGGAAACCTCAACTGTAAGGCCCATAGTGAAGGTACGCAGCAGACTCCTACAGCATGTTAGGACTGAAGGCACAACAGCTCTCCACTGCTCACGGGGAGTTAAGCTGGACCTCCGTGTTTCTGATTCCATCTACTAAGGTCCACCAGGATGGGAAAAATCTCTCTCCTCTTGAAAAGCACCAAAGCAAGCTATCCTCTTTGACTCTTCAAGAGCTAAGTGAGATTCCTTCCTCCTTCCCTGTGATCCTTGAGTGAGCCTATCTGAGTTAAAAAAGGAGGAAACTTCTGCCAGTACCCATATGAGAAATTAAGGCTATATGGTACATTTTGAAGAGCATTAAAATGTAACCAGATTCAAACTATCAGGCATTAGAAACCCTGCAACGAACTGCTGGTGAGGGCTCACAACACTGAGAAACACAGGAAAAGAATAATAGCTTATTCATTGGTAATGGTTTCACTTTATCAGTAAGAACACAACCGGTATTCTTCAGATTTAAATGCACGGCAACTGTACTGCTTTACAGCCGTTTTAACAGTTAGGTACACTATTCATTTTACAAAGGCTCAATCAGGCACAGGGCATACACTGGGGGTAATTACTGCCCACACTTTTGTTGAGAGACCAGACTCCCTGATTACACATAGCAGCTGGCTGTCTCAGTATAATTAGACACTGGACTTGCTGAAGACTGTATCTTTGTTTACACGTCTCACGTGTCAGATCATAAAAGACTCACAAATATGTGAAAAAGCACAAAGTAACATGAAAAGTCATCTCAGCGAGCACTCGAGTGACTTTTACCCATGACAAAAGGCTGAAGCGGGATGCTGATCCTCAACTGCACTTGGGAGAAGGCAAAAAATTCTCTCTACAGGAGCTGCATCACGACAGGAGTTGTACTGTGCATTCAAAATGCAACCTGCCATAAGCCACTCCTCACTGTCTGAAGTTTGTGAAGCCTTCTGTGTTTTGAACCTTGTAATACTAGACCAGCAATATGCAATCAGGCTACCAACACAAGCAGGTGACTTTCATTTCACATTAGATCCACATGCTGTGGTATGAGCATTAAATCAACGTGCTCTGGAGGCACAGGCACACAAACAGAGGCAGGCAGGTGAGGTCCTGCAAGGCTAACTAGAATCAGCTGCAATGCCAGTTATGGGACCACATTTAGCACTGGAGGTGAGCTATAGGTCTAGTATGAAACCCTTAAAATACAAATATGGCTTCCTAATATATCTTTTATAAGCATGAAATACTGACAAGAGAAAAACTATATATTTTATGACCTGGGGATTAAATTAGAAAAGTGTATGCTTCATTTGGAAGCTCTGAATCTTAAAACATGATCAGTTTATATAATCTTTTTTGTGTATCAGCTTTACTGTCACACTGAACGTAAATAAGGACTTAGGTTACTCTCTGTGATTATGAGTAGAAAAAGCACCCTGCAGTTTGGAGAAAATAATTTTGTTTGTGCTGATGTCTGCACACTGGACAGCATGTGCAATTAGCTTGCCTTTCTCAAGTCTTAATAAACATACAGTTAAGTTAAAAATGTATATGCTTATAAAAAGGCATCATAACCATTTGCAGTCTTAGTTTGAACTGTATGTGCCATATATTATGACATATATGACATCAGATCCCTACCACCATTAATGCAGAAAGGGAGGATGAGGTTGGGGCAATCTGTGCAGAGTACAGTGTTGCGGAGATGCTGGAGCAGCTACCTAAAGAGTAGCTAGGAACATCCTGCTAGGAACTTCCTTGGTATTGACAAAATTGTCTGTGCCTTGAAGTCTCTGCCGAAAGATGGGCTATACCCAGAAGAAATACATAGAAGTTTTTGCCTTCCACCGAGTTATGTTTTATTTATAAATTACATTAAACTTATAGAGTGATTGTCACAGACACTCGCAGAGGGACTGGAAAGGAACATTTGTGAGAAAAGAGTTGACAATCTCCTCAAGTTAACGCATGGGACTCTTCAGTTCTCAGTCTCCTGTGTCTTGAAAGGTACTTTAAGGTAAACATTTATTAATTTTACCTTTAAAAACATTATTTCCTTGTTACTACCCTTGTTATAGCTACAGCTTCTCTAGAGTTTTATACATTACAAACCTATCTCTTCTAATAAAATTCAGTTAATTTTAGTAAATGGAAATATACACCTTTTAGCATGAAAATTTCTTCACTCTCAAAGCAAACTTTCTGATTATTAAGATTATGTCTTGTTTTTCGTTCCTGTTGGTCCCAGCATTGGCACTACTATACACCAAAGAGTATTCTTCAAAGCTGTCTTCTTCTATCACAGACCTTGTTAAGGGGGGGTTATGCTTCTACAACAGCCTACTGTAACTTCCCTGGCTGCGTTTTCTGATGTCCTTCCACTAAAGATAATATCGACTTTGGTGAAGGAAGTTTTAAAGCAGATCTTACTAACTGATTTGACTGAGAAAGTAGAAAAGTAGTAATGTCATTAATGAAAATATTAGTGTCAGTTCAAGGCTGGAAAGTGAGATGGGTCCCTCTGCAAATACCTGTAAATATGACCTTTACTTTTGTATGTGGCAGCTGTTATGAATGTATTAGAAATGTACACAGAGATTTCAGTTAACTTTGCGATATGGTTTATCTTCGGAGGCAGGCTTAAAAACATGTTTCCTACTAAAATAACACAGATTTACAGTTCCAGATCTCTTTGCACAGGATTGCAGACAATCAGCCTTCATCACTATGGAGGAAAAAATGGTATGACCACTATGGTCATTAAAACCAGAAAAAAAAGGGCTTTTGTTAAGTGACCACTGCCACAAACTTCTCTCGATTCTTTCTGTCTGTTAGAACTGAATCAAATGTAGTACAGTCTAGAAGGGTCTTTAATTCATTTGCAGCCACTGAAGTTACTTGAAAAAATAGCACTTTTCACCAAAGTAAACATGAATAAATTTAATTCAGTCTCTATCATAACATTGCCTCAGCATTTCATTCTGAAACATGGAATAACATATAACTGATGATTTAATTTTCTCATAAGAAATAGTAAATCTTCAATAAATTACTCATACAGCTTCTCACACAACTGTCTCAAAAGCATGTCAAAATGAAAATAAAAAAAATGTTCTGCAGGGCCTTCAAGAAGGACTTTGATATATGTATCTACGTATTTATTAATTTCTGAGCGTTACTATTTTTATAAGGTATTTAACTGATTCTGCTTGAAGGCCATAATTACCTTTGAGAATGGAGAATGTTCAGAGATCCATCAGTATTCAAGGCACGTGAGGAATAGTAAATCTTGTGATTCTAGGTATTATTTCCACTTCCACACTAGGCCATCCAGACTGAATACACATGGGAAGCCATCTTTCAAATTAATCTTAGCCCTCTCTTAACACACAGACCACGATGGCTGCACAGTTGAGTTCTGAACAATCTGCTGACTGTTTTGGGAACCAGCATTACCTTTTTAGCACTATTCAGGGCATTCATGCATGACAAGTACTCGTCTGTTTTCAACCTCCAGTCCTCCAGTTATCTCTGAATATTTATTAATTCTTTCATAGGTTATGAAAATAATAAATCATTAACCAGGAATTTTGATTTTAACTTTTAATATACCCTTGTATATAGTAAGCAGTCAAATTCCTTATCGTAATAAGTGAAGCACATGCTGCACAGTGGATTATATTCTCACGCTTGTCCTACTAAAAACTGCATCTTAAATCACACCCCACAGTATGATCTCATGCAGGACTCAGGAGTATTGTGATTTGTGTCCTACAATCCTCATGTAACGATTGCATAATTTTTGTCTTTCTTATCATCTTTTATGGTCTTTAAATCCTTCCCCGTTACTAAGACTCATTTTTAATGTACTACGTATGATTAAGTCACAAAACACATGCTAAATTCTTTTACTATAAATTAATTGCTGAAAAGAGTGAGGAACAAATAAAGCATTATTAGCGCATGCTGGGAGGCATCTAACGTTCCCTGCTACTGCCCCACACTAAATTCAAGGCTAGGTGAAATGCTTTTTAATGTTTCATTCTCCTGTTTGAGGTGTGTTCTTTAGCTGCCCAATTTTCTCCACTTCTTTTATGGCTGAAAATGAAACTACATTCCCACCAACTTTTCCTCAGTCAGAGCCTGTGTGTCTCTCCTTCTGAGGGATTTATCTTTCAGACATCATCCACACAGGACTGGACAACAGTCACAAACTTTAGATTTGAATCTCAGCAGCCTCAGAGTCTGCAAATCTGGGACCGTATTTTGGCTTAGGATGTTCAGTGTTAAAAACCCAGACTTCTTTCTCTTCCATGCAGTGTAGGGAGATGCTTAGCTACAGCATAAAAATAATAAAGATGCATTAATTGCCAAGTATTGTACCCTCACCATGGGGCTAATGGGCCAATGTTGTAGCACACAGATTTTGCTGTTTGGCTCACAAGACTTGTCGGATTTTGGGCAATTTTCTTTGTTAGAATTGTCAGTACTGATTTAGTGATATTCTCCTTATATTGAAAAACAGGAATCTGACATCCTCACTACAAAAGAAAAAGAAGTACTTGACATATATATAAATGCCCTACAAGAAAGTTTCCTTATATCATGGTTAAATGAGTCATAATAAAGTAAATACTATTTTATTATTAATTGAAATTTTCAAGCAAATATCAGAAAGAAGCAGGAGCCTGCACAAAAAGGGTAAAATAACCTTCTGAGCAATTTAGTAGGGGATATGTATATTTTTCTTATTTCATTATTATTATTTTACCAAAGAAAGCTTATAAACTAGCAGGGAGATTTATTCTTTCATTTAAGTGGAGATGTAATCTCTCCTGTACTCCTCACTGCTAGCATGTTAAATTTTTATAAAAGGTAGGCTTTTAAAACAGCCAGAGAAATATTTCCTGTCATCCATTACTCATGCCTTCAATGCAAATTATTTGTAAACCAAGTATATATCTCTTTATTTCAATGGTTTTTTTACAAAATTAACCACTAGATACGCACCACTCCACAGTAAAAAGGATCACTCCATGCTTTCACTTCACAGCCAGGGGCAGTAATCCCAACTGGATAATGACTTGAAAATTAAACTGGAATCCCCACATTTAACTGTATTGTGATGTCTCTGTGCCTCATTGTGTCCACATCAACATTGTTCCAAGACAATTAAAGAGAAAAGGCTCAAAAGCTGGGCTTCAGGCCAGTAAACACCACTGCTGTTGGACTATGTTGCAGATGAAGCCACTTTAATTGCTTATAACTTTCAGACAAAAGGGGTGGGATGTTGCAATTACATGACTAACATCTCTAAAGGTCTTTCACCTAAAATTTCCATCTGTGAGAAATATTTAATAGTTCTGCAGCTGTTTCATGAAAAATGAAAAATGTTTCAAAGCAATAGGCATACCTTGATGAGGAACCTGACATACCACCATGTAATCTACAGAACAAACATCATTCTTCGATAATAATCCTTGAAATCCCTATACTACGACAACCTTTTCATCAGTCTAAAAAATGTTGAGACAGAACAGAGTTCAGTTGTCACTTTGAAGTAGCGAACTGCAAGAGGAGTTAGTTTTACCAAAGAAACCTAAAGTGGTGACTTCCAAAACTTTTACAGAAGATTTGTTACCAGGGTTTGCATTAAAATTAACTCTGACAACATGCAAAAAAATCTTTTTGAAATAGCCTGCAGCGAGTCAGTGACTGTCAGGAACTGCAACTGATAACTCACCCCTCTACTACCAATACCTAACAGGCAAGAAATTGGATATTTAACGTGGTCAGCTAGCAGCAGTATCCCCATCGGTATTTCTTTTGTCAAAATGATCTGATAACAGTGAAGATCCGTACTTCAAGCTAAGTTGGGTGCTTTGTGTCTCAGCAAAATCAGTGCAGGATGACAAACTCAGATTGAGAAGGATTTGAAGGACCAAAGTTATGAGCCTCCTCTCTCTCTAGACACCTTATGGAGGTTAGTTTCATTATAATAGTCATGTATGTTAGAAACTGTCAGTGAAACCTTTCCTCCAACTCAAGAAAAACTGAAATGACAGACATAATTCTGATTGGAAAGACAAACAGATAATCCCAACTAAGGTTAGCATTTCTTCTAAGCACTATAAACAGATACATCTAACATCATTCTGAAGTATGTGAAATAAGGGAATATATCAGACTATTACACATGCTAATTAACACCTACACATATGTAAAAAACCACTTTAAAATGACTTTCGTATGCCAGCTTTTCAATAAACAAAGCATTTGGTTTAACATGAGATAATTTACATTATGTTTTCTTTTTAAGTTTAGTCTCTGTAATACAAATGAAGTTTCAGGCAGCTGCTCTGTCTGCCTGATACATTCGCAACCTACTTTAATATGTCTGTTTTCTCCGATTCTAAGATTCCTTTGTTATTCAATTTTCTTTTATAATCCAGGATGCAGTTAGTTCTCAGCTGATATTGCAACTCTCTGAAGAAAGCAATCTTTCTTTGTAAGTCTGGCTGAGGCCAAAAATAGCTCTGTCAGCTTCTGACAAGCTGAACTTAGCCAAGTGAAATGTTTTTTAACATTTTATCATCTTAATGAGCACGCTTATTTATAATGTGGACAACTTTGCTGTCATTGTACTGTCATTGTATGCAGACTGTTGAATAGATTATGGAATGCATTTGTTTGGGGAATGCTCAATATATTAAGAATTATATATTTGGACCAAAGGACAGTTGTCTCAGACACTGTAAACAATTTTAGAGATGAAATATTCTTAGCCTGTTTGAAATAAAGGAGTATCTTAATAGGAACATCTCTATGACTGTGAAAATACCTGAAGAAAGAAACATCACGATGATAAATAACTAACCTCAAAACCATCAAAATTTGCAATATGCAAAAATTACCATTAAAACCCCCTATAATAAGTTTAAATACTACCATTAATGCACAACTGGAAATATACAGGTAGACTAAATATCTGCAGATACCTTTAGCACTTTATAGTAGAGGGGTAGAGTTAAAAGTACAAAATAAAAAGTCTAACAGAAAAAGAGTGTGGGTTAACAATTGCTTACCCTCTTTTCTGCTACCTCATCCTCTCCTGTAGACTCTTTGCCATCATGTTCATCTCTCACGGTTGGCATATGTTTTTTGTGTGCTGGCTCTCTGTTTAAAGTTGTATATCCTATGTGTTCATAAATTGGATTTATTGTCATCTTGGCAATGTATTCAGCTGCCTTCGTTTCAATATAAAGAGTAATCAATCCATCTGTCACCAGGTCATGGATGGACTCAAAACGTTTCTCCCCAACAAAGTGCTTTCCATCGTAGTAGAGTCTGAAGTTTCTGGTTTGACTTCCAAATCTGCCTCAATGAAATGGGAAAGTTTTTTTTTTAAAGAACAGTAAGCAGAATAAAGAAGAGTAAGCAAGCCTTTGCAAACAGTAAAAAACACTTTATCACTTAAAGCTGTGACTATGCTCTGTGTCTCGTCCAGATGAGAATGAAAAACTCAGCAACTACTTAGCACAGATAGGAAGGAGAGATCAACAATAACTGCAGATAGATAGCCCAAACAGTGACTGTCCCAGAAGGATCTGTTTGTTCTCTTATTCTTTTAGCCACTCCATTATCCCATGGAAAAAATGAAAATTACTTCACACTCTTTGTGGCCTTTTTAGTACTTTACTACTGTATCGCTGTAGTCAATTTGCTTGGCTCTGCTATGAAGAGTTCTCATAATAGAGTCCTCTATTACAGTTGATCAATACAGAGTTTTGATGCCGTCTCGGACCTCTGTGCCCCTGCTTGCTTGCAGGAAGAGGCCATTCAGGGTTCAGCTGAGATTCAGTGCCAACAATTACACTGCAGCAGAACTGCTGCCAGAACTGGAGCAGCACAGGACAAAATGGCACAAGGGCAAGCATTCTTTATTCCTGGACAAAGGCCAAGGACTAACTCTTCAAGCTTTGTACAAAAGTCCTTCTGTGTTATGCTAGTTAAGTCCTGAGCTTCAAGCAAATCTTTGTAATATACAGGATGTATAACGCGTAAGCTATCTGATGCTAGCAATCCTGCAGTTGGAGTGGAATAGGATTTCAATACAACCTCTTAGCAACCCTAAGATTGCCGATTTTTACCTGAATATTAGCATATTTTCAAAACCCATACTTTGAATCTGCAACGATTTTCTACCTGAAAGCAATCTAATCATGTGAAAACACACCAGTGTGTGCACTTGGCAACAACCAATGCATCTCCTGAAGAGAAGATGGAGGCAAGAAGCTGCTTTCACAGCTCACTCAACTGTTATTCTTTGGTCAGACAGCAGCAAGGGTGGCTGCTCAGCACATTGGGCCCCCTTGTGAGATCAGATCTGCCAAATTAATATTAAAAACTAAATTTGAAAAGATGTATTGCTTTCATTTTACAATCAAATGCTTCATAGGAGATATTAAGGGAGAAAAGTAAACACTGGTGCTTTCCTGAAGTGGCTCCCTTTCAACGGGGCCGTGTCAAACAGGGCAAAACACAATTTTAGACCTGCCTAAGGTGAAATATTGCATTTTTCTTGTAAATATGGGCAAAACCACTTTTTCTGTGGTGATTTTTTTCTTGTATCTGAATCAAAATGCCAGACCTTCCCTTCCCCCTGTCAATAATCTGTCAGTGACTGTAACTTCAGGAGCTGCTATTTTTAAGCAGCACTCAAATGTGAGGGGGCTTTCAGGAGTCTGTGTCCTGCTCAGTAAGAAAAGAGGACACGATGTGTAGGAACTACTTGGGCATTTTTCTGGAAATGAATTGGTACTTCCGTTCACATTTTTATGCCATACAAACTAAAAGTTCACTGAACCAAACTGACAAGCAAGAAATTACAAAATGACAGAAATATTTTTTTTACTGAATGTTAATTTCATTACAAGATGCAATTCTGTGTGACTACAAGTCATTCCGAAAGCAGAAAGGTAATGTCCTAAATTACAGCAGAAAAGGTAGGAGCATGTTCAGGCTCATTCTTCAAAGCACCTTTCTACTAAGCGTAGTGTGTGGCAAACAACTTTGACCATGAGATGTACTCCTTGGATACCCTCCACTGTTAGAGAAAGTCAACACGAGCCAAGAGTGCTCAGCACTTCACAGTGCCAAAGTGAGCAACCTTCACTGTCTTCTGCTGAAGAAGGTGGGAACAATGCACACAAAGCACATACAAGCAATATGATGTTAAAATTTGTCAGAACCAAAACCATTTCAAGGTGAAGAATAATGGGCCTTAAATGACAATATTCATTAGATTTATTTTTTTAAGAGATGTAGCAGGTGAACTGCTGCTCTAATCAGTAACATATGTTCTGACAGTACTTATAGCAGAGTTTTAAACAAGCTGAAGGTCACTTATTGCTCTCAGCTTTCTGGAAGAGAAAGTATTACACTAATCTTATCAAGATAAGGCACACAAAAGCTTCTCAGGGCCAATTATTAAGCACACATGGTGTCTTATTTTAGTAAGATCCATCAGAGTCTAAAATAAATTTCTAAACAATATGACCAAATGCAGAAAATGAACAGAAGTTCTTAAAGGATTAATCCTCTTCCCATCAGGGTCAGTAGGTGCATGTCTCTGCCCCAGCCATGTTGTAGTGAGAAGACCCTATGCTGCACTTCTGTTCGAACTGCTGCACATAAAGCGTGTCTTTGAGGATACTATAAAGAATAGGATTCCCAGAAGTACATAATCTTTATCCCACTGCTCCCAATCCATATTTCATCACACAAGTATCTCATAGAGAGTGTTCCACAGTTTTCATTCTTTAACAGCATCCCATGCCTAAGCGCATCCATCTCTCTCCTAAATCTCACAAACAGCCTGAAACTTCCTCCTGTATAGGTCTAGGGAAATGCACATTAATTTCTTTTGGTGTGTGTGATCTTCTACAGGTACATTCAGTTTTCTTAGTTTGAAGTACATTCAGATAAATTAACAATTACTACTTAAACAAAAGTGTTTAGACAAACAAATTACCCCGTATCAGTGTCATAACCACTTAGAAAACATGCTTTGAGTAACAGCTGCAAGAGATGAACCTTGAATCGTTTGCCTTTATCTGATTTCTCATGAGTTCCACACCAAACTTTTTCTATTAATTTCTTATTGGATAGTGGGGAAATATATTGTTTTTTAAATAGAATCCTATTAGCAATAAGAAGGAAATCAAAAATCCAAATCCCCAAAAATTAATGAAACACTAATCTCTTACAAAGACTGTATCATCAATAATGTGCCTCAGAACTCTGTTTTAGTTCTTTCAAACTCCTTTAAATTTCTTTCTGACCACACAATGATGCTATTTTGATCAAACTATAATATAAAAGCAAACATATATGTCCAATTGCAAATTATCAATTAAAATATAATCTTTAGTCCCTTCAGTCTTACTTAAAATTATAGTTTTAATTTTTCCATTAGTAGGAATATCTCCTTATACCTGCTTTCTGTAACATTACTGCAGCCTGGTTAATTCTATGTCACCGTGGCAACTAAGCAGAGCCAAAATTTGATATTTAAACTTCCTGATGGTCTCCTCCTAAAGGCAAGCACTAGTACCAGCTGATTTTTGTTTAAGAAACAGACAGCAGGACACAGATAATGTACGTTCTCTTTTGGTTTAAACAGGGGAACATCAGATGTGTTTCCAAGAAAAAGAAATAGACCTCTGACATGTCAAACAGTCTCATTGTGTCCATTGTACACTCGTTTGCAAGTAGCAGGACTACAGATAAAAGACTTTTTTTATTCCAAGTTGTCTGGAAAGCAATCACTCTGTCTAGTCCCTTTGGTTGCTAGTGGGGCAGAGTGGATAACAACGTGGGAAAATGGATTAAATGGTAGAGCAAGTGTGGCTGGTAATAAAGGACTGAGGAGCTGAATTAGGTATTGTAGCATGAGAGAGACAGGCTTCAGACTCAGCCACCTACTCTGTATGCAGTATTCACTGATGAAACAAAAGGAAGAAGTGAAGGACTGAGAGCCCATCCACACTTTCTTGGATTTTACAGTCCACATACAGAACTGTACAGTAGCTATTCACCTCTTTCACAGGCTATTTTACGATGAGAAGAGTATCTAGACAAAGGCATTATTTAAAAGTCTGGCTGCAACCATAACACAAAGTTAATGCCCCTTGGGATTACTCGTGTCCTTAGTAGTTTCATGCATCTTCATACACAGAGCTGGGAAAACTTAAGTTCTCTACAGGTGCCCGAAGGTCACTCGGACTTAATCCTCCCCTGGAGAAGCTGTGTGTTAAAGTGCTTTGCAGCCAGAAGGTAAAAGTCTCACTTAAAACTTGGTGCCAGAATTTCAGCTCTAACTTCTAAAAACTCTTAATTGACACTTAAGACTACAGTCTTGACACTCCATAAAAAGCCACAAACTTATAAGCAATCTTGCAGTCAGGGATGTTTCCTAATCATGCTGTATTCACGTGAAAGAAAACAAATTATTCCACAAATCCTCTTTTGGCCCATTTCCTTGTCAAAGAAACTCAAATCTTGCATGCAGCCAAAACCTCTTCTACACAGTTATACCTGAAAGTTTCCAACTCTTGAGAGCAGCTATTTTTTTTATTTTATTTTTTATTGGCAACATTTCTGACGATGGCGAGGAAACTGCAGAACTTGCCATCTTCCCAAAATACCTGCCTGAAATCTCTAAAACCGTCACAGCAGTTTACAAGACTTACAAGTTTACACAATAAATGAAATCAAATGCTTTAGGGACTGAAAGTAAAGGTGCATTTTATACAAATGGAGACTCATTGTCTTATGTGGCTGAGAAAGGCAGAAGAGTATAGTCACTATAGAGTTTTCCTGTGCCATTGGGAAAGGTAGCTTGGCTGCCTGTTGCTTGATGAATGTTAATTAGGTATCAAGTTATCTCTAAAACCTTATCAGACACATCCGCTAGCTGAATGCATGATAGTTTAGTCTAGCATGGAAAAAGTGCGGCATCCTTCAGAACAGAAAACAAATCTCAGAGCTGGAACTGGAACACGTCTACCTCACACCAATGCCGACACAATCTTCAACTCACTGTGTGAAATCAGGATCGAGTTAAAAAATTCAGAGCTGATGCTGTATCACTGACAACAGCCTCCCAGCAGTCTCTCTCAGTTGAGATTGAAGATTGTTTACCTGCATCACTGCCCAGTCTGCCTTGTCCAAGAGGGAAACACTATTGCGTACACAGTATGCTGCAAACAGCAGGCAGTGAGGACCAGAGCAATGGCACTTTCCTGTGGATCATTAGCACTGCCAGGGACAACACGAGTGAGAGAGACACCTGCTCTAGGGCACTGGCAGTATGTAGCAGCTGCTGAAAACAATGAACACCGAAAGTGTTATGAGGCCTTGGTACCTGTGTGTTTCAGAAAGAAAATAATAAAAAATGTCTTCTTTTGTCTTAATGTCTTAATTTACTTTAACAGCTTTTGAGGGCTGATTTTCACCATTTCAAACTCTGAAAAAATGTCAGCTGATCAAGGACCATGTACACTATTAACATGCAATGAGATCACTTAACATTTAAGATCACTCTTAATATCCTCGACCAGTGATAGATTGTCTGAAAATAACCTGTTTGGTTCTGAAAAGAAGCTCTTGTACAGATGTATCGCCTCTTCATACTGTGCTTGTGCGCTCTATTCCATTTAAACTTGACAAAAGTCCCTGGAACTGATTTGATGACTGAATCGGAATCAATGCCAATGTTTTGGGCAATGTTTTACTGCTGTTCCTACCTGATGAAACCTTTGTGCTTCCTCGGAAAATACTCACTGTGGTTAGTAATTAAGACACATCTGAAGTCTATATATACACAGAAAAGTATAAAAGCCCGATGTCTTCTCCTTAAATGAAAGCAGTATTTGGAAACCTATACCAACATGCCTGGAATAAACATCTTCTGGAGATGTTATTTGCAGGAACATTAGTAACTGTCACAGTTTCACATTAAGCAAATAGTTATGTTTCTTTAATTTGAAGAAGTGTTCTCCAAGAGTTAATTGGACTGTGTGACTTCATGCTACTGAGAGCTTCTCTATTACTTTAAAGCAGAACTGTGTTTTAATTCTTCTAAGCTAAGGTATCAACCCTCACCAGAGTCTGCTCAGCAAACTGCAAAATGCGTGTGCAAATTTTACTTTATGTATAACTTTTTTATTTTAGCTCATGTATGAGTGTTTTCCTGGTAAATTTAGAAGTAGAACAACATCAGATCCTTCATGGAACTTCCACTGCAAACGTGAATACCATAGAGAGAGAACTGCCATAGCATAATGCTCAAATATCTGCATTTTTGTTTCATTTACAGCAGCTTTTCCTACAAGGGTTTAAGTTACCCATGACTGTCACATTTCTTTTTTTTGCACTAAAAGCAACTGTCTTTTAATTTATCTTACTAAAACAATATGTATATTTCAATTTGGAAACCTGAGTAGAAGACATCAAGTGAAAACCTGAAGATATACCCTCATCATAAAATAGCTCTGCAAGTGCTAAACAAGTTTTTGGAGAGTAGAGTGGGAAAACATTGTTTTGTCGTTGTTCCTGTTCTTTGTTTGGTTTTTTTTTTAACGTAGACTCTACAGGTTGTTTGTCAAGGTCTCAAAGTTTATATTAAAAAAAAATCCCTTAGATTAAAAATAACTACAGTAATATTTCTGTTTCAGAGATTTTGTCAAATCTGATTTGCCTTAAGCCACTGTTAATCCCAACTTTACAATCCAGGTTTACTTAACTTAATTAAAGCTACTACACAATTTACTACTTTAGTTGTTTTCTCAATATATTGTCTCTGATCTTCTAGTGCTCATTCACCACTTTTTCATTAACAATGTACTCATCCTGCTCTCTGAAATGTTTTTTTTCCTCAAAGCCGTATTCCTTAACATCAAGCAAGCATAATCATGCAAAATGAAATGGTTCCTGTATATGCAGTGTTAAAATTTCTGAGTCTACTAACAGCTCATCAATAAAGATCGATATCTTTCTATTATTATATTCAGTTTTTCTGGAACACAATTTCTTCCTTCATGCAAGTGCAGCAGTAGGTGGGGCAGATGTCAATTCATTACTGAAACTGTTATAGTTCATCACAAGTTATAAAAGAAAAAAATAGCTTAATTATCTTCCTAGCATCTATCAAATCAGGAAGAATTTAGCTTGGCTGTGCTATGACAAGTATAAAACAGGAAGAAGGAAGAGGAGAACTGGGCCAGATAAACAACTGACAGCAATAAATGTTAAGTGTTTGAATAATTCATAAATGTTTTGATGAAAATAATTATGACATTAAACAACAATATGAGGCTATTGTGTGTTATTTTGAAAACATATTTATAGAGCATCCATAGTATCTGCAGCTGAAGGACTTCTTTGCTTATTGATGAAGAACAGAAAAAGTTATTTCTCCAAATACAAAAATTTATAAATATGTATGTAGTGGATTGATTTTTGATCCACGGAAGTATTCCATATCTTCCTTTAACGTAACCCGACATATAAATAGGGTGTAGATAAGAGAGTACACTCTCCTCTCTTCCGGCAAGGCTGAGGAGCAGAAGGTCCCTGCATTGGTCCTGTCTGCTGCTGAGCCTGCAGAAAATTTTTTAACAGGTCAGATTTGGCCGTCTGGCTCTCCACGGGGGAGGTGGCATGGTAAGACTTCATTAATTCTTTACTTTGTTAGTTACTGGGTGTTATAGTTGTATGCCGGGTGTTATTTAGCTCCTTTTTGTCTTTTTTCCCATTTCCCTTCCTCTCTTCCCTTGCTACTTTGTATATCCTTGCGGTGTAGTTCTTTGTATTTAGAAAAATACAGAAATATACATATTTAGTGTGATTTCGGCTTCTTCTATAGTTTTTTTTCCTTTGAAAGGGGGGAAGTTTTGGGAGAGAGGCAGACTGAGCAGTTGGAGAGCTTGGGAAAGCTACCTCAAACCAGCTCAACGTACTACAAGAGCATACAAAAGAAGAGGCCAACCTAAAGGACTAACATGAGGACATACTTTGAACTAGCATTTTCTAAAACCAATAAATCAAAAAGGCATTCCAGTAGAACCTGCAGAAGACAGGAAGAAGAAAAGACATGTATCCTTTTGACAGGGGAGGGAACAGGGGAGAAGACGACAGCACAATGTAAGCCATGTACACATATATACAATTTAATAATCAACTGATTGCATATAAAAATATATTATACAGTACTTTTTAATACCTCAACTCTAACAATCCCTAGGTGCTTGAAACCAGGCAGACTATATACTTAAAAACAGCGTGGTAAAACAGGTTCTTGCTTGGGAGCTGTGACCAAGGGTAGTCTGAAGAATGGGATACAACTTTCAATTTGTCTGGGCCATTTTTAAGAGATTCTAGAATTTGTACTGAACAGCCACGTGAGACAATATGGGAAAGAAAACATCCTCTCTAACAGAGAAATTAGGCTTGGAAAATTAAAAGCCTCAAGCCAAGTCATATGTGAAGCCAAGAAGTGAGCCCAGATGTTCTGAGCTCTACCACAGTGTTTCATCACAAGCCCAGCGCCTCTACTGTGCACCAGATTACAGTAGATCTTTGGGGCGCTGCAAGAGCTATAGACAAAGGTGAAGGACACAGCATAAAATGAACATGTGCTATATACATGGAACACAGACAGCTCTTGGACAAGTTACCAAAAAGTCCACACCATCATGGAAGCAGAGAATATTCCTCTGAGAAGTGCTGAACTTACATGAGCAGGAGAAAGACTGCAGCAAACTGAATTGCCAAAGATAAATTAGAGACTCTAGCCAAAAGAAAACAGAGCTGACAACAACAACAGATGGGAAGAGGAGGGAAGGAGAACAGGAACACAGCAAGAAGACGTGAACCATAAGGAAAAATGCATTCTAGCCTGTGGGAGGGCCTAGGTAGCCAGTTAATTACTCATTAAGGTTCGTAGCTATTTATTATTATTCTAAATAATCTCAGCCATGTCAGCAGCGCCCAGGTGCACTTACACAAGGCAGACGAAAGGCAGGACAACTATGCTGTGTACTGGTAGCCAAACCTTGCATGTTACTGACAAAGCAACAAGAGTATACCATTTAGAATTAAGTGCTATATAGAAAATAAACTTCTTTTACATGGGAGATCACTTAAATAGAGGTCCAGTTGTTCTACTTTAGAGCAGAAAAGCAAGCTCCAATATCTATCACCACACTTTCCCCTGTGGCTAGCACTAGCTTGTGTGATGTACCCAGCCAACAGAATGACAGCTTTAGTTTCAGCCGAATTTAAGCTTTCATAAAAGAAATACTTGGCTCTTCTCAAGAAGGAAAAAAAAAAAGCCCATCATATTAGGTGGCATACCTGTTGTATTAGCTTATTAAACTGGCTTTAAGAATAAACTGGGTTTTTTTCATCTAAAATAAGCCACAGATACCTGAGCGGCCAATTCTTGAAACTCGCCTGAATTCTGCACCTATAGAGTGCGACAGGCAAAGCCTGGGGGAGAAGGAACAGTCCCTCCCTGAGAGCTTCAGCTGGCCACAGAGAAAGGAGCATTCTTTTGCCATCTCATGCAGAAAAAAGAAAACTGGTCAAAATGGATCAGGCTAAAACATATTTATCCCACAGGTATGTTTGATCACATTTTGGAGAAATTCTATTTAACCCAGCTAAGTTTTAAAGGTGCTATGTACATATATATATTTATACACATACTTATGTAGATACAGTTTCCCAGGTTTCTCAGATGGTGATCAAGGAATATTGTATATTTTCGAAAGATTTCTAGGAACTCAGCCCTTGCTACTGCCAATCGGTGCCTGGCATAGAGCTGCAAATCAAGTAAAAAAATACACATATAGAAAGATATGCAATGTTCTGTTTTTAAAATGTTCTTTATAATTTCTTCCTACCAACTAAGGCTGTCAAGGTAAAGCGAACAGATGCAGTCAGCTACTGTTTTGCTGGGCTCCCTCTGATTACTTACAGGTCAGCTGTAGATTCAGGGTGAAACATGACCAAATTTTGCTACAATCATATTTAAAAAAAACATAATTCAGCTATTAGCACAGAAAGTTGTTTCAAACAATTCTTCTTTCCCTAGTTCCTCTCCCATATTCCAGCATGTACAACTAGAATGCAGATGAACAGTTTTAGCCTCTGAAATTAAGAAGCCTTTTGCAGATGTTGAATTTTACATGTGTAAGTAATCCCAGGGCAATCAACGCGTGATCTGGAAAAGTACTACACATGTGTCTCAGAAGACCCCACTGAAAATGAACAACATTTGGCTACCAAAGCAACTGTCCTCTGAAATTAAAAAGGTTCATTTGCAGCATTATGCTCTAATAGCCTGCCAGTTATGTCTCTTTTTAAAATATCAGTGGCTAGTTTCTTAACACAATTTTATAATTCAGGGAGAGAGAACAAATGTATCATTACTTGCACAATACATGCAGTTGGTCGACTAAACCGATTACTAATTTTTATATTTATTTTGCCCCAAGAATTGTGTCCTGATGCCACATAATCTTGAATATTCCTTAACCCTCAAACATAAAGAAAACATGACTCATAATCACAGCTAATGTTATTACCTTTTTTTTTTAATCATGCTGCAGAACCTTATTTCAATTCATTCTCAGTATCTCAACAATAGAATTTGCAGGAAGGGAAACCATGGTAACCAACTAAACGTGCTACAGCAGATATCTGCTCAAAAGAACATGCAGTACCATCACACTTCAACGCCTACCACTAGTACAGTCTCTACCCATTTCCTCTTTAGCCTCATCCTAATTACTAAACAAGCTCTCACCCACAAAAGGCTACACTGAGAATCATGTCTTATTGTTACTGTCATTTGCTATTGGCCCGAGCATTAAGCACTGTACTACTCTCCAGCCAAATCTAAAAGCAGATCTAATACCTCCAGGAATTAGGAATTTTCAATTATTTTCATCCATTTGGAACATCTAATTACCATTGCTATGTATTTTATCTACTTTTATTGTCACAGAGACTTGCTGATATGTATGGACACACATATATACCTACAATAATTTTCTCTTTCTGCTGCTTTTTTTAAAACTCAGGGTTGTAAAAAAATTTCAGTGGTATTCTCTGATTAATTAGTAAACACTGGTGAATTCTGCTGTGCTCTGTTTTTAAAAATTAAGCTACAAGAAACCACATCCATGATTAAGTACGAGTATTGAATATAGTAGGCTGCTGACTTGCTGCTCTCATTTGTGTTTATGCTTCATACTCTTTTATCTGGTGTCTGAACTGATGCAATTTCACAGGCCTTCTTAGGCTCTGAACATCACTTTTATCTGAAGGATAGCTTTGAATATTTAAGTCAAACTCACACACTTAAACCAACATTTAAATTATCATTTTTCCCTAAAAACATACTTCTTCGTCTGTTCAAAATTGAGAAAATTGTTTTCTGAAAACAAAACCTCTTTTGTTTTAAACTTAAAAGATGTAGCCTATCTCAAAAAAAAGTCATGATGCAAATTAATTGCACAATAATGGACACAAGTAGAGAAAAATAGCTCTCATCAGAAGGTGATCAAAATGCAGCTGCTTATGTATGTGAAAAGCAGATCTCACAGTAACTCATCAACAGTCTTAAAAGAAAAGGTTTTTTTGGAAAGAATCACTTTTTCTACTTTAATAAAGAAGAAGAAATATTCAAAATCTTCACTTTGAACTCAGATAACTATTCTATAGCATTCCACTACGAATATTTGACTGCTTCAATTAAATCTGCAAAAGCTATTATTTGTCCTGTCCTGTCTTTGGTCATTTAATCAGTGCTTGGCTACGTTTGTAGCAACTGCAGCGCAGGAGCAAGATCTTTAGACTAAATCTAGTTCTACAAAAGCATCAGAACCTAATGCTACACAGTGGTCACAAACTAATTTAGAAAGGTTTAGAGAACAAAGAAAGAAAACACCACGGCCCACTTCATCCTGAATAGAACATGCAGTCATGGTCCCCTCATCTCCAACAGATCACCACAGAGTAACAGAAAAGCACAGACAAAGATGACAGAAATGATGAGGGGTATGGAACAGCTTCACTACAAAACATGAATGTATAGCCTAGGACTAACTGATCTCTAAAGAGCACAATAAGGGGCATGTGACTGGCATAGAAAAGGTAATGTAGATCAGCTGTTCACTGTTTCTCGTAATACCAAAACTAGGGAGCATCAAGTCAATCTCTGAGATAGAATCTTCAAGTAAAGGGATGCTGCTTCACATAAAACCCAGTTAAAGCATGGAACTCATGCTAGAGTTGCAGACAGCAAAGTCTATGAGGGTTCAAATACATGCTCAGAAAGCCACTAGACAAAAATCAAAAATCCCTCCAACTAAAATATGAAAAATAGCAAAGATGACAATTCTGATAGCAGACCCTGAACTGCAAATTTTGAGAGGCTGTGAGAACCCAGCAGAGAACTACCACTACATCATGTTCATCTTGTTCTTACACTTTTCCTTCAATGTCTGCTATTAATAGCTACCAAAGAGTGGACATGGACTGGACTATGTATTCGGACATTTGATATGACCCAGTGTGTTCATAGTCAGAGAACTTGCTAATGCAATAACAGAGATATGTAACTGGAGAGAAACTCTTTGAAATCAATTATACAGATCTCTTCCCAGATCCGCGTATTTTATGATGACTTAAGGCATACCTTAGAATAAATTAAAAGGAAACAAGATGCAGAAGAGCTGGATTAGGAGTAGAATGGTCCATAAAAGAACCTTCATGCACCAACTGGATCTGCATTCTGTGCATTTTGGCTGGAGCTGAAGGCTGCAGTTTAATGTGATTGTTACGAAGTTATGATTTGTGGTGTTAATAGTTTATTCTTTATCTTCTAGAAAGATTAAGTAAGCAGAAATCTTCAGTGAAGAGCAAAGACAATCTGAGTATCTCTGGAAGACAGACATTGTAAGGACACTCTAGAAGTGAATAAGCAATGAGAACAAGAGCCAGAACGAGAGAATGTGGTTGTTTTCCGCCTATAATATAATCCTCTACGAAGAGGTCTTTTTTAATAATTCTAGAAGGTGATAAATACTTACTCTACAAAGTTGAGGTAGGGTTCATTAATCTCTATCAGATTTGCAGTACAGAGAATGAAGAATTCACAAATATAATATTTTGGCAGTTGTAATAAGGACTCTGAGTTCTACCTTTATCTCTCACTTAGCTTGCTTTGTAGCCAAAAGTGTTTTTTAGTGTTTTTTCTAACTTGCAATTTAACTATGTTAGAAACTTAACCAACACAGGATATACCTGATGTTGATGAAATAAACTGTAATATAAAATAAATGCATCAAAAAACAAACACCAGGATATCTTCCTTTTTGAATTCCAAGGATGCAGAGGATACAGTGCCTTCATTTAATTTGGTGAAACCAAACAAAAATACTAGACAAAACAGAACTACAATTAGAACTAAATTCAAAAGAACTTCATCGATGGCTGATATGAACATTCCATCAAGATTTTGGACATCAGCTACAGTAGCTGGTGGAATCAACTGTAGCATTCAAATTGTTCCATGATGATTTGAGGATCTGGCTGGTTTGGTTCCTCAGATAAAGCACAAAAAGCCTGTTTTTTTCCATTGCAAAAAAATGAATACTACAAACATGTCATTACAGAGACATCATATCTTGCCACAGAAAGAGCTATGATCCTGTTTCACTAAATTGCTCTTCACAAATGGATGCACTGTTTTTTTCAAGATTCCCAGGCACACTGACACAAATGCAGGAAGAAAATATCTGCCACAGTTTGGCATGCTGAGCTATCTGTATTATTGAATTACTAACCCTCAGCAGAAGAACCAGTAACTACATGCCAGGGACTAGCCCTGTCTCAGTCTCAACAGCAGCTGATCCTACAAGACATTGAGGTCTTGATGAACTGTGATTTCATGATACAATCACACTTCACAGGTAGTTTCCAATTTGTCCTAATCACAATTGACAGTCTATCAAAACCAGACAAGTCTGGCAACAAACATACACAGTGAGAGAAAGACTGAGTAGATACACAGAAATACAGAGGGACCCAAGTATTTATGTCGAGACAATGGGTATCCTCAAGCATCTGAATTTTACTCAATATTTTCCATTTGTTTTCCAAAACACGTCTGAAAAACAATCAGAAAACATGGATATTCTGTTTTATCTTTTGTCATTATGTTATTTACTGCAGGATTAGAGCACCTCTTCAGCATTGCTGGGTTAACTTTGCAAAACGCTGTGAAACCTGTTCTGTCCCTGTTTCTTTAAATAAAACTAACAGCTGACCAAGTTTTCTTTACTCCCACACATTCTAAAGGGTAAAACAAAGGTAAAGAAGGAAAAACAAAAATCATACTGAAGTGATCTTAAAATTAACGTGACTAGTGGAATGACAGAGTGGCATTTAAGCCTAGTACGAAAAGATCAAATAGATTCACACAGCTAGAAAATGAAGGGTGAAATCAGAGACCCTAAAGTCAACCAGCACCTTCCATCAAACTTGGAGAGGTTTTGCCCATACCTACCACCCTACTGACAAGCTCTGTTTCTGGACATGGAGATGACATTCTGAAAATCTTGCTGGGATTATCTAAACTGCAGCCAGAGCTACCTTTGCCATCTGGCAGTACAGTGACACAAACACAATTGTGAGCTCAAAAATACTATAAATTACAGGTAAAACTACACAAACTCTTCACACCAATCACAGCAAACTTCTCACAGTCAGGATGAACACAAAGACAACAGAAATTACCCAGTCTTTAAGAAATGCTACAAATGTCCGCAACATGCTCAGCAGGAATACTGGCTAATAGGTATATTCTGCATATATAATTCCAGGGAGAGGACAACCAGAAATTGAGCAAAATTCTGCCTCCAGTCAATGGAAACACAGACTCCTGCTACACTTCCTAGCAGGGAGAAAAAGGAATCCTAGTGGTAAAATTCCCATGTGTGGAAGACACCGTGCTTCACTTCATAGAGAATTTTAAGCTCAGGTATGACAGCAAAGACCCTCATTTATACACTTCAAAGGCCAACAGGAAGACAACAGAGCATTACTTGTAGTGGGATGGAAACTAGCAACCAAAACCACTGCCCCTAGTATACAAGTCATCCAGCGAGCGCTTAAACATAACGAAGTGGCTGCAATGTGCTGCAGTTTCAAATTCTGAGGTGTTTTGTTAAATGCTGAATTTCTTCAAAATAAATCAACGATAACAGCTCTGGTATCTTTTGAAACTGTTTCCCAAACTGATCACCAACAGCTATACATTCTCTCTTCTATTTGGTATAAAATAGATTTTATTGCTTTCAAAGAGGTTTTGCAGTTTGAGATAGATACCATCAAATCTAGAGAAGACCCATCTTTTGACTTGCTGGGCTGGAGGAGCATTTGTAAAACAAGCTATTTCAAAACATCCTGCAAGATGCTCAGCAGCTTCATCATTCACAGCCTATGGGTCCTGTGCCTTCTGCACAACGAGAAGCAAGGGGCAGGATTTTTTTTTCTTCAAGCCAAGTGCTAAGACAACTGTTTTCTTTTTAGTTTTAAATGAATATTGCAAGAGCAGAAGTAGATGAAATGGAGTTTTAGACCCTAAAAAGCAACACCAGTGTGAATGCAAACCAGTGTAAATGCCAATAGTGGGACCTATTTGGAATGTTACTACTACGGAAACAAATATCTCTGTAAAACTACCTCCCCCCTCCAAAAGAAAATTAATTCGTCACAATCTATTATTTCATTATATTCTGATTTTAATTGTAATCTTATTTTACCATATAAAACTTCCAGTAACTGCATCTTCTCCTTCAATGCTTTTCTGTCCCACTTAGATTTAAAACATTCCTAATAATCACCACTTCCCATCTGAGTACTTAGGTGTACAGCCCAGGCCAAAACAACCTCCATTACATTGAAAGTGATTAAACTATTTAAAGCTTACAAGTATTTTAGTTATTTTTTATTTATATCCAATCTGCTTGCTAGAATTTTGCAGAGTGAGGAAACAGATCTGCAAACATTGTTAGCTGACAGGTGTTTAGATAAAAAAACCTCCTAGTTTGTTTGCCATCCCACGGAGGGACTAGAGAGAATTTATTCCTCTTCAGCAACAGCTTGCTAGCTAGTAATCAACCCACACAGTAGACTGACTCATAAGATGTCTTTTATTTCTTGACTACCTGCTCTCCCAATATCTAAATTGGGCCACATCTGTAGCATAGCAGGAGAAGAGTAAAACAAAGCACCACCAGCAAAACCACACTTGCTGTTTTCCCGATGGTGCAAACAATAAGGAATGTTAGCGCTTCAGAAGAGCTTAGGGAAGGTTAAAGATACCAAATCCATAACCAGCTCATTAAATGCTTGATTTTAAAAAAAATATTAAAATAATCAGAAGGAAGTTTAAGCACTAAGGTCAACAACACAGTATGGTCTTTTGAATATTTTATAAACTTAAAAATGAAATATTAATTACCAACCTTAATGCCAAAGTGTAGGTTCCAGGCTGTCGTTGGCTTTCACGAATAAGATAGCTCCCCTCTGCAACACTTAATAATTGGTCAGTTTCCTCCCTTGAGATCATCCCATGGAATCTAAGGGACAAAGACTTCTTGAAGCACACACTGTTTAACTTTTAAATCACCTTTTCCTCTTCTTTTAAAAAACACCAACCTCAGTAAATGAAAAAAGAAACAAACATAAAAATGTTTGATTTGCAGGAGTCTACATCTTAAATTAATCTTCTTTTCTGCCTGCATTTGAGGTCACTTTAAATGGTTTAGAAATGCTTCTATGAAACAATCTCTATGAAACAAGTATATAGCTTTTAAAATCTGAATCTATCAATTTAATATGAAGAAATAAACCCATTTTCTCCTGCTGGCTTCACAAGTTTTGTGCTAGTAGCATGCAATCCAACATTTTGCAGCACAGATATTATGGCAATTTGCTAAAATCTTGGGTATTGCATATAATCTCAGTAATTACTGGTGCAATAACCTAGCAATATTACACATTTTTTACCAAAATAAGCACCCCACACTAAATTGAACCATCTTTGTTTCAGTTGTCTGAAACAGAAGACCCATATCGACTGTACTTATATTGCATTTGTGATTAAAATCTTTTTTTTCTCCTGCACACAAAAATCTTTAGCCAAAGTCAAATGAAGCTGGTGGCAAAAAGAGACAACTTTCTCAAAGTAGAGAAACACATGTTTTTCTCACTTAAGGTAGCATCCAGTGATACCTATATCCATCAGAAAATGCAGCCTTAATTTTAGGCAAACAAAAGTGATTGTAGTAATAGTATGATGGTGAGCAAGACACACTGCTGTAAAACACTCAGAAGAAACAAAGGGCTCAGAGCAAATGCTTGCAACCTTTTCTGTAACTGTTATCAACCAATATGTCCGGAAAAACCACTTCCACAGATGTATGTTACTTACTCTCTTCCATAATACTTGGGTCTGTTCTCTACCTAGAAGAAACAACAGAAATCGTAATGTTGCATAACAAGTGAACCAATACAGTAAGTCTGTAATACAGTACTAAAACCAGAAAGGGATATAATGTGAAAATATGGATAAAAATCATCTACTACCCCAGGATATTCCTTGTGGGTGAAATATAGTGAAACCAAAGGTAGACCTTTGGGAAACATAACTCTTCTGAATGGCTTAAAATGGACTGAGAATGAGTCGCTTGGATCGAGTCATCCTTGTTTGCTAATGCAAACTGATGGCATTAAATATTGCTTGTACAAACTGTCAAAAAGGGGAAACAAAATATTCAATTCATGAATATAAGTGTACTCTATTGTTAAGAACATTATTACATCGAAATATCTATAAAACTCTTCGATTTTTGATTTATCTTCCATCATAGAGCTATGGGTTCCACTGCTGCAAGAAATAAAGCCACTACCACCTCCTCTCAGAGTGAGGACAAGTGGCAGATTGAACGACTGTTAGTAAGTGCCCAAGTCTTGCACTTCTTGACTTCGCTAAACCACGTGATCTGTAGTATCATCTAAAGGACCTCAACAAAAGGTACGCACGTGTTTTGCTGTGTAACACAAGCCAATCCCTGCTCTTGAGACCACAGTGTAAATGCACACAACACGAAAGTATGCCAGAACACAATTTGCCTCTAAGTAATTTAGATGAAGTAACTCATCTGCAATTGTCAAGGAAATTTATAGACAAGTGAGGAACTGCAGATCTTCCAGAAATAATCTAAAATAATCTAAACACCAGGTTACACCTCCTTGCTAAATTTAAAGGAGAAAACTCTTCGGGAGTAAAACTCAACAGTTACACAACCTGAGCCACAAGAGTGCAAAATGATCCAGCTATAATAAAACACAAAACACAGTAAACTTCCACTTCATTTTTTTTTTATCTTTTCAGAAAAAAAGCCTATTAAAATTAGTTCTTCTTTCCAGTTATCTCAGTGGAGTATAAATATAGATTCCAGATGTTCAAAACAAGACAACAACAATACATCCTGATATACCGTCTAATAACAACTCTTCCACATTTCCAGCAAATAAAAAGCTATTCTGACGGTTCATCACTTCTAAAAAATTATTCCATCACTGGAAAGATTTATAATGTTCTAAAAGATTACCTTTTCCTACATAACAGCAAACAAGAGTTGACAGGTATGATAACTACTTTCAAAGGGCCTGAAGGAATGGGATCATTTAAAAAAAGAAAAGAAGTCTTACATATTTTTTGTTAAATGTAGGCCATTTCTTCAATAGGAAGACAGCAACATGAATGGAGAAAATGTGAAAACATTTTATTGTTGTTATTATAGAAATTTCCAACAATTCCTAATTAAAACCATCAAAAAGACACAAGTCTGAGGCAGTCGGTTAAAAAAAAAGAATCATGTTGTGAATAAGATTTTATTGTCTGTCCATTGACATTTTATATTTCTCTCAGTGAATATGGTGAATTTATATGACAGAACTGGAAAATTTATATAGGCAATAGCATTCCATTTCAGAAATGGATTAGTAATGTGACAGGGCATCTTCAGAATACTTGCAAATCCTAAGACAAATTATAATATTATACTTGCTGTTCAAACCTTTGAAAATGTGAACTGGCAGATGAGTGGAGCAAAGCACCAGAGAAAAGCTCCACTGGACTTCCAGACAATGGTAGCTGAGTTTGCATTTCATCTTGGCAGAGGATGATTAAAAGAGGAAAAGAAATACTTCTGATATACTTACACTGAGTATAAGACTCAGTGCAACTGGAACCCCAAGTCACTGAGGATTTTTGCTTGGTTTTTGGTTTGTTTTTTTTTTCATTACTTTTAAAATCTATGATAATATTAGGGGGTGTTGACAACCGGACTGAATTAAAACATTTAGACTCTAAGGGAACTCCATCAGAACTCAGCAGGGGCTTTCTAGTTCAGTCAGAATTAGCTGAGCTACATATACATTTTCTGTGAAGTTAGTGAATCACACAGATTCCCCATAAGCCAAACCTACCATCTAAGAGAGTGAACACTATTCTCCAGCTTTCTGTAATTCTTCCTCTTAGTATCGTTACAGCAACTTAACTCACAGCAACTTCAGTACAAAAGGCACTGTAGCATTTGTTCTTCCTTCAGGCATTCTTAGCTGCACCAGAACTAGAAGCAACATGCATCATTCTTGGTCTTTTGTGTCTGTCTTTTGTTTCCTGCCAGATTTTATTTCTACAAATTACAGTTCCAGGCACCCACATATACTCCAGTTGCACATGGGTACTGAAATCCAAAACAGTTCAGTTCAAAGTTTTCATAAGCCTAACTTTCACGCTCAGTCAGCCTCAAGTTAAGGAGATAAAACCAAAAGATCCATCTGGACTGGAACTTAAACCCATCTAAGAAAGGAAATATATTTTAGAATAAAATCAAAGCAGTAGCAAGAAAACAGTAATTTCAACTAAAGCCGTTAGCTGAAAATAATGTAATTGCCCTCCACAGTTTCTTTCTGATTTGGCAGTATTTCTGGACTGAAGTATTGTTGAGTGCGAGTAAAGGCAACCTTAGCTACTTCATTTTCTCTGTATCCAACAAAGATCATTCGAATGTCAAGTCTTTTGAATTCTCGAGACTTTTTATTTGTGTGAAAAATTTCCTATTGTGCTGTGTTTAGCCCATGTTTGGCAGAGTTTTTCAAATAGCTTCTAACTAAAAAAATAAAAAAATAATTTTGAGATATTTGGTTTCAATGTGCCCATTTGTATAAGCACTGGTGCAAAGGCCATAGGAAAGATTCAGGTGTCACTATGATAATTTCAAGAAACACAAAGGTCAGTGAGATATCCATTATTGCTTCATTTCCAATTTTTTCAAACTGAGGGGTGACACCAATGAAACCAAGTTTACAAAGAGATATATGGGACAGACTTGGCAGGTGCCCTACAGTAACCATTCCTTCAGGAAAGAGCTTAGTTACCATGAAAGTTGAGAGTTACTCTGGTTGAATATCATACAGAAAAAGCCACCTTGGAGAACAGGTCTAACAAGGATGTGCATTATATATGAGCAGTCTATGCTATGTTTCTTGCCTTCTCACAGAGGCCATTTTCACAAGACTACATAAAGACGCTGTTTAACAGGCTTGTTGACTCCTAGCACTGAATCAGGATAAAGCCTTGTAACAGGACAGAAAAGACCAGTGACTATAATTATCTCCATCATTTGTCTGCTTGATATTTTTCATACACAGTTATTTAAAATGTATTGTGGAGTGCCTTCACATAGCAGTCAAGGATGCCCTAAATATGCCTGCATGTGTACACGTGTCTATAAAAGACTATATGCACAACAAATACAAATTGCATGGAGGTAGCATAATATTAATTGGACAAACAACTTTACAACTTTGATGCAAGCCTCATGTAGAAGTCAAATATCCTTAAAATGTTATGGAATCATCAACTTTACAAATGAACATCAGACAGTGTTAAAAGCCTTGGCTCTGCTGCACCTTTACAATAAACAATCCCAAATGAATGCAATGCTCTTTTTACCTCAGTGTAACTCCACTGATCTGTGCGTTGATCTGGTATGAAACTGGTGTTACATAGAAGAAACTCAAATTCTCTTACTCGAGAAGCATTTCATGTTAAGTAGGTCATTCTGTTGAATACACCTCTCACTTCTAAAACACGTGCCATTGCACCTTAAATAAAAGGTTGGTTTTTTTATGGTGTGATTTTCAATTATTCTTTAACAAAGCACTTTTTCCCCAATAATCACTGTCGCTTATGTCAACAAGTGGAATACAATAAGGCAAGAGGAGCAATATACGTGCTAATACCTTAACAAATTACATGTTGTTCCCTCCCACTGACCTCTTTGATGTTCTCTGGACCAAAATTTTCTTCCTAATATTTATAAATTTGTTTATACAGCTGAATAATTCAACCACTTAGGAAAAGAGTCTGCTCCCCACTGACTCACACATGGCTGCTAATAGAAACCCAGCTGAGAAATAGCAGATTGCAAAGCTCAAGACTAGAGGGAGAGGCTGAGATGAGAGAGAAAGGTTAAACACGTTACTGCTTGCTGAATATATTTTCACTTCAAATCTGGCTCAGCTGCATAAATTTTTCAATGTTTATAATGAAAAAACACTTATCTGCATTATAATGAATGAATGCAGGATTAGCAAAATGCACACTAATAATGTATCCTTTCAATTTTACCTTTATTAGGTAAAAATAAACTTCGAAGAGTTTTTTTGGTAAATGGATTTTTTAATGAGAAAATGTGTATTTAATATGTTCTGTTGTGCAGCTAAATGTTGTGCAGCATGCAACTGACTGATTTTTTCATAACCCTATCTTATTTAGTTCAATTCTCACTCGTCTCTAAAAACTGCAGATTTTATTTCTCAGTTTCTAGAACAATGTTCATGGTGCAGACATAGGTTTACTCTGCAGTTCAGGGTCTGGGATGAAGCTATTTTAAAATACAGAATGTCTCTATCCTCCTTTTGTTCCCTCTGACATAGGACAAGTTTTATACATACTTAAACTTTCTCATACGTTAAAATCCTGTTTTGGAATATATTAATAGAAATATGATACTACAGACACTGATTTGTTGTTTTTCTTTTTTCAGTGATGACAGGACTTAGCAGAGTGCTTTGATTGCTTGTGGCTCTTTTGCCAACCTCCTATTTACTCTAAAAGACTACTTGTTCATAGAGTAAGATCAGGAAGACCTCTCTATATAGGGATGCAGTACTACCAGTATTAAAATTCAGTGATAATGAGGAAGAGAAAATTATAGTGGTCAGTGTGATTTCTATTTGAATAAGCTTTACACAGGTGCTTTTATATTTGGCTTGCAAGAGTAGGTCTCTTGTTTGATTCTAAAAAGAAGGTAATCTAGATCTGATCAACAGCTGAAGGTTTTCCAGCACTCTAGAGGCAGGAGACATTTTTACTTTTCAGATTCCGTATCCACGTTTCTCTGCTTATTTGACTGGATAGGCTAACAGAATTCCAAGAAATACTATGAAGCAAAACTTAGTATAAAATTTGCTTGTGACCTCTTATCACCTAGCGTAAAAAGACCCCAAAGCACTTCTCTGTAGTCAAACTAGCACAGGATATAATGCCAAAAGATCTTATTGACTCTTTTATCAGTTTGCAGTTTCCTTCTAACTACAGGGTACCTATGCATTGTAGAGCTGACATGCAAAACAATTACAATTATTACATTATCTTCAGCAAGGTTTCCTTAACTGTGCAGATACTTTCTCACTCCTTACTTTTCTGTTCGAGGGGTAGGTGGGTGGGTGTTTGTTGTTGCTGTTTTCTAAAGCAACTAAAAGCTATATGGAAAAACGAAGGTTCTAATTCTGTTAGAATTAAAGCATTCACAACTGAGGCTCTCAAAACATCTAACTGAAGAAACTGAAAAATTGTTGCTCATCACCACCGGAGCTGGGCAACTTTAAAAGCATACGTTATAAGAAAATCTGTCACTACACGAGTAAATCATAGCAGGGCTCCAAGATAAGACTCAGCATCTAAAAGACTACAGTCACTGTCAGCAGCTCAATGACCATTGTCAGAAGGCTACCAAAAATCCCTCATGCATTATTTTACAATAGGCATATATACGTATAACTATACACATACTAGCACTTCTACCAGTGAAATACTTTTGAGGAGAGGTAGGGAAAAACAACTATTCAACAGCACTTAACAGCAATAAACACAACCCATTGGAGGCAGGGAGTAAAATACTTGATCCTGTCCAGGTGAGCATTCAGTACAGTCTCTGTGCAATCACAAACCTGTATTAAAAAACTCACCTCTGACAAGACTTCAGACATTTTGTATACTAATGCAATGAAAATAATATCAAAGGGAACACACAAAATAGAAAGAAACCTCTTAATAATGTTGCAACAGCAACAAAAAAATGGAAAACCTCCCACCTTTTCACATTTCATATCTTCTATAGGTCTCTCCTTCAACTCTCCATTCCACCTTATTTGATGTACATAGGATATCCACCTTAAGAATACTCCTGCTTGGGCCCTCCTTAACAGCCAAAACAGTGGTTCAAACAAAACCTTTTGCTACAATGCTTCTAGTAAAATGCACGTATTATTCTCTCCCATAGGTATGTCTCGCTTAAGTGCAATTAGCTATACGTTTTATAAAAATACAAATCTATCAAAAAAAACCCGAGTGCTTCCACTAAACACAATTTCACTTCTGTTAAATCTGTACTTTTTAACTTAAAGCCTGACATTACTTTGTAGAATCACAACTAGGCATTTGAAAAGACAACAGCAAATGCCTGTTTAATTCTGTAAAGTAATCCTCCTTGTGATCTACAGCGTAAGCTATTCGTATTCCCGACAGTGCTATGTCCCTCTGTATTTAATACTACATTGAAGTGACTAACATATTTCAAAGACTAATTTCCTTTGTTTTGGCACATGATAAAAATGCTTAAGTTTTATTGCAGCAACGCAATAACTTTCAGGGGTTATTCAGCAAGAGCTGTGTTTTGCAGTACTGCTTAACAAGTCAAGCCTAACATTTCAGCACTTTTGAAATTGAAATTAATGTTTCCCACATTCCTAACTGAAGCTGCGAGAGAGATGCTATGAATAAAATCTTGCTGGCACAGATGTTTGGTATCAATTAAACCCTCCCGCACCACAACTCTGGAGAGGTGCTGCTCAGGGCACACCATCAGTTTGGGATCTGCCTTAAAAACTCACTCCATGAGCAGGTGCTTCCGTATCACTGTATATCAACAGGATCTCATTGGTACTGTTTGGATCCTTAAAGCTGGGGCTCTGTACACCTAAGCTACTAGTATTAATGAGTCTTAAGTACTACAACTCAAACAACAGCACAAGAGGAGGTTTCAGCCTTTCTTCTGTTGATTTACTACACACAACCAGCAGCGATGTGTATGCAGGTCTGTAGTTTCCCTGTACAGCTCTGCTCTTCCTTCTGTGAATTTCCAACCCAAAAAGGAGGAGCAAATGAATGTTTCCATTTATCTAAGAATTAACAACCAGTAAATGATTATCAGGTATACATATCATATTCAAAATGCTTTTTAATTCAATTTTTAGATTAAATGGATTGCCAGGTACCAGTGTTCCCAAGGCTACTTAGTCTAATCACTGTACCAAGTCTTCCAAGGAGCCATTGTTTGGGTTGGACACCCTTAAGTATACACTTGGAAATACTGGACTCTATAAAAATGAACCTTTATAATACCCACCTCATGAGTGCAGGTAATCCTTCTAGGATGGGGAGCTTCCTGTTGCAACTGATACACTAAGAGAAGGCAGAAGTTAAATCCTGATTAATACAGAATCATTGTACAAATTAGGCATTTTAATATTAAATTTTGCTGTTTAATAAAAAGAAGTCCTTCTGAAAGTTTTATATGGGGATACATACATAAAAGTCTCATAAATTACTTATAAATGGTCAGAAAAAGGAATGTTACTAGCCAAATTGTGATTATTGATCAGCTTTACAATTAATTGATCGAGTACTAGAGAGTCACTGGGTTAAGATCAGTGAAGTTTCCATCAAGCAGATCATAAAAGGAATTATGATAAATACAGATTAATTTTTATTATACGTCAAATCAGGCTGCTGTCAGACTGCCTTCAGTAAGCAGATGGAGCCCTATTTTACCATGCTGGACTATCGAGTCACCTGAAATATGTCAACACTTCACAAGGATCTTTCAGAACTTCATATAATCAAACCCTCTGCTTTTGCCACTGAGTGAACAAAGAGAAAAATGGTCTTTGCATTTGCAGATCTAAAGACATCAGGAGTTTAGTAGCACGGTAAAACAGGGCCCAAATCATGACAAATGCTTACTAGTATCTTCACTACTCCCCCCCCCTTTTTTTTAAGTAAGTCTCATCAAGCCAGAATAAATCTTTGAAGACAGTTGTGAATTTAAGTGTATTAATATGTGGACTTTCTAATATAACATCAAAGGAGTGACTTTCAACTTCTATCCCAAAAAGAGCTTGGTTTGGCAAATCACGTACAAAATGAGGCTGTCAACACTAAGTATTTGAATAGTACTGTAGAATGGATAAAATGGACATTTGGAATGGTAACCTTTTAAAACGAAATTATCTTTCAATCATTAGTACTAACATCAAGGTCTAATAGCATGAGCTGCCACCTTCTTCAGGTAATAAAACCATTCACTGATTTACCCAGCAAGTCTGGCTTTATTACGCTTCTTATTTGATCACGAGTCCTTTCCACTGACAAAAGCTGTATTAATGTGCCAAGTTACATGAGAATGGAGAAAATGGCAAGCCATCTGATGATATGGCAATCACAAGACAAACTGGAAAAAAATTGTTCCCTTTGTTCCAAACAAAAAAACCTAATATTTTTTTCTGATGTTACTAAAATCAATTCTTACGATTCTGTACTGGTATTGCAAAAATGATTTCTGCAAGCAATGAAAATGAGCACACTAGTATATAAACCAGCAATTTTCATTTCAAGCATAGCTTGACCATTTATTTGCCCAGCACATAGATTTTCTAGTTTCCAATGTAAAAGTCGTATTTGATGGTGCCGGTCCTTGTCCACGTGTAAATCTGAGAACTGTAGAGTCAAGTTCATAGGGAAAAAACTCCAAAAATCATAAAACATATATGGATTTTTCCGAATTTTACAGAAGAGCAGTGAAGACTCACAATCAGCTTGTTCCGCAGAAATTGTCTGAAAACTGAGATTTGTTTCCCACCTTACTTCAAGCCAGGCTGAAAAGGCTTTCTGGAAGTAAATTCCTCTTCTCCAAAGGCAATATTGTTCTTCTCTTCCAGTCAGAAGCATAGTAGGTAGACTAATTCACATACAAACCACAATGCTTATTCCTCCTCCTCTATTTGATATATACAATTCAAACTCTTCAATATCAGTTTCCTTGCTCTAATTATTGCCAGGGAAGTTAAACAAGACATTCCTCTTCATCTATCACGAGACAGAAATATAACCAAACTGCATGACTCTGCGCTAAGTTCTGAACAATGGGAAGGGTTCACCGTGGCGAACCATGACGGTGTAGGACAATGGGTGCATCCACATTTGCACACACCCAAGCTTTCAGTTCCTGGCAAGCTGCTAACAAAGATTTGGTATTTGAGAGTTTGAACCCCCTCCTGCCTCATTATAGATTATGGCATGTAATAAACCAAACAAAGAGGCAGCATTCCCTGAGTTAAGGTATAGAGCTGTGATTCACTGTTAATGCTTACAACTGGGAGCAAAATACTCGGATCTCAGTAACAAGTACAAAAAAAGTACTGCAATCATAACTAATGATTTTTTAATACCACGGAGTGAAGGGGATGCGTTTTATCTTTTAGCTCTCTCTTGCAAGAAAAAAGCTTGTTCAATTCATTCTGTGTGCAAATTCTTTAATGTTAAGTGGCTGACTTGGCATATGACAAGCGATTGGCATAAAAACTGATGATTTAAAAGGCACAGACAGGCTCTGACACCAGATTCACAAACAGACCAAGGTCCCAGCAGTCTCAGTTACATGACAGCAATTGCGTATGTTGGCAATTATTAAAAACCACTCAAAGCCATCCATTTAAAGAAAACACTGAAAATGGACAAATTAAAAGTCTTCAGCCTTTTTTCAGACATAGCCTTTCTAATTTATTCAATTAACATAAAGGCATTTTAAAAGACCCTGACATTCCTAGACTGTTAAGGCATACACAGTTTTGCCAACTCCTGTAATTTTCACTACACATTTAACAATTTCTTACTATTTACTCACAGCGTAAACTCTTTGAAATTTCTTGAGATACGTTTTCAATTTACAAAAGTCATCTAATGCTCATATTGCATAGAACATCTTGATGATTGCTTCAACAACTCAAAATTGGAAACCAAACACAAATAAAAGGCTGATTTATGAATTTTAAGGTCTAACTGTGATTTTTTAATGCATTAGGTTGGCAATGGTGGGGGCAGAACAGAGACTACTCAGCTTTGTGAGCCATTAACAGAAGACTGGTCTAGGTGAGAGAAAAGCTGTTTTTCTAATGCTAAGAAAAATACTTTAATCTGCTCTATTACACTTACCCTCTTTCTCACCATGTTTTTCACCAAGCCTTTAAGACCAACCCAAAATCTCTCATTGAAAAGATTGTCCCACTGCAACATGGAAACCTTTTTGGAAAAAAAACATTTTCTCAGGTGCTAAATCTCCCCAACCTTTAGAAAGCAACATTTTCATCATATGAAATGCTGCTTGAGCATATTCCTTTAGCCAGCCTGAAGACACCGAGCCTTGGGAATATATACAAAAGATGCAACTATGAGTCTGATGTCCATAAACTGTTAAGTGTGTTAAACACACAAATATTCTGCTTTAAAAATCTGCTTATAACAGAAGATTTCTTTCTTGCTGTGGTTCCTCAAGTCTCAAAATGTCTCACACCTAAGCTTTTCTATCTACACAGAACCACAGTTTAGAGGTGAGACGCTGTGGGATGCTACAATGCTTTGCTGTGGGGCCATTTGTCTCATGTTTCTCTTCAACCTCCCTGAACCTCCATTAGCACTTCCAAACAACGTGTTATATCTTTAAAATCTGAAAGGCAGAAAATTTCCACCTAAGTTTGTTTGTTTTTTTTTTTTTTAATTAGGAATGAAAACTGGCACTTTATGGAATTCCCAAGGCAGTGGCGTTCTGCTCTCAGGGCAATGCACCTGGACTACTGCCCTGCACACCCAACCAAGGCAGCCTGCAAGGCCAGCTTCCTCACTGCTAGGGCACGTACACCAACGAGCTGCAGAGCCCAGGTGGGCAGGCTGGTAGGAAATCAGGTCCTTCTAATCAGGGCTTCAAAAGACCTGCTTGTGATTTGTCATGCCAGGCCAAACAATGCTCCTGTTTTACTACATCAGCAAATTCTGGAGGAAAACTAATTATTTTGCATTTTTCTAACCAGCTCAAGTCTCCACTCTAGTGATGCAAGGTCCTCAAGCACAGGAGCCCCAGAAGTTTGCAAGTGACACTAGAAGCAATAACTGAGTTTATGCAAGGCCTGGGCTAGGAAGCCAAACCAATATAAGCCAGTTCCACGCAGGATTGGGACCACTTATGTTAGGTAAAGTGCAGAGACCCTACCTTTCCAAATAATTTGTGTTCACTCATCCTTGAGGATACACAACTGCACCTATCTCTATACAGTAATGAATCCTTTTACTTTTGATGCTTCTTAAACTCATATTCTAATGAAAAGAAAAATGAATCTTTTAAAGCACTCAAATGAATCTTTTTCAGGTCTGACCTGAAAAAAACAAACCGATCAACAGTTGAGATACTTACAGTAAGATTTCCAAACAGGTGGTCTGTATTCATCAGTATCTGAAAGAAAAACAACAAATCTTAGTGTTGTGTTGGAAACATTTAAAATACAGAAATAACCCTGCAGAAGCAGGGTTACATAAATATTGTACCAAGAGTCTATTTTTTTTTTTACTATCACAGTACAGAACAGCCTTTTAAAAGTTCACCATTTACTTAAACTGAAATTATTAAAAAGTATTTTCTTTAGCCAGATATATATTTGCAAAATGGCAAACATGCAGATCAAAAGCCAAAATAATGTGGAGGGAATGTGAACGCATATTATTCTAGTGTGCATGTATCTGTAAGTTCCATTTTAAATTACACTAGAAAGGTCTTTTAATCTCAATTTATACACAGATAAATCAGTTTTCATCTTATTTATTCCTGCCATTAGCTTTTTCCTCTTCTGGTTAGCAATTAACAGCTTCTAAAATAAAATCAGAATACGTAAGTATCATGAAATTTTTGGAAAAAAAAAGCAGTGTTTCATGCTGAGTACAAGCTCTACTTGGAAGCAGTTAGTATGCATTAAAAGTACTAGCATATTTCTAATCCCAAATTTTAATTCTCAAATAAAATTAAAAAAAAAATGTCATGAGTTACTCGGTACTCATTACACCAAAGGGTCACAAACTGAGACAACCACACGGCCAGTCTTGCTGTTTGAGGCCTCTTTTTGCTACAGCATTCATTTCTGAGCTCTCTTTACAATCGCCTGCCCACTGGAAACATCTGCTGCATCCAACATTAACTCTAACTGCTAGGTTATATTAAGAGGTTATATAATGATCAAGCCATGTGGGAAGCTGTTGCTTGAATTATGGCCTGAGTGGCATCTCCACTCGAGAGTCCTTAAGGCCTCCAAAACTCAGCCTGAGGATTTTGTTTGCCTCCCATTAGGATACTTGTTTTAGTCATCTCTGCCACCTACAGTCATGTCAAAATATCTCTAAATTAGAGCTTAGTGGAATGAGATATTTTCCCGTGTAATAGGTATAGACTTGCCCAGACCCACTCAGCACATTCTCTGCCTTGCTGGGCTACCATTTTGCTCAATTTTTACCCTGTATTTTAGCAGTATGCACAAAGAGGGGACAATCATAAAATCACAGAACGGTTTGGATTGGAAGGAACCTTAAAGATCATCCAGTTCTAACCCATCCCCCAGGGGCAGGGATACCTCCCACTGGATCAGGTTGCTCAAAGCCTCATACAACCTGGCCTTGAACACCTCCAGGGATGAAACATCCACAACTTCTCTGGACAACCTGTTCCTGTGCCTCACCACCCTCACAGTAAAATTTCTTCGTACTTTCTAATCTAAATCTCCCCTCTTTCACCTTAAAACCATTACCCCTTGTTCGAATACTGCACTGCCTGATAAAGAAACCCTACACAGCTTTCTTGTAGGCCCCCTTCAGGTACTGGAAAGCTGCTAGAAGGTCTCCTCGTTGCCTTTTCCCCTCTAGGCTAAACAAACCCAACTCTCTCAGTTTGTCCTTATACAGTAGGTGCTCCAGCCTCTGACCATCTTCATGGTCCTCCTCTGGACTTCACTCTAACAGATCCATGTCCTTCCTGAGAACTCCAGAATCTTCATACACTACCTCAGTGGTAGTGGGTTTTATAAACAGAATGCATTATGATTTTATTATTAAAGCACCACTTGGTCAAACAGCCATTCCCCAGAATATGATGGGGCTTCATCTTTGGAGGGTCCTGCAAATGCGCTACCATGTCCTGGGGATCGGCCAGAGCACCTTGAATGCACACAGAGCCCTTCAGCAGCCCGCATTCATTACGGCAGTGAAAGAAAATCAGCAGCAACAGAGGCAGCCATGGTTATTCATTCCTGCTTCAATACTTTTAATTAAGGCAGTGCCAGTGGATTCATTCCAGAAGCACTGTAACATGATCCCTTAGCATGGCAATGTCACATGGAAAAAGGGCAAAAGGTGTAAGTAAAAATAACGGGTTTAGTCCCAGAAGACAACTCATACCCCACTAGCTGAATTTTCTTTTGATATAGTCTGGTTTTTGGCAATATATGCCCCAGATGAATTTACAAATAAATAATTTAAATGAAGGACAACACGCTGTACTTGTAAAATATGAGCTGACTGTTACGAAAATACAAATATCTTGGCAGTCTAATCTACGCTTGCTTGCACTCAAGACATATAATTGTTACAACTAAGGGCAGCAGGATTACAAAACTGCAAAGCAAAAATATTAGTGCCAAACAAAAAAACCCCAAACCTTGTTAAAGTCACGCAAGAACAGCAGTAACTTTCATACAACAAACATTTAACATTCAGAAATTGGAAGGAATGATTTATGTTGTGCAGCTGTGCACAAGGATTTTGTTAGAAAAATCTATCAGTGAGCTTTACTGCCTTTACAGTGTGAGAACACCCTCTGGCCATCCCACATGACGCAATGAAAAAACAAAAGGTAATTTCTATCATGATCTTAAAAAAAGATAAAAGTTATCTGATATAAAACACTGTAGCAGCAACTACAGTGCATTAGTAACAGTGAAGCAGAGGGTCTGTAGTGGTTGTTCCTGTGCAAGAATGTTTCTGTTACTAAAACCACATCACTACACACAGATAAAATAAAATAAGCATAAACATTAGACCCAGCTGTTAGCTACCCATTTTTGCAGATTAATCAATACTGTCCCATTTAACCCATCACCCCTATTTTGAAATTTTTTATTAGGAAAAGGCCTTGATAGTGCAGGCTTCCATGTACAGCATCTCCAATTAGGCACACAAAGTACCCAAAAAGCACTTTAAGTCATGATAAAAAAACCCACTGAAAATGCTGAACCCAAAATACATTTTCTCACTAACGCTGCACCACTTTCTAATTAATGCAATAAACTCTACACTGTCAATTCTCAGATCTTTCTACAGCTCCCATCAGCACAGTATCTCATCTCTGCTAAATGTTTCCATGTATTTTCTGCTTTAAGTGAGATACAATTCAGTTTAAAGCTGCTCTTCTCCAAAGGTCTAAAGCACTACAGAAAACATGAATAAACAGACCCTACCAGCTCCATCCAGATGTGATCCTACCAGCAATGGTGAAACTTCTGCCAGTATGACTCACTCTCAGCAGTAAGTACATTTTAGATCAGACACACTGTCCATGTACACAGACTGCAATTTCAAACTGCGAACAGTTTCAAGCTGACAGATATTGGTGCTGTGTAGTCTTCCTAACCTTTAAAAGTGGAAATGTTTTATCATTTCCCATTATCTCAAGTGATAGCAGGTTTTTTAATTCTCCAGAATTTTGTTCTGATTAGAAGGATGCAAAATTGTATTTTTACTTAGTATAAAGAGATGACTTCAAATTCTCTACCCTGAATCCACACTGATATCTAATCATTTTCCAGCCTGGAATAAATCAGAAAAAGAAACAGCCGTCTGCCCAGAATCTGTACTTTCAAGCTTCTAAATAGACCTGTCATAGTATAAATATGTATGTAAGTGTAAAGAAAAGAGTACCTTAAACTGATGCATCACTTGAAATCCCACTGAGACTCAAAGCTATAGGCAAGGCTAAGGAAGGTTTGTGGGGATAATGCTGCAGGACACAAGAAAATACATTTATAGTCCTTTACCCTGTAGAATCAGTTTTTGCTCTTGGACCCATAGCAAAATCAAACTCATCTTTGAAGCAAGCATCTTATCACAGACCTGTAATGGCTGACACCTCTAGTTCAGACATGGACCTACCTTTCTTACACCCTCTACGTTACAGGTTGTCTCATTCTGCTTCTCCAAGGGCAACAGATTGTCAGCTCATCTCTCTCTTTCTCCAACGAAGAAGGACAGGAGTGGTCCCTCACTATTCCTTGAATAATTCTCAGCACTTTCTAGCCATCAGCTTCTGTCCTCCCAAACACACTCTCCTGTTCTCTTTTCCAGAGCTTTTCCATCCCATGGCCTTAGCAATCTTCATCTCAACAGAAGACCTCTCCACTCATCCTTAAGCATCACTTCAGTTTGTTCCCCATTGCTGTCCTGCTAGGACCCACCTACCCAGCCCACTCTATCTGCTCAGTATCGCATCTTCAAACCTTTTCATGTCTACTCAAGACTTCCTTGAAATTTAACTAAACAATGAGAAAACAGAGGCAAAAAAACCAAGCCCAGCACAGCACAACAGGCAGCTTCTGGCAATAACAGGCAGAATTGTCACAGCTAAGCTGCGGCATTGCTTTACGGGCTCAGCGTGCCCTCCTTTAGGCACAGAAACGAATGAAGAAAAAGGCAACTATGCATCTTGGGTGTGAACCATCTGCAATTAAGAAGTGAAAAGCATGCAGTGATGGTCAGAAATACAAGCTTGCACAAGAAAGGGCTTCTACCAATAGAAAATCATACAGCCGTTTAGAAGTTCATATAGAAACACAAATGCTAGGAGAGCATCTCAGATGTTTCCATGAACACAAATGTGACTAATTGTGACACTAAAATGAAGCATTTCCCTTTGCTGTTTTCCTTCTTTCTTACCCATTTCCATTTCATCTCTTCTATAAATCTCAACAACTGTAGTACTTTCATAGCATACATTTTAACTGCAGATATGAAATCTGTTACTACTGCTTCAAACTGTTTAGACTGCTTGTCTCTGTGTATTCCTTTTATAGAAAGAATAAAAATGTTTACCTCTGCTTGAAATGGTTCTTTCTCTCTCCCCACTGAAGATCAGCCAGCTCTAGGGTAGAGCAGCAGCAGCTTGACTACGCATGGTAACTCATAAAGCAATTTAGGACTTACAGTGATGTTTCCTGTAGGAAATTCAGTTTTATTTTACTTTTACTTTGTGTCATTCCCTGCAGCATGGTGATCCGTAGCATCATGCTAGAGACTAGGTTAACGCTGTCTGGAAGGAAATAATCAGCTACCTGCAGACACAGCAGCTCTTGCCCCAAACCTTGATTTTATTTAGCAATAACTCTATTGAACCCAAGTTAGGCCTCAGGTGCTGAACCTGTGGAAAAGGCCAGTTCTTACCCATGTGTATAAAACACCAACATAAGTAGGAGAAGAAATTCCCATTTTATGTTTTCTGAACCAATCTATGACCAGGAATGGTATAAGTCATAAATATGAAAAGATGTAAAAAAGTATAAAACGTTTTTCAGTAAGCTATAGCCCAGGCACAAACCAGTAAGCATTAACATGTTAATTCTTGCTTTGGCAGCAGCATGTGTCGAAATTTAACTCCTGGAGAGATGCATGATCAGCAGACATGGCCATTTGCTGACTCATACAACAGATTCCTCTTTGTGCCCAAACCCCAAATTCTAGAAAATTCCTCCTTGGTCTCAAAATCTTTCTTGTTAGCACCTTCTCTATGCCAAAAGGATGCATAAAAAAAAAAAATCACTCGACTTACAGAAATAAAGCAAATGTTTTATTTGCTGGTGAGACTCTCAAGCCACAAACCTAGTGCAGTTGAACAGAAAATGCCATTTCATCTCTGTTTTTCAGAGTACAAGTGCCAACAGCATTTCAGAAACAAAGTTCAAGCCATGATGAAACATTTTATGCAGTAGCCATGCAGGCCTTAGCAGTTCGGGCTTTTATGCACTCCAACCAAAATACAACTCAAACAGCATTAAGGTAATTAAAGGATGAATACAGCCATCACCCTAGGCAGCGGTAGTAAAACAGATGGGCTACAAATACTATGGTTTCAAGGTAAATATGAGAAGCTGATTGCTGGCTGTGTTGGGACCCAGCAGTGCTGGAAGAATTTTGCAGAAGTCCTGGCACAGCAGGCAGCAGGAGGAAGAGATGCCAATTCCCTTCTATTGTGTGTTTCCTGAACAAGGAAGGGCACACACCAAAGGTACTTTGTTGATCCTAAGACAGATCTTGGGATCTACCTTTTTTCCCACAAAGCCTCTCTCTATCTCTCCCACCTCTGCTATCAGCAGCCAGTAAGTTAAATGATGATCTGTAGCAAGGTAGTGGGCAGAGGCAGAGTTGTGATGCAAAGAGCGAGAAGCACGGTGTGTGCCTACCCGAACGTCACACCAAGACCTGCAGAAACCAACCTCTCTGCCCTGGCAAGCAGGGTACCATTCACACTGCTGCCAAAGGCTACAGAAAAGTTTATTTCAGCCAGTACTTGGTAAAAAAGAGAAAGCTGAGGTCAATCCTTCTTGACTTGCAGGGAATGTTTTCTTCGAAACAAACACTTCTTCATCGTTTAGGTCTTCCACATGAATATAAAAAAGGATATGATCATCTGGCTCAGTTTTGTCCTGGCTTTGCCCTTCCAGAGCACAGGGGTAAAGAATTCTGACCAAAATATCTCACATGAGCTTACAACAGGCTTTTTAAAAGATCTTTGGCAAGTTTTTTGGTATATTCTTTTCTTTTTAAATAAAAACTGTGATATTGTTATGTTACAAAAAATGTTGGAGTTTAAAAGTCACTGAATAAACAATGTTAATCCAAAAGTAATGTTGCTCTATCAGTCCCTAAAACCAAAGCCATCAATGGCAAGAACTTAATGGCACACATGGCCTGGGACCATGTGGAAAACATGCAGTTTTTACAACTGGGACACCACAGCATTTCCTTTGTTTATGGGAAGATCCTTGCGGGGCTGAGAACACCCCAGGCAGCCAGCACCACGTTGTCTCTCCTTTTCCAAATGTACAATATACTGTATGATACACAGCAATTACGACTGCAACTTCCAGACAGTTACTAAGTCTCTGATGCTACTTCAATGTCTTAGCACATGATTTCCATTGAATTAAGGAAAAAAAACACAAACAAAACCAACAAACAACTTTGAAAACTTTTAGACATGTCAAAGTTTTTCCACAGGCAGGCAGGCACCATTATGTGCTGAAAGGAACTTCAGTGCAACAGCTCCCAAATAATTCACCATCTTTTTTCCTCCATCTTCCTGTAGCCCTAAGATACCAGACAGGCCTCCACTTTAGCATCTAGGCAGATGTGACAACTCAGCACATCCTAAGCCACCCCAGCGGAGGGTTTCCTGCTCCAAGCCCACTGTGTTGCTGACCAAACCTAATCTGGTGGGGAGCCGGCATGGGGTAGCTGGTGTTATACTAAAACGCACTCTGATCACAGAGACAAATGGCCTCTAGGTGCAAAAAGGAGTTATTGCCAGCTTAGATGGTTTACCTCCATGTTTTTGCTTATATCACTCCTAACAAGTGCAATTAGGTTTCTAATTATTACTGGAGTAAAAATGATTAAGAGAAAGCTAATGTGAACGATGCCTCAGAATGCTACAAGAGCTACTGCCATTTCTCTAATGCGACCAAGCAGGAGACAAGAGAATACTCGCAACAAATGTGAAGGGGCTTAAACAAGGGCATGCTCTGAAAAATTCCATCAATCTTGGGGTGAAGGATAGGTGGGAGAAAAGTTGACACTACCATCCTGGTTTCTACAAACATCTGATCTGGCAACAATAAATTCTGTGGGAATGCTTCTAATGAGGTTGAATGAGACACACACCAAAAATAGCTTGAGTTCAACACTTTTATTAGCAGGTCTACTATTACTTCCTCTTTATGAATGATGGAAAAATTTTAATGAGTAATATTATGCCTATCACAAGCACTGCTGCTGTTAAATGAACTCATCTTCTAAGTAATTAGAGCAGGTTGCAAACAATTAGTTTCTAGATTTTCATTTAGCCACAGCAAGGGAAGCAAGTACTCCATTTTCTTCCTCTTTGCCAGACAAATAATGGCATCTCACTACACAAATGATAAGAAAAGAAAATGAATTTTTAATTTGAAGCTGGAATTTTCACATGTGCAATGATAACAAACAAAACACACCTGTGGTCTTCTGTCTCTTGCCTGCAATTTTATGGAGGGGTAGGAAATACTTCTCCCATGAAAGCACAGTTAACTTACTGTTTAAGAGAGGTTTCAAAATCTCTAAACTTATTTCATAGTGTTGCTGCAAGTATAAAAATTTAGACCTCGGAGAGGTAAAAAGATGACAAGTGCCACCTTGTGGGCATTTAACAAAGACAGCATTCAATGTTTTCCATTTCCAGTGGAGTATCTTAGCCTTCAGACAACAGTCTGCAGCAATTTTCAAGAGAGAACAATTTTCTGAGAACACTGTCTTTGCTTCCGAAGAAAAGCCAGACACGATGGGAACTGCTACCTGACATGACTCTGTGGGTTCGCTGTAGGTACAACAGCTGTCGGTACAACAGCTGTCTGTAATCCTTTACAGCTCATAGGTATCCAGAAATATCCGGTTTACACAGTAAACAACTTCAAACTGAAAATGTTGTTGAAATCAAATATGCCTATTCAATTTATCTATTTCAAAGAAAAACAGCCTGTGTGGTTTTTGGTTTTGTGTCTTTTTTAAACTCATTGTGGCAAAACTGACTGCAGTCCCAAATGCCATTTCATCTCTGTTTTTCAGAGTACAAGTGCCAACAGCATTTCAGAAACAAAGTTCAAGCCATGATGAAACTGGCTGCAGTCCCAAAGTGGCTGGCTGCAGTCCCAAAGTGCTGGATCAATGAGTTAGGCAGGTTTTCCATCCTCCCTAGGGGTAATTTGAAAGGGCTTTTGCAAACTAATATTGCAAGCACAAAATTGACAGAAATATGCCTTTATACGATGAATTGCATCTTTTAGATTTGCCAGATAATTTGTTCAATTATTTTCTGTATCAATACAGTGAAGTCTTGGAGCAATTCAGGGTAACATCACATAGCACAAGCTTGAACACTGTAATCAAACTTCCCTGGTTTGAATCCAGACTGATTTTCATTGGAGATACTGTTTTGATCACAGTCAGTGAGGTCAGCTTGGAAGTCAGGAGAAATACCTGTCGAGGTTATTGCTGTTATACTGCTTTCACTCCAACCATTGCAAGCAATAATGTAGAAGAAAACATTTACCCTTTGACATTTCCTTTCCTACTTTCCACAAATTCTTCTTTATCTCCTATTTTAAAAGTCCGCCTGCACAGAGATGGAGCTAATTTCCCATCGCTTGTTTTACTTCCCCCAAATATTAATACCAACGAAGGCACATTGGTTTTACCATAACTTCAAGCCAGTGACAACTGTTAAAGTCACAGACTCAAACATTTCCAGAAATATGTTTTTGTCTTTGTTTCTCTAACATATCCAACAATGAGTATTGATTGGAGGTTGGTTACACAAATATTCTGAGCAATCACTCTAATAACGAAAAAACAATATGATGAGGTATAAAAGTGCCTATTACCTGTAAATAATCACCTCCCCTGAGTGAGAAGCCTGTCCGGTCAAGGTTGAACAGAAGAGACCTTAAATAAAGGATGTGCTTTCAGGCTCTTTTTCAGGCACTTTTGAAATACAACCACTCCATCCACCGCATAATGCCCTAATATGCTGAATGGAGAGGCGAGTTTTATAATTTTGAATTTTTTTTGCACATACAGCACCAAGATAACGAACATACATCCACTTTCCTGCTCTAAAATCCTCTTTAAATAGAGCATTGTGGTTTTACCAAAAACTGAATCACACTGAAAGACCACAACATGGCCCCTGCCTCCTTATCCATCAGTAAAAATCTGTGGAGAACTTGTTCTCCCTTGCATTTTAGACCAAGATAGCTGCTGTGGATTCATTAGCCTCCTGGGGAAAAAAGCAAAACAAAACCACCCATTAGCAACCCAGACAAAAAATCAGAGTCACATGGGGAATATTAAGAGCAGACCTGATTTTTGACTGCTGTTATAACTGGCTTCAAGATGGACTCGTGTTGTTCCAAAGCACGTCTCTCTCTCTCTCTCCCTCTATGTCAGATGGTCCAATAGATGTTGTTGTCTCTCCTTCCCCAAACTCGACCCATTTAAACTCTTAGACTATCAGAGTTATAACAAACCTATTATGATTCTTATTACAAACAGATTTTTCATTTTCTAAAACAGTTGTCAATAACACACACCATTGCTCATGCAAAAATATGGCTGGCATTTACATCCTTATTTCCAGAACAGATGCAACACATCAATACTCATGGTTAGAAAGGAGAGGAAAGACTACCGAGTAAAGTACCCTCGCCTGGAACCATGATAATTTTTTACACTGCCATGAAGAAAATTCCTAAAAAACATTATTGGCGGGGTCAGAGAAAACGAAATGGATACAATGTGGTGGGATGCCTTTTCTTGAACAGGAATTAAGTTTTCACTCCAAAAGACATTATCCAGTTGCTGTGAGCTTTCCCACAATCTGAAAGCTGTGTCATTCCTTCCCCTCGTGTTTTCATACAAAACCTCCAAAAGCCCTCCAATGGCACAAAGTAGGATGTTCCAGACAGAAAAGCTGAAAGCGTCACATTCCTTTTTGGCAATTTCATAGCTCACTATTGTAACTGTGATCGAAGAACTACAGCAAAAGATACTCACCCACCAGCCTCTCCCTGTTTATAGCATTAAATCCATCTTTTTCATAACTCTCTTCCTCCTTGGCAGCCCTGCACTAGGCAGGAAACAGAGAAAAGAGACAGAGCAGGTGTGATTCCAGTCTGTAGAGAAGCTCTGCTCCAGGTCCACTCTCGTACCGCCCAGCTCATTTCGGGGCTGTAGCAATGGCCAAATAATAGTCTTGAAGGTGGTTTAGCAGGTATGCAAGCACTGAGAGGTTTTATGCATGGGCCCTCCATTTGCCTTCAGTACCCTCTGTGTTTGGGAGGGTGAAAGAAGAGCTCTGCAGGCCCAGGAGCTGGGAACAGGCCGCTGGAAGGACAGCTGAACACAAAGGTTTGTTACCACCCAGCAGGAATAGGAGAATAGTTGAAAAGCTCAGTATAATCAATGCTCGGAGATAACCTCCAAGTCCTTTTCTTGGTAACTCCATGTTGTTCCTCCCCCTCCAGGACATTAATTTAGATGGTTTTCTTTTCTCTGTTTCAAAGTTCTTTCTCCTTTTTTTGCCACTAATTAGAAAAAAAGACAAATTGGTCCACAAATAATGGAAACTTGGGTTATTACCTCTCCCCTTGCACAGAAACGGGAGAAGGAAGATGCCTTCCAAAAAAGGTGAAGTTTTACTTTTAAGAGTCATGGCTAACAGCAGGGCTACCCCATCAACAAAGCATTTAAGAAGCAGGAAAAAAAAGCTCTTGCTTCTTACAGAATTTTCTACTAAGTGGATAAAACTGCCAACAAGCTTAGCAGATGAGTTAGTCAGAGTGAGCTCTCCCTCAGACAGAGCGGTCTGCATCTCGCTCATCCCAGAGGGTGCTTGGAGGCATCTCCCCCATTACCATCCCAGGAGCGCAGCATACTGTGTCCCTTCTTGGCACTCAGCATGCCTTGGGGTGGCAGTGACACTAGGCTATGTTTCACCCCCTGCAAATTCTGAACCTGCAGATGAGCAAATTAGGACAAAACAATCATCTTTCTTTGGTCTGATGCAGTTGCAGCAAAGATTTGTGGAACTATTTCAAGTTCCATTTATAAACGTACTCTTTAAAAACACTGAAAAGGAAATCAGTAAAATTAACTGCTGTGTCAAAACTAGCTTCCTTTATTGGAAGGATATACCCACGTGTGCATGTTCAGCCAGTAAGGCAAAGGTGAGGAAGAGCAACATCCTGTTGGGGTCTTTCAGTGGGTTGTTGTCAATTTTTTTGTTTGTTTCTGTTCTTGCATGGGGTGTTTTTGTTTGTTTGTTTTTCCAAATGAAAAATGACCCAGGATTGTACTGAAGCATTGTGTCCAGATTCACATAAAGCACAGATGAAAAAATATGGAAGACTGTTGCTACCAAATAATTATCAGAAACTTTTATAATCTCCTCTGGATTACATACATATCCAACACTAATTCAGCATTGAGGAGACTGACTTCATAGAATGACAAAATGGTTTGGGTCAGAATAGACCTTAAAGATCATCCAGTTCCACCCCTCCTGCTATGATTTGTACCCTGCCAATGTGACAGCAGCAAGGAACGATTAGGCACTGCACCAAAATTTTCTTATTTTCAGAACTGTACTACTACTCCATTTTTCACAGTCCCACATTCACCCTGGATGAGGAACAACCCCATACCTCCTCCTCCATTGCTGCAGCAGTACTCAAAGACTTGGGTTACAAGATACTTTATTGTACTTGCTATATAATTTAATAGTTGCAGTTGTGGCTCTGCTAGACACTGTAGCACTCCCCATGCAGTGGTCAACAAAAAATTCCAGTATTTAGGAAACAGTGTTTCACCTTGACTTTTGGAGTAGGAATTTCGTACAAGTAAGCTGTCCCAGGACATTCAGTTTGTGATGTAGGTCAGAAAGTGTGTTTTTCATTTGAGCTTCCTGAACGCAAGGTTACCTATAAGTAGCTGCTCTTACAACAAATGAAGCAGGAAGGAGATGGAGAGCAGGAACGCAGCAGAGAGGGAACCATCACCTCCTATCAGCACCCAGGAGCACCCAGCCCCAACCACACGTTGTATTCAGAGCCAGATCCTGCCACCTGTACTAAAGATGGATGTGACAGTGAGCTTCCACACAGGGATGACCGAGACCAAAGGCAGAGTCACTTGCTCCCTGTGAGCCGCAAGGTCTAGCTCACAACCTCAACAGTGGTCCACAACCAGAGGATGCAGTTTTCCTAATGTATTCTCCCAGGGACTAAGACCTGGTCATATGAAAAGTCAGACCACCTTATCACACCCCATCAGCATTAAACAAAATTTTAACCACAAGCTCTAACCAGCCCTGGTGGTCACAGCCCCAGGTTTCTCCATGATGCTTACCACAGAAATACCAGCAAGAGACAACAATAAATTTGGGGACCAATGTATCAAAGCCTATCACGGAAATCAGACTCCTACAGGAATAAATAGGATTTTACAAGCACGTTTTCCAGAAATCATGAAGTCACTTCAGAAATGTCACCTTTTTTATTCAGACAGAGGATGAAAAAATATTTTGAGTGCTGGAAATGTCAAATATCAACTGGTGCTCTCACATTCACAGAGGCTGTTCAGACACAGTGCAAACTCCTGGCTTTGCAGCTGGGTGTGATCAACCCTCCTCCCCCTGACTGGAACTGGGACATAGACCCATCATTCCAATGACAGCTAAAGCATCGGGAATAGCATGGAGAACTGCAGGAAGTCTCCGCAGCATCTTCCTATGTCTGGCCAGCGAGGGCTTGAGGCCCAGATGCCGTGCAATTACAAAGTCCCGTCAGTATTGTTAAAAGCATTCAGTGACTTTAAATGACACTTCTCAATATTCCAAGACAGCCTCAAAAAAGCAATTATGAAGATGTACAAGACAAATACAATCCACCCCACTGAAATGACAACCAAGCCAGTTTACGATTTTACAAGGGAGCAGAAAACATCTCACATTCTGTTAATAACTACAAAATTGCCGTTGGGTCAGGTCTTGGTCTGCTTGGTTTTGTTTCCTCTGAATATGCGTTCTGCAGAATGGTGCAATCTCTGTCCACGAGGTGGAGCAGCTAAATAGCCTGAGATGCAGATGCTAAGCCCCAAGTTCTGAAAAAGGAGAAAGAATTTTAACAACTAAGTTGACTGCTGAGACTATGCTGAGCAGTTACCTATGCCTGCATCCTTGTAAAATCCCGATTAATATGCTTTTATGTGGCAAAAGTAACATAGTTTTGCAAAAGGCTTGTATTTGGTTTATGTTTTCACTTTGCTGATTAAAGTAACATTTAAGTCATATCTACAGTACTGACATTACATAGACATATGTTCTTTTCTTGACAGAAGATATGCTTTCTACCACACAAAAATCTCTTAGCAATTCTAAAAAAATGGTTAAGAGCTCTTGGAGACAGTTAGTAGGAAAAGAAAGTCCTCAAATCCAATGAGGCAGAAAGGATTAGTTGAATCCAAAATAAATAGAAGAAAATCCAGATTTACACCTGAAACATCAGTCCTCGGCTGACATGAAGTGTGCATCAGCAAAGCCTGGGAACTTCAACACTGTCAGATGAGATTCTGTGCTACACAGACTGTCTCCATTTCCTAGCAAATTATTTGATGGCAAGGAGGACAGGGATGTGTTAGTTTAATGCTGTGCTTGAGCTGATAATATCACAAGAGAACCTCTTTGGAGAAAATTCCAAGATCTCATCTTAATTCATTACTTGTGCACAAAACTGGAGCTGCCCTTCCCAGCCTCAGCAACAATCCTCAGACCTCTGACTTTAAGATTCTTAAACAATAATCACACAATAAAAAACACAATTTTATACCAGACACTGCATAAAGCACACTTCTAAGCACTGAGAAGCCATGACTGAAATTTTTTGATCTTTGTTTATAAGTGTCACTTCCCTCATATTTGATCAATTGATACCAATTTACTAGTTAATAGATCCATCTTCTTTCCCCAGTTTCTATGCAGGTTTCCCTTTTGATTTTTTTCTTGAGATTGCATTGCCAGCAAAACCTTTTCAAGGTTACTCTCTTTATTTGCTTCATTACATTCTATAAATTAGGTAGGGTTAGCACAGCATCTAGGAGAAAATAATCTTGTGGTTCTCAGCACTTGGACAATTTCCCTCCCAGATACAAGAGTGGGGAGTCAGAAGATTATCTCTAACATGGCTTCCACTTTTAAGAAATGTCCTTAATTTTTAGATCCTGTGAAAAAAACCCCCAGCATTGTACTAATGGCCCTAGATTGTTTTGTCTAGTTAAACTACTTGAAGCTCCTATTACGACTGGATGATGAAATGCTTAAATCTCCTTTAAAATTAACCTGTGTCAGTCAGTATTGATTGAAGCCCAAGTAAGGGCTAAACATTTCAAGAATATCTACCGTAACTGGATTAAAAAGATCACTTTGAATTCACTGCTTTACTGGTGAAAAAGATCTAGCATAGGCAGTGCAACATGGGGTATGTATTCTCTTTGAGAACTACTTCAAGAGCGTAAGTTGGGCAATGAATTTCTTTACGCACTTTTTTTTCGCCTCAGAAGCATCAGTGATGGGTACCATTCTTACAGGACTCCACATTTATGTTCCCTACAGCAACAAAAGCCTACTATAAATGCCCCAATTCCACAAACAAACTTCCATCACCTACGTCAATTAAGGAACAGATTCAAAGAATGCTTTTCTGACACAAACTGATTCCTTATTTAAGGGGCTGGGCCAGTAAACTTTCACCATCGCAGCTAGCCACAAGTTTTATGTGTAGCTCAGGGCCACATATAAAAATACACAGGAAACCAGCTCAAATTGTAGGTGATCCTTTTATCTCCTGCTCTTAGAAGACTCTGCACATAAGACAAGAAATAAACAGATTAATTGTTTAGTATTTCCTATCCTGCAGAGAACCCACAGGCATTATCTGTTGTGAGCCATTTTTTAGAGGGAGGAGTATTTACTTTCAAAGTACCTTTGACTAAGCTAACAAAGCACTCCAATTTAAAAGCCTTCCACAAGAAAGCAAAACATGTATTTAAAGAACAATTAATTGTTTTAATTCCTCTCTATGATTGTCACATTAGAAAATACATTTGTATCAAAACAAGCATACCCCACCTTCCAAAGCAGCCGCTAGACAGCAAGTACAGTTTGAATGAAGAACAGCAATCACAGATGCACAGAACTTAAAACAGTAATTTGTTAATTAGCATTTTAAGTATAGAACTTATTTCAAGAGGTTTGCTTCATACCCATAGTCGTAAATAAATTTATAGAAAATTACTTCTGTGCAGTATGACACCAGAGTTCGCAGCTGTGGAAAGGAATTCTGTTAAGTGGGCAAATTAATATTTGCATGCTCTTTCAACAATGTATGAACACCTGAAATGGAGGTATAATTTTTTTCTTTGTCCCTAACCTCCCTGCCTGTAGCAGTGTGTGGCTTATTTCTTTTAATCTGATTTTTTCCTTATAAATTTCTCTAAAAACTGCCCTTGTTCATCATCTCCTTAAATAACCATATCTGTCATGCTGACTACAGCTCTGTCGCTGATCCCATTCATCTGCAGCCACTCAGAGTGCAAGCACTTCAAAGATTAAAAGAAAATTGCTTCACTTCTTATTTCTTAACCACCAGTATTCAGGAGGGTGACTTTTCATCCATCGGCAGGCTCTGAGCAAGAAGGCAAGAGCATGAATAACTAATGACAAATATGTCCATGAAGATTTCTCCTGGCCGTTTTGAAATGCCTTCCTTTGTTCACACAAGAGAGCTGATGAGCAAACGAATGACAGAAAGGGCATTCATAAAACATAAGGAAAACTCTTAAGCACTAAAACACAACATAAAAATAATTTTCTTTAGAAGTACAACGCTGACTTTAAACACTTCTCAGGACATGCAGAGACACAAGCAGGCAGCAGTAGCAAGGGGATAACTTAGCACTTCCCCTCCTTTTTCCCCTCATTGTTTGTTATCTTTTCTATACTCGAGTCATCCAAGTGGAACAACAGCACACACCTCAGCCATGTCACTGGATATCTCGCAGCTTAGGGTATTAACAGATGTCGGAAATCTAGCCATAGAAACATCACAGATTGCTCTTCCTATCTCTGTGAAGCTGGTACCCCTCACAGGAATTCAACAGAACAGAATCGGTGGGTACCCTTTAGCTTCCCTGCTAAACCAGGCAAGTGGCTTCAGCCCAGTTCCATGAAGGCTGGGCAGGAAGACACTGGACTTTGTGCTGCAACAGCAGAGAAGGACACCAACTCATACACCATTCCAGCTGCTGCAGCAGGCAGAAAGAAATGCTTAGAGGGAAAGAAAGAGGCTACATCTGCAACCACCACAGTCTTCTGAAAAGGAACATGAATCTGCTGCAAGATGAAAAACGGCACAAGAACTGGCCATCTACTCATGTTCCAGATATTTATACACACCAGGTGTGAAAGTCTGCACTGCTTTGTGGACAAAGACGTTTTTAAAATTCCCACCAACACGTGGTGGGTGATTCACAAATATGGATATGAAATTCATTGCATCTGTTACTTGCAACAATCAACTGGATCAGACAGCATTTGTTTTTTCACTTCTCAGATACATTGACTGACTTCCAGTCTTCTACTAATGTGGTCCTAGCACACGATCTCCTTCCCTCTGTTAGATCAAACCTGCACTCTTAAGTACTTGGCCACTAAAACACAAACGCAAGTACTGGTGAAACAGATACTCCTACTGGTATCACAAAAAGCCATGTCACATGTGAGTGACCACCTGGGGTCACAATAGGCTTCCTGCTACTGTAACTTCATCTAACTATGAACCCTGTTGGCATTACACTCTTGTCTGATGTAGCCAAACTGGATGATATGTAGCACAGGTATGTTTTCAGCCAACAACTTCTATGCTCTCCCATGCCTGCCTGCTTCCACGAGGAGCTGCTCTTTCTTTCCACCTCTTTGGAGCAGCTGACCTCCTCTAACTCATAAACCACACCATGCACTGACTCACCAGCTGTACCACTGCACCGTGGAAACATGGGCAGCTCCCTACTACCCTCCATTCAGCCAACAGTCAGCACAGGATACCTTGGAAGATCATGACTGGGAGAACATGACGAGATGAAGAAAATTTTAAAATAACTAAGACTGCGAAAGTGAATAATTTTGACATTTTCTTCCTATATACTTTTATGTTGCATCATAACCTGGACAATAAATTGTAACTGAAAAGGAAGAATGAGTCAGAAGACCCATACAGCCCAAGGGTAACAGTCTTTTTTTGTAGCATAAAAATGCTGCTGATACACCAAGAGCTCTTTCTTCAATCAGTTTTGCCGAGAGTCTCCAGGTGCCACCCTAAAGGGGCAAATGGCAGTTTAGTTCTAGTGGCTATGTGGTGCTGCTCTAAGGATAGCAGCAATGGGCAACCTCCAACAGTAACAGGAAATTCATAGCCTCTCTGTCAAGTAGAAAATATAAGGCATGCCTTACCTTTCAACTGCTTGATAACCATGTATCTGTTTTAATCCAGAATCCATGACAATGACATGCTGCTCTCGAGACCTGTCCCCTTTTACTTGCACAGTCTTTGGACTATGCACTGAAATAGCCATAAAACAGTATCAAGAGCAAGGAGAAAGCATGTTATAACATTTCCCATTGCTTCCCATTCCTCTCCTCCTTCTTGCTGTGCTCACACACATACACACTTAATTGAAAGGGACACGGCAAACTTGGTGGATTTCTCCCCCCAAGCTGACATGGCAATTTATTTCATGGTTTATATGCCTTATAGCACATCGTATTAGGAGCAGCACTAGAACATGCGGAATTGGTTCAGTGTGATATACTATAATGGCATAGAAAAAAAAATGCAATATTGAGCCTCAAATGTATGTAAATGAGCAGAATCAAACCAAACACCTCCCTTGGGACCTGTATACTGAGGACAGTTTTACTGGCATAAGACAGGTGCGAATTTTAAATAGTACAATTATAGCTGCTTAATCCCTTAAAACAGACACATTAATTCAGGCAAATGTATTCTGCCTTTCCCTGGATTTGCTAGCATTGCTTTGGTAGGGGCTTACATTGAAACTAATCAAAAAACATTCTTTCATAGGTTTTATTTTTAATGAATTACTATGGGTCACCTGTGGTGTGGTAACTGAAAATGGGACTATCCACAGGCAGCCGAAATTCAAGATAAAGTCTGAAGGCTGTTGTAGAAGTTCAAAGCAAGCATGGTGCTGGTCCGCCTTTGTTACATGCTGAGAGACAAAGTGTGGCAAGGTACCTCAGCACAGAGGGCACACAGCAACACATTAAGCTGTGGTAACCCAACTGTAAGTTAATCACAACCTTATCTGCAAACATACTGCACATTTCCAGCATTTACCCAACTCGCACTCTGGCATTCACAGTTTATGACGTACTCTGAAGCACTTGCATTTATGAAAGGAAACACATTAATTTGACATGTTAGCTTTATTTGTTGAATCACTTCATTGTCATTTTGTGTTTTCTTAAAATGGTGAAATCTTGAGGTTTTACCTGTGGCATGATATTATTTAAAAACTACACAGAGCAGGGCACCCCACTCTATCTTCTCTTTGCTCATTAGTTTTCACATCTATCATTGTCATTTATTCCAACAACTCTAACAACTAATTCAATTACATTGCAATGCAAATTAATATTAATAATGTCATTAAGCAGATAAAATACACGTGAATTGAAAGAGTTACATAAGCTTAAAAACAGGTACCCGAATTACAAATTCCACTTTATTTACAAGCTGAAGTTAAATATTCTTAATTTTGCAGCCAAAGAACAGAATAGCACATCAACTATTCATCACTGGAAAAGTGTGTATTTTCAATAGCCTAAAAATTTGATTACTGGTTAGAGACAGCTACAAGGTTTATCTTGAGTGTCTGTGTAACAACCCTCACCTATTCTTAACAAGCCACAGTCACAACAACACAGAGCAATATTCACAGTGGGCTATTTCACAAAGAGCCCATCTGCCCTTTGAGCACTCTCCCTGCTCTCCCCCAGGCTGAAGGGCTTGATGCCCACCCTCCAAGTGAAGCACTTAGGGCCCTGCTACCTGCAGCTACTCTCCCAGAAGCCCAGGGGTTTCATGAACTGAGTGACAATACCAGGCCCATAATGATGGGGATGGTTTTCTCCACTGCGAACTATGATTTACCACTTTTTTGCACCTTGAAAAACTCAAGCAGAAACTATAAATTTAAATGACAGCACACAGATAAATGCAATACCACAAAGACTTTATCTTCAGAGAACTGCTTTGCAACACGTGTTGAACTTGTTTTTAGACAGGGGTTAATGCACCACAATAACAGAACAGGTGTCAAATCTTAAGAAAACCCATGAGAATTTTTTTTTCTTTAATTCTGGAACCACGAGATGAATGAAAGCAAACAGTTTGTTTACGCAGGAAGTAACATCCACAGCCTAAACACTACAAAGAGATTTCATATCATCACTTAAACCTATTCACTAGAAATCACTTTTGGTACACGAGCTTCTTAAAAGAAAGAGTACCCTGATTATCCTGTTAATTCTGCACTGATATTACTCTCACAAATTGCTTTTTTCCTTTCCGTTGTTGAATTTTCCTAGTGTTTCTAGCAGCAATTTGGAGCTTCCCCCCCCCACTATAACATTAAGCAAAGCTCAATGCCCTTACTGAAGGGAGCCCACATGTTCAACAGTTAAAGTGCAGTTCTCACCCGCCTGGGGCTGTGAACCGCGAGCCGAGCCGGCACCGAGCCCCGGCACCGTCCTTCCATGAACCCCCGCTACCCAGCACCGCCACAACGGCCCCGGACGCTGCGGCCAGCCCGGCCTCGCAGCCGGACGCGGAGACACTCGGCACCTCCGCTCGGGGTGCGAGGGATCCGCCGAGGCACCGCAACTTCTGCCTGCCTGCCTGCCTGCCCGCCCGCCCTCCGAGCCCCGCGCCTGAGCGACACCGAAGCAGCCCCGCTCCGCTCCGCTTCGCTCAGCCCCGGCCAGCGCCTACGCCCAAGCGCCGCAGACAATGGGGCGGTAGCCCCGCGCCCGCCGCTACTCACCGAACAAGGTCAGAGCCATCGCGGCGGCGGGGCGGTCCCGGGGCGCGGCGGGGACTGGCGAGGCGGCGCGGCGCGGGCATTGGCGCGGCGGTTCTCGCATCAGCGCGGGCACCGGCGCGTCCGCAGCAACGCGCGCGGGACTGTCGGCGCCCCCCGCGGGGCCGCTGCACGCGCTGCTGCCGCGGGGCGGGGCGGAGTGGCCGCGCGAAAGGGGAGGGAGGGCAGCGCACGGGGCGGGGGCGCGCGGCAGCGGTGGGGCGCTCCCCCGCCCGCGCGCGTTCACGCTGCGTCCCGCCGCCTCGGGGCGCCATCTTGGGCCGCAGCCGCCGGGACGGTTCCCATGGCAACGCGACCGGCCCGCCGGGGCACAAAGGGGGGCGGCGGCTCTTCGAGTGGCCCGGCTCCATCCCCTCCCTCAGCCCTGGCACCGGCCGCCCCCGTCCCGTTCTTCCCCGCTGAGGAGATTCCCTGTGGGCACCAGACCCCCGGGGCCAGGCTACGCCTCCCCAGGCTCGGCGGGCGGCGCCCACCCGGTACCGGGGCAGAACCGGCGGGGCGTGAGAAACGCGGCTTTTAAAGCGAGGTGAATATTTCCACTTAAGCGCCAGCAAATGCGAAGTGAGTGAAACCCCGTGTTTCGGTGTGAGCTGCGTCAGCCCGCCCGCGGCCGTCCTTGTGCCCTGCCCAGCAATAAAAACATCTCATCGAAAGGAGAGCATCATGCCCGGTGTCACTGACTGCACCGTTCGCGTCTTAGACCTGAAAACAGGGGTTGAGAAGAGAGGTTGCTGGCGCTCAGCAGAGGTCCCCCAGCGCACGCTGGACAGCCAGGACAGCCTGGGTTAACGGTACAGGAGTTTCTCACCTGCAAGTGTTCCTTCGCCTCTCAGATGCAAGCTGTGTATGCTGCAAATTCAAATCCAGCCTGAGCATAATCGACATAAATTGTTTACTTAGATGTAATCCATTACATCTGTGCAAATCCACAACCTTGAGACTTGAGAGACATCAGCCAGGGCACGCAGAGCGCAGGTGTTATTATGAGCATCTTTGCTCCTGCAGGGGGGGTGGACTAGATGGCTTTTAAAAGTCCCTTCTAGCACAAACCATTCTATGATTCTATGATCGTACAGCCTGGCCTGCCTTCTTCTAGGGCACTGTGATGGGCACCACAGCAGGTGGGCAACGGGAGGCATGCGTCCAAGACAAGGGTTTTGGACAGTGAAGGAAGAAGAGCAGCTACATAGGCTGAATCTACAGCCTCTGCAATTAATGGTCCAAGTTGTGTGAACACAGGTCAGGGCCAGCAAGAACATAAAATACATTTTCTTTCAATATGGAAGCTAAAACACAAAGGTCTACTTGAAAAAAAAGGGTGGTTTATATATTTACTTGCATGTGGGTTTTCATACTCTGAATTCTACCTTGTCTTTTTATAGAGAACAAAAGGAAAGTTTTCAGCATATTTAAATCTTGTTTAATACAACAAAAAAAATGAGGTTTTGTTACGTCTGTCGAATATTTCAAAATATAGGGGTTTATGTTGATATATTTTGCTTACTGGGCAAAGTTAACAAAATAAACATTTTATCCCAGAGTGATCATTTACTCCATTTTATTCCTTCCCAAATGAATTCCAGCACGGTTTCACAAAACGTTTTCATTTTGCATGTATAAAGTGCAAAAGTTTATTGAGCAGCTGGACTACTGAGAAATAATATTTTAGTTGCAGGGCTAAAAAGAGGTTAGATGGTTTGGAATAACAACACAAAAAATCTTTTCCATTCTGCCTACAGGATTTGACATATGTGTGCACAGATTTGCTTTTTGGAAATAAGTTGGATCCTCATACAGATTTTTTTTCTCTTATGTTTCCTGGAATTAAATCTCAAGCTTTCACTCCAACTTCCTTCAATTAAATAGACAGGTTTTACTCTCCCACTACTCCAAAATCTGTATTGCTATCTACTGACCTGCATGTTTATATTAGGACTATTTCCTGTCCAGAAACAGTAACACTATTTTTCATAATAGGTATTATCAACTCTACAGTTGTTAAGATCAGCCTGAGTAATTTGATTAGTTCTTTCAATTGCCTAATAATTCTTTTGCTAATAATACGGTTTTGTCTAAAACTTAGGGAAGTGTGTTGGTCATTTACCAGTTAGTGACTAGAGCCATATTTTACCGTGTTAGGAAGAGTTCTGCAGCTGATCTGAGTTTTCAAAACAAGTTGAGCTCAATCATTATTTCTAAATAGATTATTTTATAGAATCATAGAATGACCTCTGTTGAAAGAGGCCCATAAAAATCATTCAGTCCATTTCCTGTCGCTGCATAGGACAATCCTACCATTCACACCATGTGTCTGCAGGCATTGTCCACATGCTTCTTGAATATTGTCAGGCTTGGTGCCTTGACTGCATCCCTGGGGAGCTGTTCCAGTGCTCCACCACCCTCTGGGTGAAGAACATTTTCCTAATATCTAACCTAAATCTCCCCTGATACATATTCCTGCCATTCCTTCAGGTCGTATCACTGGTCACCAGAGAGAAAAGATCAGTGCCTGCTCCTCCTTCCCGTGTGAGTAAAGAGTAAAGGGCTATGAGGTCTCCCCTCAGTCTCCTTCAGGCTGAACAGACCAAGTGACTTCAGCCTCTTCTCATATGATTTCTCCTGTAGGCCCTTCACCAGCTTTGTGGCCTCCTCTAAACACTCTGCAGTAGTTTGATGTACATGGTACGTGCCATCTTACCCAATAGCAACTCTGCCTTTGACAAAGGTTGATAGCCTTGTCATAGCGAGAAGAAATCAAAGATGCAAATTATAAAAAAATTAGCCGGAAGTTCACTAGGAGAAGGTCCCTTCCCCCACACCCTGCCCTTTGAATGGACCTAAAATCCTCATGGCAATTTCTGTTTAACAACAACATTATCTTAAAATTACATAATACCTTATCAGGCCAGCACATCTCAGTGCACCAGCAATAACAATGATTTGAGCACAACTCTGGGAATTTCCTCGCCTTGTGCAGGGATGATGGAGGGAGACACACATGCTCTGGAGCAGCTTGCACAAAGGCCTAGCCTGGTCCTGTTCAGCCAGAGGGGCTGTTAATTTGGAGAGACCTCAGCTCATATGTTTCTCTTTTGCAGGGGAGAGCTCAAAAGAGGACCCTGTTTTGCATGACTTTAGTTTGAATGGCAGCAAGGGTGAGCTTGGTGTCTTGTTTCCCTGGATCTTTAGTTCTTGAAAGGCCCTCCTTTTCAGAACTGGCTTGTTAGCATCCTATTCTGCAGAAAAAGCACTATTATACCTGCTGCCTGGTAGGAATGTTTGGGATTGTATGCAAAGTGTATGTCAAGAATATACTTCTCCAGAAGAGAAATACAGACATAGCACCCTATTTTCTAGCTTTCTTGTCCTTCAGTAGGTTTCTTGCCTCATCTCCCAAACCTCAAGACTCTTTAAATACTGCAGCCAATTATGACTGCTTCATTCTTCACATAGAATTCTGCTATTGGAATTTGGCGTTGGTTTTCAGTGTTTAGTTTTTAGTTTGACACCTCTTCTTTAGCCCCCTCGCTCTGGTTGCTGAGCACCATGGGAGCAGTAGCCTATTTTCCACAGTGGCCTTTCTTTGATCCATCACCTTGTCTGGTACACAATTGCTTCTAATTACCTGACATTTATTCTTCAAACCTTAACTAATTCACTAATCATAATTTTAAAATTAGTCACTGACATTTTTAAAGATTTATATGCAACTGTAAAGAAAGGTTCCCAGCTAGTAAATATGTTGTGTGGAAAAAAAAAAACCCAAACCTATAAATCAAAGCTGTCCTGTATTAATGGGAAACAGTAAAAGTCAAGACACAGTGAGGTGCTACCTGATGGATAGGGGTATCATCTTATCACAGTTAATGTCTTCCTGCAAAAGCACCATAGAAGTTTTATCACATGCAGAATTTAATTTAGATTCTAATTTGTAATTGCTGGAAGTTTGTGGGATGGGTGTGTGCGTGCGCGCAGACAAGGGCTGCATTACTGAGCAGTTTCGGAGTTCACAGTATTTGCAACGGAACATTTATTCCTCGGAAAATGGCAAGGCAGATATCTACCACTTGTTCAGTAAGACAAATTCAATTGTTCTATCTGATTTAAAAGTCATCAATAAAAAGTTTGAAGACTGACTACTGAGCTTGCTAAATAAAATTAATGTTTAGAGAGAGCACAGCTATTTGAACATAACATCAAGCCTGTCACCAAACGCAGAATTGTCATTGCACATTACCAGCATTTTGGATAATCTTTCACCCTTTGATGAGAGAACTGGCATTTAAGCTTACCTCTTGGATGCTGTTTTTGTTCATTATGGCAAAGTCATTTATATACAATGTTACCCAACACTATACAGGCATATAGGAAGACAGAATTCCTGCATCAAGTACAGCAGCTAGGAGCAAGCTCTGTAAACCAGATATAATCGGTGTTTTATTGGGATTTTTGCTGTTCTGTAGATTGTGGTGGTATCAGGTTTTTTTTCTTTAATCTACAGGGTACAGGTCTAGCACAGTAACACCTACTGGGAGGAACCCAAGTATTGAATTTGATGATCATTGCCAAAAAATGCAAGATATGTGTAACATATTCACTATTCCTTCCGTTTTATATCACAGCTACCACATTGTAAAATTATATTTGGCATCCTACCCGGATCAATAGGGGTTGTGCTATAGTCCATGACAACAGAGCAGTGTAGTACACAGTAGGTGATGTACATCAATTAAAGGAAAAATTGGCTTAACATGCCTGCTCTTGGCTCTCTGGGTCATAAAAAAAAGTTCAACAGACATAGGTGACAATGACGACCCTTAGAGCTAGATTTTTTTTCTGGTTATACTAGAAACAAATGCCACAAGTTCTAAGGGGAAGTAGCACAGGAGTACAATCTTAATTAACACTAAACTGAAGCTGTTTGCTAAACATCTAAACAATATGCTGTGTTTAGGCTGATGTTATGAGACATCATGCCATTGTTGAAATTTCATCAAAGGAAAAAATCCCACTCTTGCTTATGTTTCCTGAGCAAAGTCCTTTCCAAAATAAGAAATAATTCTTAAGGACTTTTACATTATGGTTCCTATTTAATTGGATTTCCAAGACTTGTGCATGAATGTGATGAGAATTACATCATGAGCGGGTGCTATGGATAGGATATAGTAAATGCTATGTATGTATCTTGGCAAAACCATGAGGTCTTAATCTTTGATATAATTTCAATTAAAAAAACACCCTGTACCTGAATTACTCTTCACAGCCAGCTTTCCCCACGCAACAGATAGAACCAGCAGCGCTTTCCAAGAACATCCACCTTTGCTCCCCTCAGTAACATCTCTGCTCTAGCAATGCTGTTGTAAGTAGGTTGGAGAACAGAAATTGCAGGGCTAGGTATACCTGAAGCACACCTTTTCTTCCTCTGAATTCAGCATCTGCTTTCAGGTTCTCTAACAGGTATCCTGCCCTCTCTCTCAGGTCAAGAACTGCCTCATTCCTATTTTATTCCAAGCTTTCGTCTTTATCTTATTAGTTTTTTAATAAACACTGACAAACCTTTAATACTTTACAACTCAAATTTACAAGTACTTCCTGCACTACAGTTAAAGGACTGGTCTTCCTGTCTCCCATGTGTCTAGGGACAGAGGCCAGGAAAGGATTAGGTAATGAAGCATGCTATATGGAAAGGGAAAATCGAGAGCTACTCAAAATTCTTTTATAATCGTTACCACATAAATTCATAGATACCACCAAAACTAAGTGAGCTTTACCTTCCATTAGGGTGTGAACTTCCTGAGGGTGCAAGCAGACAAAACAAAAGGAGCTGGTCACCCTCACATTTGCTGTGGATTGTGGTCATTCAGTGTGTTGGGATTTATGCTGATACACAAAACTTTCCTCTTGCAACAGTTCTAGATGATGTTTAAAGCGAGCAATATCAAAAGAAACGAGTGACTGAACTATTTATAACTGCAAAACAGCATTTTTATTTGCAGCTGGTCTGAATATCCTTTAACACTAGATTTTTTATGAGATTTCTTATTGCTCATGTGCACACTTACTGGCAAATCACATCAGCACAGAATTCTTATGTGAGATCAGTTATTAATAAAATGATTAAAACATTAGGAAATTTCAAAATTGCTTGCACCTTTGTTCAGATACGAGCATACGAGTACTACATACTCTAGGTTACATTGAAAATTGTACTGCTTATGAAACACAATATGCTTTTGATTGCTTGTTTTATTAAGTGGAATGAACAGGCTAATTAAAGAAATTCCAGGAAGTTTCTGTTTTCTGTCTCCTAGGGACAAGCCTCAAGTGTCAAAGGAGATAATATTGATAGCTATAAAACACCCAAGTGTGTTTATACCGGTTGTAAAATGCAGCTTATAGCTCCTATTTAACTTCTATAACATTTCGTTTTTACACCATACTTAGAAATACATATTAAGGCATTGGTTGAAGTAGTGTTTGTATATATTTGAAAAAAAATTGATAATTGCAATTTAAAAAACAGAAGGCAAGCCATTGGCAAAATAATCTTTGGAATAAACTGTTATGAGTATAATTTAATTTATAAGCACTAAAAACTAAGAACAAGCTAGCTGTCAAAAATAAAAATATCTGCAAGATATTTCTAGTTCTGACTTTCAAAACATCTTTAACCCTCAGTGAATGATCTTTTACTTGAAGCCGTAAACTGTGCTACAGAATTGGTGAGGGTTTCTCACGCAATGATTTGAGACTTCTGGACCCACTGGATGGCTTTGAAAAACTGCTAAAGAAACTCAGCCTTCTCATAAGCAACCCAAACCTGCAATTCTGACATGCTATATAGAACCTCCACAAAAGAGGTTTGTTGGGTTTTGGTTTTTTTACTAGCTTTTCTTTAATTTGCAAGTTTTATTTCCATTAAAATCTAGAAAGTTCTGTTTACTCTTTAACTGCTTTAAGACAACATTTTCAAGTTGCACGTTCTTAGTGCAATTATTTCATTTTCTAATACTGTAGCCCTCAAAGTGATTTCCACATTCTTAGAGAAGCCAATTTACATGTTACTGAAGACATTAAAAAATTTTAAAAATAATGTTTTTACGGGTATTTTTTAAGCTCATGTGACTCTCCGAGTTGCATCTTCTTGGATACTTCAGGTTCTTTGAAAAAATGTCTAGGTTTTAGAGCACATGAAATGTATAAGGGTATTTTACAGCTCAGTAACAAGCTTTGTATGAACAAAGGAGCATGGGTCCTGGTAAAGCAAACTGCAGTAAATTTGAAGTTGGATTTTATGTGGTAGTTTAGAAAATGAACTACATGAATAAGAAGTGAACTTTGGAAATATTCTCAGAATTTCCTGATATATAAACACACATAATCTAGTTATAAAGGGTCTTTGCAGACCTTGATGATCTTTACTGATTAAACTTCAATGGCCTGAAGATGCTTCTATGTCCAAGTCTCAACGTGCTGAGATAGCAGAAACACTGTATAGTTACATTTGCAGTTCAATGAATCTCTAAGAATTGTGCATTTTCTTCCACCAGGAAGAATTTTGAAAGAGAATATAAACCCTTCCAAACTGAGCAAGGAAGCATGTGCAGCAGCAGTACCTTCCCGCTTTACTGTACTGCTAACTCTGCAAGCATGCTGGTAGGGGCAGCAGGGCACAAAAAGCATGATAGAATAATGTTGGAAATACCTTTCAAGATCAGCATTCATTCTTCAGGATTGCAGAGAGATGACATTAACCACAGGAACTTCAAAGAGCTGAAGGATATTAACTTTTTCCTCTTAATGATTCTGAAGTGTTATTGAAGAGATCAATAGCTTTTCCTGCTAAACAAGCTGTTTACATCAAGTATTCCTGGAGAGGACATAAACCAATCCTGGAAGTAATAGTGGGATTTAATTAGGATTTGAGATTTTCACTATTCATTAATTGATCTGGCAGTCTCACTACAGTTTTAGTGAACTGTATGTTTATAACAGTAATATTCCTTATGAAAGCACAAAGTTAACTGATTCCTTCTATGAGTCCTTTTATCTGAACCAAAACCCATAATTTATTATGTAGCCCCCATGGAGAGAATTTTCTCTTTTCTGTACCTGATGTCACTGTTATTTCTGGGGGAGCAGGAGAGAGGGAAGGGAGAAAAAAAAGTGTTATTTCCCTTTTCTTTAATAATGAAATAATTACATCCCATGGTTGTGCACACTTTGCTTATTGTTAACCAAGACACGTGGGAAGCCCCTCAGCAAAGCAAAAGTAAATTAACAGCTATCCAGGTCCTAAATTGACAATGCCAGGAACGATTACTAAGACTTGGCTACTTTTCAGCTGTGCATGCAGCAGTTTTATTTTAAACGAATCAGAGATCACACAACTGGTCTCAAAATCTGACTTGCACGTCACCACATCAACCTCAGATCTGGAATTCAGCCTCATATGTCCAACTGTTAATTCACACGATCCCCAATCAAATGGAAATATAGGAAATTAATTCCTGGTTCAGTCCTTCCAAAATTTGGCTCCTAGTGATTTTCTATATGCAGTAGAGATGTGATACCGAAGTTTTCAGCCTGTCAAATACAATGGCATCAGAATTCCGAGTTTATCTGCAGCAACAAGGCACTGATTAGGGAAGCAGTTTCCAAAAAACATTTGTTTTGGTTTGGTTTTTTTTAAACCTTGGTACATCAAGGAAATATGTGTTGAAAAGATGCAAACAACAAAGCTCCAGGGCAAACACTGCACAGCAATGCATGAGTGTGAGTTGCAGCAAAGTTTCAACAGCCAATTGAAATTCAGTTAGTTTATTCTCTGAGAGTGTCAACATCAATAGCATTAATCCAGATTATCATCTTATACAGCATTAAAATTAATTTCCTCTTTATAGCATATAAGCATTATTAATATAAAGACAAAAAACCCCCCATTAAAATTAACATTACCTGTGCTCAGTCCAGTTCTTTGAAGGAATGAAAAAAACACTGTGCAGGCACTATATACTGATTCAATTGCATTTGGACTTAGCTTGACAGCTTCAGATAACCTACATGCAAAATTTGGATAGATCATTACTAACCAGATGGTTTTCACTATTCTTTCCCCATTATTTTAAGGTTCAATTGCATGGCTGTTCGCTCTTAAGAGTTCTTTTCTGGCCTGTGCAGACAACAGAACATCTTCCTTCTGCCAGTGAAGAACCATATCATTCTCATAGCATCTCACGGCTCTGAAAACTTGGTAGTGAAGAGCAAATGCAGCCATGACACCTGCAAGACCACAGTTGTTGCTCAGAGAAAGCCACTATTCTCACTTTAAGAAACTGTCCTAAATCTAGGAATTTCCTCCTATATTTTTAGGTAGGACAAACGACAGATTTCTTAACGCTTTTCAGACTGCATTTGTCACCACTTCCCAAACTATTCCAGTTGCATCTATGGAAACATGGTTCCATGACAGTTTGCTCCCACCTAAACCAGAGCTTCTCTAGTCCTGTTCCTGCTCCCTGCTGTATCTTTGCTGCTGCAGTGGCCAGTGCCTGATGCCATGGCCTAGGGAGGTACCCAGCATCCTTCTAGACTGCTAGATGAGGGCATGAGTGCCAGTGCTGGTATCACAGCAAGGGCAGTGGAGCCCACAGCAGTGTGAACCTTCAGATGATTCTCTTGATGAGAGCTGTGCTGTGAGTGCCCTTGCTAATCAGACTCTAGTATGCCTCAGTTTACATGAAATATTACACAAAACAGGAATGAAGGTGAAGGATTCCTTTATCGATCCACAAATTCCTTCAGAACCCATCAAATTGATGTTATATCATCTTGATCAACTTCTGCAATAACATCAGCAGGGCAGATTAGATTTTTGCACCAGCCTCCAAAATAACTCTCAGAGGCTGTTGGTCTTGTTACAGCCCTGGCAACCGCTGCTGTGAGCATCTTGCATTGGAACAGGGTAACAGTGACCAGTGGATGAAGAAATTCAAATCATGCATGGAAAAAGCAAGCCAATAAACAACAGCAACAAAACCTTCTATCACAATGAGGTGCAAATCCATCGAAAGATGGACACTGCAGAGCTCTCTTCCATCAGCTGCTTATAAAGCAGGCGTATCTCCATCACCAGGTTCAAATCACAAGGCGGTTGTGACAGCTGTCTCCTATCCCCAGTTTACACTGATGAATTCATTTAAATATAATTACAGGGCAGAGTCATTATTTGTTCTTGCTGTACAAGGAAAGACTGCTATTCAACTCTAGGAGCCAGTTTATGGCGGTTACTTTTTCACAAGGTTATTTTAGAGACCAAATGTTAATATTGATTTTTTCTAAAGCTTATATTCTTCTCTAAGGAGCTGAGCAGGCAAATTGTGCTATGAAAACACTTATACCATTCCCTGGTAGGTCATTGTAACAGACGGAATGGCTTCCCCTTATCTCTTTGGAGGATGAAGAACCAGAGGGAAAAGCCTCCTACAAGCAGAAGGACAACCAGAGGGAAAAGCCTCCTACAAGCAGAAGGACATTTGAAATTATTCAGTGAAGCAGTGGTGCCTTTTGACTTTTCTTCATACAGCACTGGCCAAATTAATGTTTTTGTGTTTAATTATCAAGTCACAGTAAGGTGAAGCCTGTCAACTCTGTGTGAAAGTTTGTTCAACCCTTAGCAGGGGAAGTCTCCACTACCTGCCTGAGGCTGGCAGCAGCAGGAGTTCCCCAGCAGCTTGCAGCAGGCAGTACAGCTCCCCAGCCCCTGCGGGCACCAGCTCAGCGAAGCTGTAGCTTCCCTCAGCCTCTCTATCTTCTTCTCTCAAGAGCTTTATGTGCTGTAAAATATCATGAAAAAAATATAAAACATTTATGTTAATTTAAAGAATGAATTTTCTCAAAATATTCAGTAGTTACCACTAGATGGCATTTTGTTCCTGAGAAATTAGGAACTCCCAGGTTTCAAATTACTTGTTACAGACAGTAGGAAATGGCATTATTTATCTCATTTGGCTAATAATTTATTATCCATTGTCTTCTATAAGGAAGACATCATTAACATGATGCTTAATTGCGAATTTATAAATCTCCTTTATTTAACTGTGGTTTGTGACTCCAGCCCTCTGCTCAGTAGGCAGGGGTTTAAGCTGTGCTCAGCACTTACCAAAATCTTTCCAACATTTTTAAATGAATTACAAATGTAGGCCAGTTCACAGAGTTCAAGCATGGAAATATGCCAAAATGCCTTGCTCCAGTAACCATACACAGTATTTCCTATTTTTGGATAAACGCTTAATACAGATTGAAGCACCAAAAATAATTCCTTCTCAGGAAAAGAGCTATTACAATTTGATTTTATGAAATAATAATTTCATCATATTCACTTATGAATATTATCCTTTGCAGCAGTTAATTTTAATTTCAGCTTGTGCAAGCTGTAACAGTACAAGATGACATTTCCACTCTTATTCTTCGCAGGATACAATGTGTCGTACCCAGAGGTGCAAAGAACTTCTGCTGGGGACATCCTAGGGTGACATGTAGGTAGCTTGTTTAACATCCATAAGCCTCTCTGTATCTGAATAAAACCAAGTAAGAGGATTCTCATACTGTGCAGCAAAATAGGAGACTGAATTTGAAACTATTCAAATTTTCCTTGAAACAGACAAGGGTACAGTTAACTCTTACTTATAGAAAGTCAGAACATCTTCAATAAATGTACTTAATTTAATTTTGCATGCAAATATACGCAATATTATGAGGATTTTTTTCATCAAATCATAGGTACTGTTGCTCTGAGCATATATCATCCAGTTTAACAGTTCAGTATAGCAAAATTCAGCAATCAGAATATTGACAGAACTTAATTTCCCACTGAAATATTGAAAGAAAAAAATCCCATAACAGAATAAAAAAAATATTCCAAGTATGCTCTATGAAAAACAGTTGTGTAGTATAAAACTATATGCCAACTTCCTTCACAAATACTTCACTTCCAAGCATTCTTTAATATATACTTGATGTATCTGAAGCATAGGTCTCTTGCTACTAACAGGTCTCAGCTCCATCAGCAACAGCAACGGTCATCGCTGGCCCCCGCAGACAAGGGGCTGAACGGCTGTTGGTAGATTAGACACATTATCAAAATCTTTCAGGCTGGAGTCTTACAGAGTCATAGAGGTCAGAAAAGACCTCTAGCATCATCCAGTGCAACACCACTGTGCCTACTAAACCATGTCCAGAAGTGCCACATGTACACATTTTTTGAACACCTCCAAAGATGGTGACTCCACCACTTCCCTGGGCAGCCTGTTCCAATGCTTCACCACTTTTTTAGTAAGAATTTTTTCCTAAAACCCAATCTAAAGCTCCCCGGCGCAACTTGAGGGCGTTATGGTAGCATTCAAATAACCCACAAACACTGATATCACAGGTTTATGAGCACTTGAAGAATAAAATTGAGAAAATATTCAGGAAAAATCTTCTCTGCTCAGACTAAGTTACTGTAAGGCACTAGGTATGACTGCAAGTTCCAAGAAGTAACTTTGGGCCTTAGAAAGAAATACAATATTGAGTTAGAAGGAAAAAAAAAAAAAGAGAGAATTGCTGGATCACAATGCACAGAAAGTCTGTGCATCATTCAAATTTTCTTTGTCTAAATTATGTTTACTGCCAGGCGCATTGATTAGCAGCTGGCTAAATCAGATCCTGCTTTCATAATTGCTTGGGAAAGCCTCATTATAGAAGGAATCTAACTTCACTAGGGTAAAATTAACCTTCAGCTCTCCATGAAACAGGTACGAATTTATTTGAAATTGCCATTGTAGGAAAGCTGCTTTGGTTTAAATAACATATTGTAAACAATGGTGTAATGCAACACTTCATGTAGGTTTGTATTTTTTAGCAAGTATATACTTTTCCCCTTTTTTGTTAAATGTAGCTTAATACTATTCTCCAGCAACATAGAGTGAAATAAATCAATAGACATGTTGAAACGAGAGAAATAAATCAATAGACATGTTGAAACAAGCAGTCTACAAAGTTTTGTGTTTATAACAGCCTCAGTGCGTCAAAGTGGTGACATTTTCTGAGGCAGACAAGACCCACAGGATATTATGCACCCTAACAAATCTGTCTGGGTGCCTGGCATATTATAAAGGGTGGTGATGTTAAGTGGTGGTGGGGTGCCCCTACCTGATAGGTGAGAACAGCAACTACAAAATCTCAACTAGACACAAAATTACAAGAACAGGTAAAGAGCGTGCATTTCTTCCCTGAAACAAAATTATTTTGCCAGATACTTGGAGCAGAGGAAAGGCCAAAGTTCACAACAAACTTGTATTTATGATTTAAAGTGACCAAAGAAAGGCAGCATCCAAGTCACTGTAACAGGTTTCCATCTCAAGGAAGCCAATGCTGTGCCATTTGTTAAGCAGTAATGACAAACACAACTATGCTGACATCTCAAAAATGGCATTCTGGTTGTGTGGTGACTGGAAACAGAGCCCAAAGATCTATGGCCAGCACTATTCTTACACAGCTTTCAAGAGACTGATGCTTAATTTATGGAAGAAAAAACTTACATCCTATTATAATCAGAGCTCTAAAAAGTTTGGGTAACCTGATAGAGATAGCATAAAGAAATCTTTTATATATTCATATATTTTCAATTGTAAACTTACTAGCTTGATATTAATTTAATATTCAACAAAATGATCAAGTATTCAAAATGCTCCTCTCATCCAGTGAAATACACAGCATCTGTTCAGCATTTATAAAGGATTACCTATTGCTTTCAGCAGAAATCATCAGCCCTTTAAAGCAATTCTGCTGAAAGGGAGGACAGAAAACAAGAGAACTGAAATATTAGTCTTTTGCTGGTTTTGAAATCATAACCATGCTGACTATAAAGTTTGTTGACATTTATAGACAACTGGAATGACTGTACTATGTTACATCGCCTTTAAGAGTATCTTTCTTAACATGCACTATGAATAACAGGATGTTTATACTACTTACCTCAAGTGAGATCAAAACATTTCTAACAACACTGTAAACATTTTGAAGAAATAGCTCATGACAGAACAAATTTTCATGTCAGCGAGCATTGTCAGAGGAAAGGGCTGGCGTAACTGAGGAGTGAAACACAGCACCTTCTTGTTCAGATGGAAATGGTGGCAAAAGGTGTGGACTTCTTTTTCCTCCATTTCATTCTCTTAATTTATTCAGAAAGGCAATTTATTTTGCTGCTTAAGAAGAGGGCTCGTTCTCTCTCTGCTTTTTTTCCATTTTCCTCTGATTAGAATCCTAGATGTAAGACGTGGATGTAATTTCCCATTTTATATTTAAACATAAACAAATTAGTAACCTTTTGAAATTATTGTTTCTAACATGCATCAAGTCCAGTGATTTATCAAAAGGACATTCTTCTTGCCTTCTCTAATGGTCTAGAAAAAGTAATTCAGCTAAAGAGAGGGAAAGACTATATATGTACCATGCCAATACCAGCTGGCAGTGAAACAAGAGCAGGGACATTTTGGACTGTGGAAAAAAAGAATAGATGTTAACTTTTTTCTCACAGGTAGCTGAACACACCCATCAGACTTGAATTCATTGCATTCATTCCACCTGGGGACAGACAGTATTAAATGGAGTTACAATAGCTCTTGTTTGTACTTCAAAGTATTAAGCTAGCCCTAGGTGAGAGTCACGTGAGGAAAACCCAGTTACCTGTAGTTCTGTTCCTTGGAAGGGATCTATTTGACACCACATTCATTCCTTGAGCTCATCTTCTCAGTCTCACACCGACAGGTCTCCCTAAGCTACAGGGTATTAAGCTCATTAATCGTAAGCATTACCGACGCTTTTTAATTGCAAGCTGGAGTATTACCAAAGTGGCTACAAATACTGCCCACTCCCTGTTCTGTGTCTGCTGTTGGTATTAAAAACAAACAAACGAAAGTTCGAATCCTTTTCTTTGCTTCAAGCTGATTTGTACCTTTTATGCTTGTTACCATTTCCAGTCAACTCAGGCAGCTCAAGCTACCGTTTCTTTAGCTAGGCGTTAAAAACAATAAATGTATTTGGATAATCATTTCACGACACTTTTCATTCTAATATTCACTTCCAGATTAAATTCCACTATACGTGGTTTATTCAAAAGTTTAAGAACCTTCTCTCCATTCTTTCCTTGTCCTCAAAAATGAATAGGAAAAAAAGTGCCTGAACAACTTACATCATCATTGTAAAAACGGTAACAGAAGAGGGACAGAGACTTTGAGCAAGGCTTAAAATAAAACAATTACACAAATTGGATCAAGTTTATGTGCCATTATTCTATTTACAGCCATGTTACTAGATGATAACTAACCCCACACCTGGGAAGTTAGAAACTCTTTTTAAAGGTAGTTGCACTTTGCAGAATTATGAAACCATCAGCACACAACCTGCACTCACTAAAATTCCATATTGGAAATTCAAGATGTCCTTCCAGACCAAAATGTGTATTTTGTAATGTATTTTGTTCTAGGAAGATGTAAATGTTGGCATTTCTTAAGCTTCTCACATGTGTTTTAGCTGAAGATGACAAGATACACAACACACAAATTCCTTTCCTGACAACTCACTTGAAATGAACATTTGCTATGGAGATTTAACATAGGCAACATATGAGGAAGCAATATGCAAAAAGAAGAAATCCCACACTAATATATAAGCCCTTTCAGGGGCTCATCACGCACAGAAAAATATTTTGAAGAAGAAGAAAGCAAAGAATAAGAAAGGTCAAGATCTTAAACTCCATGAGGTAGGAGGGGGAAAAAAAAGTCACAGGAAAACCTAAAATGAAAAGGACAGGACACTTTAAGAATGTAAAACTTTGAAAACCCAAATTATTTCATGTGGACCTACCCTATAGTGTTCTACAAGACATGGGCTAAATAAATCATATCTGTATTATTGTTGTTATGATGGTTAAAAATAAAGACTACTTTAAGCCAATCTTACACTCACTGTTCTGCAATGCAAATGAGCACAGTTTAAATTATTTCTCTACTGAGGCAACAGGCAGCATATAAATGCAAACAACCTTCATTAGACACATTGTCATGAGTATATTTATCATGTCAAGAAGCATTGCTGAAGTTTCCTTCAGCGCAATTTAACATTACCTTACTTTATTAGGATCCACTTAATTTCACTATGTTTTCTCCTCATTATCATTTATGATGACCAATTAAAATGTATGTGTCTGTCTAAGCAAATTGCTTCTGTAATTCTGGTAGCAGAAATCACCACTCATTCAACACTTCTGTCGTCTCGTTCCACCAGTGCAGTACCTTTCTTTGCTCAGCCTGTATCAGCATTCTAAAGGGAAAAAGCTTACTTGGAGAGCTGGGTATAAAACTGGGTCTTTTTACAGTCCAGACAACAGAGTGGGCTGGTTCCCCCCAGGTGCCCTGTTACACAGTCTTTGTTTTCCTTGGAGTGACACTCATAACTCCTAGTCAGAAACAAAAACATAATGAAGTAACACAGGCCCTGGGCATTATTCTCATATGGGACTCAAAGTTGTGTCCAGTTCAAATTTAACTTCATTTGGTCAATGCAGGCCGTAAGTGTGATACGTAGAAACTTAACCTTCTTCTTTCTCCCCCTCCAAAGCCTTTGTATCAGAATTCAGTCAAGAGCTTTTAAGTGATGACGTACGTATCAAGGATGTGCTGTGCCATATACCATGTTTCTAACACTCACAAATAAGCCCAAGACATTTTTAATATTCCAAAAATCAAATGTGAGAACATGATCTTTCCTCAACCTTTCAAAACAATATTGTGAGCCATTCATCTGACTACTTTTGTTATTTCCTAGCTTCACGTACACTACAATAAGATTTAAGATATTTGAAAATCAGCTGGACATTCTGATTACACACAACACTTGCGCTGTGGATCTTGGGGCAACTAGAAAAGCTAAGCAGCACCTGGCATCACCACACCGTGTTTATGAACTCCTTCTCTGCAGATCACCTTGGACCCCTGGAACTAACAATACAAGGCCCATTCCTCAGAAGCTGCTGGAACTCAAGTGCAGAGCAATGGAACTCGGCTTATTTTCCAAGGAAACGCGTTCTTATTTACATAACATTACTTTGACATTATAGTAATGATTCCCAGAGAAATGCTGGTAATTGCAAGGATAAAGAAAAAAGTCTGAAGACAGTGCTGCCTTTTAGAACAATTATAATTTCATTAAAATAGGAACATAACTTAAAGATAGATTTTATTCTCTTTGATGATTTACTCATGCAAACTGCACATAGAAGAAAACAGTACAGTTTGTGAAACATGTCAAATGTAAAGACCCAAAATGCCAAGTACAGAAGTAGTGTGACATACACCTCAAAATGGAATCCATGGTAGTACAACTAATAACTTTTCTCTATTTGCTGAACACAGATTTTAATGGTTCTTTTTCCAGCCCCACTGTTAAATTCATTAACTGTTACACATCTCCTATTCACGTATGTAGACTTATTTTACAAGCGCGATGGTTTTGTTATTAAAAAAACTCCACTTATATAAATATTATTTAAAAGCCTTTGTGTTTAGGAGAGCAAATTATAGTATAATCAATGAGGCCTTATCTAGTCCACCAAAACTACAATGAAAAGTGACTGCATAGCTTTCCTGCAGAATTCACATTTTGTGCCTTTGCAATTATTTTCCTTCTCACAAGAGGTCTACTGTATTTCACCATCCTGGAAACGTTCAATAACTGTTACAGCTTTTTATCCTGGAATTGGGAAAGTAAGACTTTTAAACACGTAAGATTATCAACTCAACTTTTTTAGTTTTAAAATACAAAATAATTAGAATCCCTAATATTTTCATGCTTAAAGCCCTGCAATGATACATATATGACTTAGACACTTTTGTCCAGTTTTCACTATAGTATGGTTGTATATATATTGCAGAAATTATGATTTCCCTGCGGATCGATTACATTTTTAGATTTAAAACTGAATCAAATAGAAACTTGATGGCACTGACTCTTAAAAACACATAGTATAGTGTGGAGAAGGAAGAGCAAATGAACTACACAACTCATTATAAATGCATTAAATCTTTGTTATATACATAATGGAATCCTGCTTTACTGCCAGTTGCTACTATGCATCTGTTTTTGCTATTATACAGTTTTCCAACCTGAAAGCACACATCTACTTTTTTTAAACAACTTAATCTATTGTAAAATATTGTACTGTATTTGGAACATGAGTACAGAATCAAAATAGATAATGGCACATTTAAAAAACTCAATATCCTATAGATGATTGGATAATGAGAAAAAGTGTACCTACAATCATCTCATCAGAAACAAACTACACCATGGAATGTTAGTTATCCAAGTTCGCACAGTAAATAACATTTTAAAACTGCAATCACCTATCAGCCAGCATCACATTGAAGGCATCTTTAAACATTCAAGCAAAAGACTGCTGGCGTTAACTACTGAACCATTCTCACACACACACCACACACACCACATTATAATTACATTGTTTCCAAGATACGGTAGATACTGATTTTTTTTTTCCCCACAAGAAAGGTATCAAAATTTTTGCTACTAAAAGATGACAGTGCTTACACAAGAATTAAGTACAAGTTAGCTTGCAAATACAATACAATGACAAAAAAAAAGTCTTGAGTTGTCTGAAGAAGGATTTTAGGCTTTTCTGGCATCCAAAACCATGAGTAAACTTAGTCTGAGACTCAAAAATCCACAAATATCAGTCTACTTTGGAATACTAAGTATTCCATATTTGATAACCCTGTATTTTACAACATGCTTATTCGTTTCAGTCTAGGAACAAAGGGTAGTTATAGATATCTATTCTGACCGGAGAAATAAAGCTCTCCTCCCCTCAGAATGAAAGTGTTGGAGGGGGGAAAAAACCCACCTGACATCAATTTAAAATTTAAAAAAAAAATCAAATCTATTTAGTAATGATCCTCATCTCGGACAGGTATGTGCATAAGAGTACTGTATCTCATAGTGTACTGGCCCTGTTAAACAAATTAAAACTCCCAATAGTTACAAAGCCAACCAAAATGCTATACACAAAACAACCGAAATGTTTTTATCCCATGTTCTTCCTCTCGTAATGTGCAAAACAACAAAAAGGCAAAAAGACTAAAAGCAAATTTACTGTTACTGTCTTTCTCTTGCCTAGTGCTTTATGACCTTGTCAATGTTACAAAGTCAATAGGGACTATGCAGAACTTTGGTATAAAAATGTCACACAATATTACTATCACAGTCTTGAGGATGACCTTTAGTAATTCACCCCAATGTTCGCTGAAATAATACCAAATTAAAAATGAAATAAACCACATTGTACTGTACAAACATTTTACACATTAAGCACAAAAAATAACTAGTAAAACTAATACTTAAAAAAAAGTCTTTTGCAAAGAGACTAGAACTGCTGTCCTGTCTCATTTTCACCTGCCAATCGTTAAAGCCAAATTTAAGTGGATTTTAAAAATGAGTAATTTGAAGCTACAATTTCTCCTAGGTGGAGACTGGTCTTTTGTTGATTTCCCTTTAAAGTCACAAATGTGTATCTAAGAAACTGATGCAATGCAAGTTTTCGATCAACTTCCTGAAGGCTGTGACTGGGAGGGAGGAGCCATGACGATCTGGGAAAGCACTGGCTCTGTGCTCTGGTCCGCCATCTGGGTGAGAACAGAGGTTGCCACGGCTTCTGCCTTGGAAGTTGAGCTTATGCCGTTGGAAGTGCTGACAGAACTGTGCTGAATAGCCTCTGTGTGTGGACTGCTTGGCACTGATACGTCTTCTGAACTGTCATCTTTATCTGCAGCTGAAGAAGAAAAACTAATTTATTTTTCTCCCCTGGAATGGGCACCAGCACTTCCTGAGTAACAGCAATCATACCCTAAACAAGTAAAATTCATGGTGTAATGCAGTACAAATTGCAAAACAACCTTATTTTATTTTTTTTTTTAAGCCAATACTACTTTCTAAGCAAAAAATATGGACTGCAGTATGGAAAATTCAGGAAACAAGGACATTTTCACATCTTCAAAGTCATGATTAAAACTGTCCAATTTCCTGCCTAGTAAATCAGCCTGTGGGTACCACGCATAATTCTAATGATGAATGCTCATGTCAATAAGTGATATTTATAGATTAAAAATGCTATCACATCTCCTAGTGCTATATGAATTGCCTTTAGATTTTTAACATGTTATTTACTGAGTTTGCTTTAGCAATCAAATGAGAATACTTCTATGTTCAGTAATTAAAACTTGTGATCATCAATAGGATATCTGAAAAATATTTACACTACTAAATTAATTGGATAGTATTTCCAAAAATTTTCAACCACATTCTAACAGAGTGAAGTTCAGAAACTTCTTTAGCATACAAACGCCTCTTAATAAGATTTCAAATTGTTTTTTAAAGTATTTTTTTTCATGACATAGGGTAAACATTAAAAAAATATTCTCATTGTGCAAAACTAGGACTTACTAAAATGTGATCTGAACGATGCACAGACATCCTAGTCGTGCTAAAATCATCCTTTTCTTCCAGACTACAAAAGTTAGCCAAGGCATTATGCAAGCACTGTCAAGCAAAAGCTCAGACAAAAAAATCCAATACAATAAGCCTACTGTTTTTTCACTCAAAACTAGAAGTATGAATTTAATTTTAACTTTTTAATTAAAATTTAGTGCTACTTAGTATTTTCAAGTATTTTGCACAGAAGTTTTATACTCTGATTTAAACCCAGGGTACAGATGGAACACTGGAACTCCCTTTTAAAACACTACAGATTATTGTATAATATAATAACACAGAAAGAGACATACAAACATAGCCAGAACAAGCATGAACTATTGCTTGTGACAAAGCAATGGAACAAAGCTTTATTTTCTCTAGACTTGTCTTTGCAATCCCTTTCCAGAATTGCTCGACATTGGCCTATAAATTCATAAGTTACCCAGAAGAAGAGAAGGAATGTGAAAGGATGACTAAACATTACCAAGGCAAACAACACTGTGATATCATAGCCTCATTTCCATAGAACATCAGGCTAAGAGCAACTAAAAGACACACCAGACATGAACAAAAAATAATGAGTGAAGTTTATGATGTACTGAGGTTTGTACAACATATTAGCTCCAGGTAAGAAAATTCACTAAATTAGCGAGTCAAGTCCTCAAAATAAAGATCTTTGAAAAATTCTATGCATACTAAGAACACGCTCCTCTTCAAAGCCTGAAGATCAGAGTTCTATTACCAACCGCTTTTGGAGAAGAATGGTAAGGTCACAAAGGACACATAAGGAAGCAAAACTGCTATATTTTTGCCTAAGAAATACTGCCTACATGAACAAGGTACCAGTTTCTCTCATACCTTTACTACAAGAGCATGGACATAATCGTTTGAATGTATGTATCATAATGTTCTGAGCCACGAGGCCAACTATTTTACAGATGCTGCATTTTTTCAAAAACAGATCTTTGAAGCACTGAAGGAGATAAGAGACAGATGATATTGAGCTAGGGTTGCAATTACCACATATCCCAAGGTTACATGGTCACCATATATATATACTTCTGAAAGACATTTGTGATTCTTACTAGGATTTTCCCATTCAAGAACAGACAGAACATGAACGAGTGCCAATTCAGTTAACACTATTCAATGAGATTTCATCACTTCATCTCTATCAAAACCTACAAGATCTCACGTAAAAACAAGTAAGAAGGAATACATGCACCTTTTTAGGATATGATAAAAAGTATGTTTTTAGAGTAGTTAAACATTGCAATTATTTGCTCCTCAGCATTGCTTACTAATAACTTTCATTAAGGTAAACAAAAAATTTCAGTCTTCAGAAAAAACCCCCATCAAATACAAAATGGGAATGAGTAGGCAAGCACTGACATGGGATTCGTAACTCCTTTTAGTCCCCTGATAACCACTAGAAAGGAAGCCTCATGGTAATTCTCATCAGGCCATCCATGGCTATAGAGAGCCTCAAGCCTAGAAATGCTCATTTCCAGTGAGCTGGCCTTGGTGAACATTTTCTGCAGCCCCCGAGGGAATGTCACCTGGCCAGAATGGGCTGGTAGGAACAGAGTGGTGTGAATTATTTGAGGTCTGAAACTGGTTAGCTACCTTCTACCATTTCTTTAAAACCAGCTAAAGAACAAACCCCTCATTTAATAGCATCTATCTTAGAGCCTCTATTTATCTTCCTTTATATTAATTTTTGAACAAATGTTCTTGAATATTATGATGTCCTTTAGAAAAATACAAAAATACCTAAACCACCCCCCTTTTTTTTTTTAAATAGCTCGAATTTTCACAATACATTTTCTCCTCAGAAGTTTTCCTGCTCTAAGCCTGGAAAAATCCTGAAAAAACATAGGAGTATCGCAGATGACTTTTAGAAGTAATCTGGTATAGAAGCGCTAAAATGAAAAATAGATGAACATCTTTAGATTTGTCCTATACGCTGCACATTTCTCCCTCTCCCCAACATTTAAAGATGCATTCAGAAACAGTAGCATACTTCTTTGGGAAATAAAGAAGTACAAACTGGCTGAAAACTCAAACATTGCAACAGAAATCCATACTGCCTCAAAGCACAATAACCATTTTTCTGATTTCTGTGTCCTGATGACACCTATTTTGAAGTAGGCGCGAGACCTTCTAAGTAAGGAAAATACGATTCCAAGAACAATCTTAGCAGAAAGGAGAGGGGTATGTGCATTGTTGTGATTTTCATTTGGCCAAGACAGAAATGATGTTACAATATATAAGAAGGGGCCAAGAATACCCTGAAAAGCAACATATTATTTGTGCCTATGTAAGCGTATCACACGTGAAACCCCACTAAACTGTGGACTTCGCTGTTAATACACAGCCTGCATGTTATAAACTAGCACTGTCTCATCAGTGCACAATATTCAGCACTGCAGGAGCTCTGTAATCCAGTGTCTTCTATTTCTTCCACAGGTTGACTGCCAAACCACTCAATACATTTTTGAAGCAATTTAACTTCAATTACTTCAGGAACATAATATGTTTATTTAAAAATACTCTCTATGAACACCATTTTCATGAACTTATTAACTGAAACCATTTTTAACTCTTCAACATTGTATTGTGGGTAAGTAACTTAGCCAGCATGCTTTCCTAACAATATTCACACATAGATAATGTGACAAAATCCTTTCAGAGGGATGGCATTACAGCTATCATTCCTGTTGAACGTTGACTACCAAAAGACTTCTCAAGAAACTAGGAGAGCTATGCTTCCTATCTCCTTGCCAACTTTTTTTTTTCTAAAATGTAAGCCTTTTTGCTAATTAGTATCTGTATTCTTATTTATTTTGCATTCATTAGTAAAATTAGAGCATTTCTGAGGGCAGAAAATAAGCATTACTAAACCGGTCATTTGTTAATTCTTCAGTGAAGAAATTCTTGGCATTTAATTAGTTTGCCAGTTCAAGACTTACATTTAAATATTTTTCATCCCAATTCAGGAACACACATCCTCAGAACATCAAAATTCAAGAAACCTACAGGGTTTTTTTTGTTTCGTTCCCCTTCCACCCCCACCCTGTAAAATCTTGCATGCATAATGCTATCCCCTGGTAGCATCCGTATGAAATTATGTTGTTCTGTCAGATGGGAGCCATAATGGCCTCATCCCTGCAGCAATCATTGTTAATACAAATCCCAAACATATTTCTATACTGTTCCAATTTGCTCCAAGATGCTATTTTCCATCTTGTCAAAATGACTGGAGATCAAAGGACCAAGATTTATAAGCTCAAAACTGACAAAATCAGTATTCTAAATATATATGGCAATATAGAGTTGCTAAATCTCCTGAATCTTTTAAATTAAAAAATATTGCCCATTCTGATGAAATTGCTTACAACGACTACAAGTAAAGATGGTGGCCATTAAGTTTTATCGCAAGCACCTGAGGATCTGTTTGCATGTAATACAAAATGTTCCTTTATTCTCCTGAATTACTGACACTAGCAAATTAAAATGAAGTGGCTACATATGGCAGAAACAATCTTCACATTTACAAATATCCTGAAATATCACTAAATCATAAAAATGAAAGCTGTGGGTTATATATTATGAATGTTGCCTAATGCATTCCCAGCTCAGTTATTTGTAACAAATTTGTGTACAATGGACAAAATTGCCCATTTATTCTACAGTAACAGCAGCTGGTTTCTGGCACTGTGTATCATATCCAAAAATGAAGTTGCAAGTCAGAAAAGCATAATCAACCTTTAAACTGCTGGAAGGATGAAACTCAAACGAGCACCTTTAAGTAAAAATACGTATTTGAACAAAAAATGCTACTGAAACTTCAAGTATTCCCTTCAATATTAGAGTTGCTTTTTAAAATACCCTGTTTATAGAAAAGCAGTCAATTAACGTGGAAATCAAAACAATCTAGAAAACATTGTACAGTAGGAGCCAGGAACTTGCATCTGATTATTTTAACAACTTGACTGATCCTGGATGTTATGGTAAATGAGGACAGCTGTTATATTACCTCTACTGAAATCTCATTACGATGAAGAAAAAAAACCCACAAGGACCTTTCACTATACTAGGCTAAGATAAAGTATAAAAAATGGTTTATCATGTGCTCTTAATACTTTAATTATATTTTCCAAAGCAGGTGTAGTAACCGATAGTCCTTAAGTGCTAATTATCATATGCATTTATTAAACCAACATAAAACCTTCAATGTTATGCAACACTTCAACTAAAAGGGCTTAAAAATATATTTCTAGGTATCACATATTCATTTTTGTCTTTAAATAACCTTCGAGATTTAAAAAAAAAATTTAATGTAATATTAGAACTGCAGTTCTCAATTTTAATGTTCATTCAGTTCACTTCGGCAGTATTTCATTGATGCAGCCTAAGGCTATAGGTAATGGAACATTACTCACTATGATAGCCAGATTTCTTCTGCATGGCAGTTACAGGGCAATCTTTATGAGCCAGAAGAAGCTGTTTCAGCTGTGCCACTTCATTTCTCAGCAGGGTGACTTCATTCTAAAGGAGAAGAAAGTTATGTACTTTACCAGGCTCAACCTACACACATTTTGAAGGTAAATATTTTTTACAGGATTTTCAGTTGTTCATTTAAAGGTAGATAAAATACAAGAAGTTTCCATTTGATATTTATTTCAAAAATGTATACATTTCTTCTCAGAATATATAAATATTAGCTAAAACTTGGGTAGCTTTATGATTTTTTTTAAAACTAGGAAATGTGTTTTTTGAAAACACAACACGTTTTTCAGTTTGCAGATGCAGATTATACAGTCTCATTCACATGACCCACATACTGCAAGATTCTTCTGCAAGGTTTTGTGATGAATTCCAATCAGAGCAGACCTACATTTAACTACCCAAATTTTAACAGATGCCACAGCCAATATAAAAAAATGTAAAAAAAAAATCAACCAAAAATCCAGCCAACACAGAATGATCTTTAGTGACTGTATTTGTACTTGGACTTTGGAAAAGAAAATCTCACATACTGGAAAATAATTTAGTAAATGTTTGTTGATTTCCATATTAATTTTCTCTTTGGCAACCACGCATAAACCTGTTGTATGAAGGAATCATTGATAATAATGACAAAATCCTGAAATATCAGGCTATGTCAATAACGTGGAGGGTAATCAAAGAGACAGCATTTGCAGGATCTTGTGATTGGGTTCATTTCCAGGCTGTGCCTTTCCACTATTGCATGACCTTGAGCAAAGTCATTTTACTGCTTTGTGCTCCAATTTCCCCATTTGTAAAATGGACAGTGATACTTACCTCCCCTGTAAAGCAGCTTGATATCTACAGATGAGAAGCACTACGCAACTGCATTATATATGACATTCCAAATTAAGGACAGGATGGCATTTTGCTAGACCCATTTATACTTTAAATACTAGAAAAATATTTATGTATCTACAGAATCAAGTTCTGTAATGCTTTGTGATCCCCATATCTTGTCATAATATATGCTTTTCATCAGTTATTTTATTTTAAATATAGATCCTTTGCATTGACACTTGAAGTTACTTAACTGTAAGATCCTTTCCATATTAGAATAATATAACACACGTGACAATTGGTAAATGTATATGTTCATGTATTTGGAAACAAGTTAAAAAAAAACACAGGAAAACTGGATTGCAACTAAAATTTGAAAAAAAAGAAAATTAACCTATTAACTTGCACGCTTGAAATAAGGTAATACAGTCAGAGAAGAGATGAATCACAACTAAAAAGATTCTAAAGTAAACCCCCCATTTTTTAAGAACAGAATTCATGACGTTTAATTACTCTAAGTAACATAGTTTATAAATACTGTATCTAAAATACCAGATTTTTAAAAGAAAAGCTTTTCTGTGTCCTCTCTGTGTCCTTAGAAGACAAAAACAAAAAAAATCAAGCCTTTATACTAGCAAAATCCTCTCAAACTATTAAGGAACAATTCTTCTCTTCAGTCATTTTATTGTGTCAAATAGCCCTTTTAGAAACAAAAGCAAGATCTCATTGTAAGACAAAAATCTGACTTCACAGATGTTCGTAGTGAAAGAAAAATGAGATTGCAAACAGAAAAGGTTGCAATTAAAAGAAAACAACCAAAAGCCCATAAAATCTCTACCAGCTGGCATTACATGTCTTGAAATCTTGGGCTGCTAAGAAAGCACACTACTACTGCCTCCAGCTCACGGTCTCCTTTTAGCTCACCATGTTACTTACTGAGGAGTCACACATCTGGAAGCCAAGCAGACAGCTGCACAGAACTGACACAGCTGCGAGAAAAAATTGAATACATAGCTAGCATTGTTACTAACATGAACACTTCTAATTAGTAGTAAAGGGGGGTTGTTAGAAACAACTTCTATACACATTGTAGGTTCTTATCACATATGTAACAATAGCAAGTCTCTCCATTTCATTCAAAACATGTTTTAACATGTTAATAGGTGGTGGTCATTCAACATGTGGTTAACATATTGAAAATAGGCTAAAAAGAAACACATGGCATAAGCAGTTAAACAGCTGTCATGTATTTAGAGTTCTCACACTGGAAATGTCCTCCTCATTATCAAGCCAAGTGTAGGCATCAACATTTCTTTAAATAAGCATGACATATACTCCACATACTGTCTAGAAGAACTTTTTTATGTTCCTACATTTCAAAATGTGCTAACATTAGAAGATTTTTGAAGCAAAACGTATCTAATTTACCTACATTCAAAAGACTTTTTCAGAAGATACTCTCCCTTCTGTATTCTTAGAAAGGTACACCACGCAGTGTACAATATTTTCTTCTGTTATTTGCCTCTCTATCCCTGGATCCAAAATGCATATGTAATAGGTGGGACCACATTAGCCCTTACTCAGCAAAGGGCGGGACAATATTTGTGAGGTATGTTTACCAAAACTATCAGAGAGAGGAAGATGTGACTTATGGGGATAGCAGATTGTGGCTGAGTTAAACGCCGCTCTTCCTGTTTCTTTTTTGACAACTTCCCCTATATGGGAAAAGGCTCTTACTTATGGGAATTTCTTTCATAATTTAGCCTTCCTAAAGCAGACTCTACAGCATTACTTCAAACCACCACTTGGCTGCTGATCCTTTAAAACAGGCGGGTCAAACTCAAGGCCTGCAGGCGGAATCCCACTCGCCACCTTGTTTTATCCAGCTCGGCACCTTGTTTCTACCCAGCGGCAGCGTCAAGCTCCTTGTGCCTACGCTCCTGCCAGCGCTGGTCACATGTGCAGCGTGTGACGTGTGTTATGCTGCAGGAGCAAAGGAATGGCGGGAGCCGTGATTTTGACACCCCTGCTTCAAAACCTACAATGACTATGTGAGGAAGACAGGCCATTCTTCTACTTGCACTTGGCCCTCTAAGAATATTAAAACAACAGGGACCAAGGGGAACTTTGGCATCTGCTCCTGCAATATGACTGAGTGGCCACTGTGGATGCGCTGGTAATACTTCCTGAACACGTTCTGTAGCATCCCATACCCTGCAGTACTGCGCAAGGCACAAAGGCAACACACTGTGGTACATAAAATTTAAGAACAATAAACAGGTCAACACATTAGTGTAAAATACAGGCCACAAAAAGTGAACAGTAGATACACTTGAAAAGGTTGGAAGTACAGAAAAAAAAACAACTTACATAGCAGAGCCTATAATAAAGGCATCCAACCTAACCTAATCCGTGTTACTGGCATGATGCAATTGATGGCAATTTTTCCTTAAGCAAAAATTTGAAAAATAATGCTGAAATAATGCTTACATTCAAACAATAAAAGAACAAAGTAGGCATAAGTTAATCTACAGAAAGTTGAAAACTATGCAACAAAATACATACACCAACCACATAAACCTCTTAAAAATCTGTACGTACTGTTCAACAGTTTCCACTCTCAACAATCTTGACGTTGACATTAGTAGTTTTGGCACAGACATTACAAGAAAGCTACTAACTCTTCTGCAAGAAGTCAGAAGTCTTAAATCAAGAAATGCAATGCAGTAATTTTGGTATTAACCTACTTTTGGAAATGTGACACCTCAGTAAATTCAGTTGAGCAGGTCATTTAGATATTAAACAAAATATGAAATACTAAATCCTAATACTCAGTCTATAAAACTGTACTAAGGCAAAACTGCAAACTCATTAAATTTAATCTTAAATATAAAGTAAGTGATCATGGGTCATTACTGCCCACTATGCTGATCAGCTGTGTTAGCCTGTCAAGTGAAGAATTCTTACGGGAATACAGGACTGATTAGTGTTTTCACATAAATTACAGTTTAGTTATTTCTCTGACATTCAATTTACAAGCCATTCTATTGCTCACAGGTTTTGCTTTTGGTAGACAGTGCAAAAATTCTTTTTCTTGAATTCACTATTACTGACTCAACTCTTGGAAATCTGGAAATATTTTAATTATGGTTACTTACACCATATTCAGTTATAAAAATTGGTATGTGTAAATTAAAGACAGTTCACATAATATCAAAAACTATCTTCACTTAGAAAACTGAAATATAGCCAGTCTTTGTTATTATTTGTTTTTCTTCCTATAAATCTACCTTCACTTTTCTTGGATTATTTAAGCTATGGTGATTTACTGTGAGCACTGTAACTGCATTAAAGGAACACATCTAAGATTATGAACAGATATGAAAAGACTATTTATTTGCCAGGAATTTAACTAATCCTGGTGCACACTGTCGTGATTCTTGGAACACAGGCAACAATTTCACATTGTGTAATTAGGTATGAATTTCTTATTTTACAGCCTGGGATATTTTTAAAGACACGAAGCTGAAGACAATTAATACAATCTAATTTCAATTTCATCATAAAAGGTAATCTCAACATGCCTCATTTTCCTGTTGGTCAAGTTGGGACATTTTCTATATCAAACAGCATGAAAGAAGACTTTCATTAGGAAGGAAAAGACCTATGAATCTGATTCAGTGAACAGCTCTGATGAAAGAACAATAAGTGAAACTTTAAAATATCAAAATACTTTCCACTGCATTTTCTAAATGAATGCTTCTTCCTTTCTGTAATTCTCAAAATAATTTTATTTTGAAACAATACTTTTTGCCAATTCTCATATTCTGCTGGAAAACATTAAGAAAGTATGCTTCAGTATTTAATAGCAGTTTAAATAAAAGGGTCATGGGTTGTTCTATGAGGGAAAAGTGTGTCCACATGACAACATTCCACCAACTGATAGCCTCAGATGAGGTGGAAAACAAACTGGCAACAAAGACTAGACTACCCTTTGACAGCATACTTCCCTCACTACAGGATTTACACACACTGGGAGGGCACCGTGGTGAAGTTTGCACTGCCACTGCCTATGCTGTACCTGTTCTGTGGACAAAAGAGGCCTTCAGTTTCCAGAGATGTCAATCTGGCACCTTGCACGAGCACTACATTCACTTTAAAGGAAAAAAAGTGAAGTTAAAAAGGAAATCAAACCAAATCCTATTTAAATAACTCAGGCTGTGCTACCAACTATTTAGAGCAAGATGCTTTTAGGGTAAGGCTATTATTTTGCTAATAAGCTTATACTCCAACACACCTTGTTATCCTTGTTTAGTATCACAGTCTGAAAGTTATTTAAAGTGGAGCAAAGAACAAAAGGGCAGGATCCTAAACCGTACACATCTTGAAATTTGAGTATTCTCTTATTTCGTGCTATACTCAATTAATGATGATTTTTCAATTCTAACCTGAGCCACCACTTACAAAATCATTTATATTCCAGATTTCATGCACCGAAATCTATTGGTTCAGGATCACTGTTAAAGAATCGGAAAGATTATACATTTTTACTTGAAATAAAACGCATACCTGTAACTGGCCATTTAGTGAGCTCAGGTCCTCTGCTTTTTTCTCCAAAGACTGCACCCAAACTTTCCGTTTCTGTCGGCATCTGGAAGCAGCAGCCCGGTTTCGCTCCAGGAACTTTCTTCTTTTCTCATCAGGGTCTTCATTGGCAGCTCTTCTTCGCCGACCACCAGTATTTGGTGTTTGTGGCGTAGGCTGAGCTGGTGATGCCTGGAAACAGAAATATTAAATTTATCAGTATAATACTATTCATGACTTAAGCTACATAACAAAAATACATGGCATATCTGGAGAAAAGCATTCACAATATTTTTAAGCACATTCAGAGTATAAAGATTTCTTTTGTTGGAAGCTATGTCATTTAACTCTACAGCTATGTTTTAAAATCTTTTACTGTATTTACATTCCTTACTATGTTACAGTAACATGTAAACATTTTAATTATGGCTCTAGCTTTGGTTTAAAACTGCACTAAAAGAAGCCACTCACTTCAAACTGTTGAATTGACAACATTTGTATTTGACAACTGAATGAAGCCTGGAGTCTCAGACATTCTTTTGCTGATTCTGATGACACAAGTATTTACAAAAGGTAAACCTTAAAAAACTCATTCTTAAAGGTTACATTTAGCAGAAAATAAGTTTTCTACTTTCAACCCTTCCCACAAACCTAGTCCCAACTGAAATACTACATAATTGTTTAGGTCCAATATATGGAATCTGTCAATGCTGACACTCACTGATCCTTGGATCTCCACATAACAATCTCCTACTTGATGACATGTTCCCCACCAATAGATACCAATTTCCCTTATATCCACCCAGATATTATGACAAGATCAAAATATTTCAATGTTCTAAATTGTACATTATAGTCATTTCATAGCTGTCTACACATGCTAGAAAAAGGTCTAATGAATTATGATAACAATATAATGGATGTTAAAATCCTTACAAGTGATAGGATAGATGGAACAGAACTGTCTCCATGACATATTAACTGGTGCACCTACACATTCAGTATAGCACAGTAAGAAAGTTTCATTTTTAAATTAAAAACTGCAAACACGTAGCAATTGGTGTATTGATTTGCCATGAATTCTAAATAGCTAATAATAAAAAAAACCCTGGGAACTCAAATCAGCCTTTTAGGAATGAAACGTTTGCGTTTTTTTAAAAAAATTGTAATATAAGGTAACCATGAAATAACCAAACAGCAAGCTTTACATCTTGAAAATTCTGCTATGTGATATTATGAAAACACTCCACACAAATTTATGGTAGTATGGGGGAACGGCAGCCTTAAGAAGGATATCACTTTACAGTGGGTAACTTTTTACTCTTTTTGCTCCAAACATATTTGTTTTGATATGTTATTTGATTTCACTGGCCAGGCTAAGGATATGAGTGCTTTTACTGCAGATGCAGCTGCTTCTTGTTCTGGGCCAAGTATGTAGTTTGTATAAAATTGGTATTCTGCTAGGAATTTTGAAAATATTCTTCGAGATTTTTAAAAGCATTTTGTAAACACATTCCAACAAGTTTTATTGAACTAGAACAGCAGCAATCTTCCAGGATTCACCTAAGGTCCTCCAGGATTCACCAAGGAAATATCTCTTTCCTCCAGCAGAACTCTCACTTCCAGTCTGACTCAGAGGTCTTGCCCTTTATTCTCCTGTTCTAATCTATCTTCCCAAAGGGATAGTGCACCATTCCTATGCTCACAGCCCCCCTTTCAGTACCCAGGATGATATAGTACACTTACACAGCCAGCTGAACACGAGCCAGTAGTGTGTCCAGGTGGCCAAGAAGGCCAATAGCCTCCTGGCTCGTAGCAGAAATGGTGCAGCCAGCAGTAGCAGGAAACTGATCCCCCCTGTACTCCGTACTGGTGAGGCTGCACCTTAAACACCGGTGTTCAGGTTTGGGTCCCTGAGTACAAGAGGGGCTTCTGGATTGTGTCCAGAAAAAGTCAATGAAGCTGGTGAAGGGTCTGGAGCACAAGTCTTATAAGAAGCAGCTGACAGAACTGGGGCTGTTTACTCTGAAGAAAAGGTGGCTGAGGGGAGATCTTATTGCTCTCTACCTGAAAGGAAGCTGAAGTGAGGAAAAGTGTTGGTCTTTTCTCCCAAGTGACAGGTGCTAGGATGAGAGGAAATGGCCTCACATTGTGTCAGGGGATGTTTAGATTGGATATTAGGAAAAATTTCTTTACTGAAGAAGTGGTGAAGCATTGGAACACGCTGCCCAGGAAAGTGGTGGAGTCACCATCCCTGAGGGTTTTAAAAAACTCGTATACATATGTCACTCTGGAACATGGTTTAGTAGGCACGGTGTTGTTGGGCTGATGGTTGGACTTAATGATCTCAGAGGTCTTTTTCAACCTTAATGATTCTGTGATTATAATCACACAGCTGAGACTCTTTCTGTCCAGAAAAGATCCTTCAAGTAAATTTAACTGCATGATACCTGATGTAGTTAAAAAAATTCTGGAGTGTTTATAATATAAAATATTAAACAGATGCAATATACATACAAAATAAAAGCACTTAGTTTTTTCAAATATATATTAGCCAGCTGTACAATTTTCAGTTATCACAGAATTCCCTGTTTACGCACTCCAGAAATCAGGAGGACTTAGTTCTAAATTTGAGTAGGTAGATAATACCTATTTTGAAATTATGATCTGGGATAGTACATTTTACAAGCATTTAAGAACATGTAAAAACTACAAACATTTTACTGCTACAGAACTACTGACACCAAGACAAGTCTGTAGCACACAATAACCTCTATTTTACAAATGAATAATAAAGAAAAAGATTTTAGTTTTGCATAACAAATAAGGAGGGCAAGAAGTACATGTCTACTCTGCTGTCATACCGGTGTTTCAGTCGTTGAAGTTGCAGGTTGTTGTAGTGATTGTGGTCGTGGTTCCTCTGACTGAGTCCTAGCCAGTCCACTTGAATGTCCCTTAGCAGTATCGCCATTTGTTACCTGGGGGTGCTGCTGGGTCAAGGCTGCTTTCAATCTCTGCAAGCAGGGAAAAAAAAAAAGGAAAAGGAAAAAGGTCTATCATACTAACTTAAGGAGTTATTAATCATTTATGTTAGCAGTTACTTCCATTTTGGAAACAGGAGCTCCAACTCTACAATAGCTGTTCCTTTTTATAGGCTTTCAACAGTGACCTAGACATAGGTGACAATTTCTTGCAAGCATGACAATAGCATGAGGCTTTGCATAGGATCTCAGAAAGAGGATGGTAAGCTGTATGGGGAAGTAAACAGAAAGACTCCTTCACAATGAACTGTGCCCACAAGGAGATGACTGGAAGGTGATGAACAGTTGCCGGGGCTAGTATTATACAAGGCACAGATCGGAAAGTAATGACACAAGGGAAAAAAAGTAAAAAATAGAACTCAAACTTCTTTCAATTTAAAAAATGCTCATGTTTTCTATCCATTTGTAAATAGCTTCTTATGACTCCACTTTTTCACGGTCTTCAGAAATACTCACCTCTACAAATCTTCCTATGAAGCAACTATTCTACAAAAGCCAAAGTCTTTGCTGAAATATCTCAATAATGCACAGAACAATAACAAAGTTCAGCTTGTATGTAAAGATTAGCTTTTATTTATATAGAAATAGGCAAGGTAACCGTTATGGCATACTATTTCACATTTTAAAAATTGCTGAAAGGTTTGAAGTCCTTCCATTATTGTATACAGCCACTACAAAGAACAGTAACTTCAATGTTCAGCTGTATATAATATATTCAAGAGTTACTGACAGCTTGAATTTAGAATACTTGAAATAGTATTCTAAAGCATTTTATTGACGACCTCTTTACTCAGCTTTTGGCGGAATCTACTAAAACTGTAAGAGATTATATACTCTATTCTAAACAAACTCTTAATCTTAAGGGATAAAGGTCATATTAACTTTCAAAAGATATAACTCCTTGTAATTCCATATTATTTCTTAGAATTTCATTAATATTGTGTAATTTATCATGAAATTTTCAGTGTGACTTAAGAATTTACCTAGACAAATAGTACTAAAGAATATTTTTCTACCAATCACTGGATTCTTAAAGAATCCAATACAAGTTTAAGAAAAGATTAATGATTTAATACATAACAGTTTACGACAACTTCAGTAACACAGCGAACAAAGCATTGCCAAAGTAGTAATATTAATAGAACATCTTAAAACTGTTGGAGCCAGGCTGCATTTGACCAGCTCAAAATAAGCAGAAGACTTTGTACCTATTTATGTGGATAGTCACAACAATTAAGTCACTGGAATATAGGGACAACTCTTTCCTACCTTGCATGATGATAGGCTTTTCTGGATCGTGATTTGCAAATAAAACAACAGATTGCAGATTAACTCCATCAGAACTGCAAAAAATCTTCAGGTCTGCAATATGGCAAGTTACATCAACTATCATATCCATGCAGCTGGCTGTAGTATCTAACCACCACCAGCAGATATCCCATTTGAGGACTACAGAGAAAATCAAGAAACTCCCATGTTCCTCTGCTGGCTTGCTCTTACGAAATATTTAGCCAGTGATTTCTGCAATAAGTCTCTTTCATAGTGACTGCTCTACACTGATTGTAACAGCACACTTTGCCCCAAACAGAGACCATTAAAGTGTACATAAAAATTCAGTGTTAAAGAAGTTCTGTTCTCCACTTCATTTCTGTATCAAATTCATAAGTTTTCCAGAATGAAGAAGGTGCTTTCGGAGAAGTACACAAGATAAATTTACAGTAATTTCCCCAGTGTTCAGGACTAGCAAGAGTTTAGGATAGCTGCAGGCATTAGGATAGCATCTTAATTAATTTCTAACATAATGTGCCCAAAATGTATATGTACAGTACTCTGAAAGTCCTAAGCCCCTCAGTAGTTGTTTTACTCTTTCTTTACAGCATTAAAACAAACCCAAGAATCAACTGGTACCTTCCTGGTACAAGCCAACTAAAAAAATTCAGTCCCTGTTTCCACCTAAACAAGCACAAAAAGGTCTAAGTGTTTTCTGATTGTTTAACTAAAATTACTAAACCAAACTCTATGATGTAATTACAACAACTGAAAGGTTGATAAGATTTTTTCCACACACACCATCTCTTTACTTTCTAACTAATTCTGGTCATTAAATGGTAAAATTTTCTAATCTGCCACCAGGACTATCAGGGAGACATATCACATTTTCCAAATCACTTTTTAAAAAATATTTTTGTAAAGAAAGTCACAAGTATTTATGTTAACATGATAATTTTATCCCATATCGTTTCCATAGGTTATTAACACCCGATTTTTCACATTGGATTTTCTTTTATTACCTAAATTACTTTATCATAACTTGCTGTTCAGTAGGATGTGACAAACTTTCAGGAGTCAAATTGGTTGTAACAAACTAGTTACAATATGTCTATGTTAACTTCTGCTGAGGTTTTAAAGTGTATGCTCTCTTTTATTTCAGGCCATCATACTAGGCAATTTTTAGAAGTTACTGTGTCAAAAATTACTCAACCAAGACAAAGCAACTTGCCATGTTGTATATCCCTCTTCCACTCCCATGAGAAGTAAAAATTATTTGATTTCATCCAACTCAAGTGTCTGAATCTGTAAGTTCAGTGACAAGTTAACTTATAACTTTCATGGCAGTGGAGCATAAACATTTATACAGTTGGTTTGCGTATGGTTGGAACGCCTGATCTACTCTGCTGTGATTGCATGAGCAAATCTTGATGTAAGCATCCCAAAAGAATGAAGTCAATTAACTTCCGAAAATGCTTTGCAGTGTTTGCTTAAAGTTGGTCACAGAGTTTCAGTAGCACATACATTTCCTTAGTCAAAGACAGCCCAAGTTCAGAAGATCTGGGAGACAAAACAGAACTAGTTAGGGTTTGTTTTCTTTTTTAATGTGCCCATATGGCAAGTAACAGTTATTATTGTAATTTTTTCTACTTCTGCATTTCCGGGTTTAAGAAATATTTGCAAATATAATCTAAAAAGAAAGGAAGCTATAAATGTATATATTTTACATTTAATCTGAAAATAGAAGAAAGTGAAGGAAATGGCACACCCCATCTACATTAAAAAAGATCTATCATCAGGCAAAACGGATGTATAAAAAGTCAAAGTAGGACTTAACCTTCCCTACTGTAATGCTAAAAATGATTTTGTAAATTTTTCAGTAAATAAACTCCTTTAAAAAATTACATTGTTAAATATAATGTACTAAGGAAACAATTGATTCTAGCTTTATACAGAGTTTAATACTTTAAATTCAAATAGTTATGATTAAAATTAGCTACAAATACAGAAATATTTTGAAAATCTGAGGAATATCTACAGATTTTCACAAGGAAATACCCAGCTCAGGTATTTAAAAGGTCTCATATTTTAAACAGCAATACTGGGCTAAAATATTATAAGGATGTTGTGCTCTGTGCGAGTAGCAACACAGTTACTATAATTACGATGCGAATCTCAGATTTAAAAATCAAGTATATTGAAAAAAATATTAGAAGAAATGTATAGAAGAATTATTATGTGGGGAAACCTGATGACAACCAAGGTTTGTTTAATATTATTTGGTTATTAGATGCAAACTAAAATTTGTATTTTCAAGCAGCTTAATAGCTTTTACTGTTCATGTATACCCCTGAAAACAAAGCCTTGCTGCATCTGTCAAAATTTGGTAGGACTAGATCTTTCCATCAAGAGCTCACAGAAACAAGACAATATTCTCCACAAACAATTTGTGAAGAACTCAGATTCATATTTCATATCTGCCACAAAAGCTCATCAGAGCAATAACCCTCCTTCTCCTGGGTGTTATCCTACCATCTGCTGCTCTATTACTTATCTTTATTTTGCAACTAATTAACAGCATAATCTTCTAAATTCAGCAAGTTAATTATCATTATTGTGGTCTTTGCAGCATCATCAGTCCTTATGAAGTCTTGTCTCTCCACCCCCAGAGAACATATGAAAATGAATTAGGTTGTGAGAGGGTCTGTTTCTTTAGAGTGGGCTCATTAGGTGTTTGCTGATTAGCTCGGCATGCAGAGAGACAGGTCAGAAGAATTCTGCTGAACACGAGGTCCCATGCCGGGCTCCAGCAAGTTAATGTCGGTTTGTGAACATTTGCCAAGCTGCCCTCTGTCACTTCGCAGTAGAAACCTCCTGCAGAAAGCCTACTGGTTGCTCACTGTGTGCAAGGTATTTCTAAGACTGTGACAAAAGGTTTTATATGGGTAGGAGGAGACAGAGGGAAACCTTCAGTGTTAAAGCAATTTTTTGTGCTTCAGAAACTTCTGCAATCCATGCAGAAGAGTTTGAACATTAAGTTTGCATCCACAAGTTGTACACTCAAAAAAGGGACGTTTTACAGTTAGGAGTAACTCATGGCTCATATTTCATTTCATACACAAAAAGCATACAATTACAGATCTTTTCACAAAAATTCTGTAGTATTTAAAATAATGCATCCTTATCTTCACGAGGAAGTATTTTTGTTTGGTTTATAATAAAAACAGCCATTGCGTCTACTTCTAAGCCTCTCTAAAGCAGCACAAAACTGACTTACACATTTGATTTTACTTAAGTATGTGGAGGTTAGTTTCTTTAGCACAACAAATATGGAGACATGTCAAAAAACCTGACAATTTATATTATTATGTGTGCCACAGAAACCTGAAACTCATTTTCACTCCTATTGAATGTCATTCTCAGTACAAGATACGACGATACTTTCAAAGGAATAGCAGTATGTGACAGCTTGTATCTGAATAAAATCTCTAGTCATATTTCACTTCAGTTCTACAAGCAATAGGGAAAGAAGGATCCAAAAATGTTTGTTCTAAACCCTCATAACAGTGCCTTTCACAGGTGTGAATAAAGCAGCTACGTTCATGACAATAACTTCAATATTGGACAAGAGAAGTAAATAGCAACATAATATCATCTAATTCTCCCATAGCACTGAAACACATACAGCACTGTATGTTTTAGTGCTGAAGCAGACACTAAGATTGTGCTTAACACCCTCTCCCACTAAATTTTATGTTTCAGTCGAGAGCCTCTTGCAATAATGTCACCAATCATAAGGATTTGGCTCACTGCATAGCCAATTTTTAAATTTTTGTCTTTCATGGCTTTTGTATTTTTTCTTTATTTTGTTTAATTTTTTTTTCCTCCTAGTCATTCCTTGCAGTCGGTATACATTTTTCTATCTGCTTTTTCACTCTATGAATCTGTTTTCATGTGCAAGTGCCCCTCTATGGGATTCATGTGATCATTTGGTGTCAGGCAACTTTAATGGTAGCCAGAGAAAAGAGCATTTCAAAGAAAGAAGAGAGTTCTAGAAGTGACATCTCAGGAACTCGCTTCACATGAATAAGCAAAACTGCTATGCTGAAGGAGTTTTGATGTTTTTCAGACTGAAAACTTGACCCAATATAGAAATAAATACACATTAAGCTAAATACATAACTCTAAACCTACTTTTAAATGTCATAAGAGAGACAATTTACAAACTGAAAAGTTTCCAAAAGCTGTCCATAGTGGGAAAAAAATTCCCAGCAAGTTTATTAGTTCCCTTATCTTTGAAGGGTTTTAAGACTTCTAGGATAGCTGAAGAAAAATTTTAATTGTGTTATAGGAAAGCATCCTACACATTACCAAGTATGTCTTCTGCCAGTTATTTTAAGCTTCATCTTTTAGAAATTAAAATGTCAGTTTGCTGTATTAAAGTTTGTGCATGCTTTTACATAAAAGAAATAGATAATGCTCTATGTATTATTTGGTATATGCAATTCATAAGGGAACAGCACATATTCAACAAAATAGAAACGTGGACTGTTTTCACATAAATAAAAATACAGAAATTGAGTTCCCCAAATCCATGTTTAAATAAGTAAATAACATAGTATTAGGAAATAATGGCACTACATTCTCTAATCTCATTTTTATCAAATTAGTTCTCACCTGCACTTAAAAAAAAAAGGAAACCCTGACAACAGTAGCCTTCTGTAAACAGGTAAGAGAAATGTATGGTTGAGCTGAAGACCAAAATCAGACCACAACGTGCTTTGCCTTTGTTATTATAAAACTCTCAAATACGTTATGTTCCTTGCAATGTCATGCAAGAAATGTACTGAAGAAACAGCCTGTGTAAAGAAAGGCACAAAGCACAAACAAAGGGAAGTGCCTGGTTCCTGCCCTGGTTTGTTCCAGGTATTTAATCCAAAACATGAGGAGTTGTGCCTCCTACATAGGTTTGTATCTCACAACAATTTGGGGATATTGTATCTTAAAATGAAAAAGTTACTGCAAAGAGTTCAAGAATTTTACTCAATCTCTGAAGTAGACAGATCTGTGTCAATAATACCTTGAAATAGTATTGTCATACATATGGTAGCAGAAAAAGCAGAATTAGGAAAATATGGTCTTCGTTTCAAAGATTCAAACAACAATGGCCAAAAGCATATGACAAAACCATCTGGAGATTCAAAAAAACACATTAACTTTCCAAATCTTGCATCCCATACAATACCAAACTTACTTTAAAATCTGAGGAACAGTTGCATTGCTAGGAAACTATCTGAGCATGTTTTTAATATTTGCTACATATGCTATTTCTACATTCTATAACGCAATATGGAAAAATCTGTGAGACTGAAAGGTCCTTCTTTAACAAACAATAAAAAAATTCTCCAAATGATAAACAAGAAATAAAAGCAACAGCCAAGAAAATTCCAAAGATCTATAAAAATCCTGACTCCTGAGCCCTGACTGTTCAGAAGGGAACATCACAGCTTTGCTCTTTCATCCAGGTTTCTGTCCAAACGACGCTAAGAACACTAGGCTGATAGACTTTACCCCAAACAGAAACGTGGCTGTAACAGGCGAAAGGATGCAGAAGTGTTCCCAGTGTTCTGCTAACATAGCAATACATCCACACCTTACAGTATACCGTTAACAGATGAAACATAACGTGGTGAAAGACATTGTTCACTTATTAGATTTCAGTGTAATAGCTTGTATTTCAACTTCAAATGTGAACTATTAATGAAATAAAAAGCAAACAAGTAGCTGTAAAATGAAACAATAAGTCTTCCGTTGGCTTAACCAGGAACACAAGTGAAAAATAAACCTGATTACCATTCCTTTGCAGATTTCTGTATGTAGCGAGCAGAATTATTTTCAAGAGACAGATCAAAAAAGAAAGCTTTTGGCATCACAAAGACTTAAATTTTAAAAATTAAGTGGAACTTTAGACTTAATAAACCATCACATATTTGCCAACAATGCATCACAAGGCATAGTGAGTTAGTCTTCCTGTTGGAAGCTTTTCTATATAAACATGAAATTTCTCATGAAATTGCTTTTACTTTAGGAGTGATAAGAAACCAAGTTTTTTATTTTTGTCAATAGGCACTACATAAAAGTAAATGAGCATAAGAATATACATAATTCTGATATTCTTGAATTCTGCTCATGCTTTATATTAAATGACAAGAAAGAAGAAATACTGCAAATATTCTTTTTACAGTCTCAAAAAAATGACAAGCAATCACTGAAGTGCATATATTAGGTAAATTCTGAGAAGACTGAGACTGTTAAATTTTAAGTCTAATGATTTGGGGCTGGAGCATAAGCCCTATGAGGAGCGACTGAGGGAGTTGGGGCTGTTTAGTCTAAAGAAGAGGAGGCTCAGGGGAGACCTCATTGCTCTCTACAGCTACCTGAAAGGAGGTTGTAGTCGGTCAGGGGTTGGTCTCTTCTCTCAGGTGACCAGTGACAGAACTAGAGGGCATGGACTCAAGCTACGCCAGGGAAAGTTTAGGCTTGATGTGAGGATGAAGTTCTTTACTGAAAGGGTGATTGGCCATTGGAATGCGTTGCCCAGGGAGGTGGTGGAGTCGCCGACCCTGGAGGTGTTTAAGGGGAGATTGGATGTGGCACTGAGTGCCATGGTTTAGATGATGGTTGGTGTTAGTGTTGGGTTATAGGTTGGACTTGATGATCTCAGAGGTCCTTTCCAACCTTGTCATACTGTGATACTGTGATACTGTGATCTTTTTTCTGTGTATTTGAGTGATTTCCTCTTCCAATGTGGGATCAGTCCTCACCACATACACGTATTTCCTTCCTCCTTGTAAAGCTTTGTAAGAGCAAATCACTCAGTAATATGCTTAAAAGCCTAATTTCTTGTCCATCTAGAAGACTATTTGGAAATAATTCCTCCTCAATTTCACAACACAGAACTCAGTGCATGAGTCTGACTAATAAATGTGCAATTTCTGAGAAAACAGTTCTCATTTTCTTACATTCTCCTCGTCTTAAGATAAATTAATCTCATGAGAGTCGGTTACATTTAAATATTTCCTCAGGTATTAATAGATTCCTTCTCCTATTCCTAAGGGGATAAGGATACACAGAAACAGACCTTATTTCTTTCTGTCCCTCTCTATACACTTTTAAAAATCATTGTCTTCAAAGGAGGAGGACAGCATTAGGACAAGTCAGTGCACCGGTGACCAGCTCATCACCATAATTTCACTATTTGGTGAATGTGTTCTAGTGTGCCCACTATACCGGAATCCCATTACTCCAGAGAGCAGAATAATTAGTATTCCCAGACCCACTGTTTTTCATATTGTGGTTTTGGGAGAGAAAACGGGTAAGGAAAGAAAGCCCATAGATTGAACTTGAGAGAAAGGAGATATCAAAAGATATTGAGGCCTGCCCACTTATCAATACAGATGTACAAAAACACATTTTAGCTAGCAGGTGTTCCTGATTCTTCTTTACCACAAAGTAAGAGTCAGAAGAGGAACATTATTTTACAAGACAGATACCGTTTACAAAGGCATCTTGTAAATATATAAATGGGTTAATTATTGTTTAATAATAGATTTTCTATTGCTTTAGAGAAGCTGGAACAAATAAGACAGCAAAACCAGAAGGAACTGCCTAATGTTGCTGAAATTTTAAAAATAAATTGATGAATCAAACTACCACTATAATTGGGTCATTAACATTCAAAAAAAACCCAAAACACTTGTGTTACTTGTGGTTCTCCCAAATAATTCCCAGACCTCCAAAACTGCCCCAACACAACAACAACCTGCACACAAAACAATTTCCTACATATGCCAGTAATACACATCCAATTACAAAACTCTTGGTGAACAGACTATTCAGTTGAGATTCTGAAAACATTGTTAAAAAAACTTTTTCTTTTCCTAGTTGTTTTAAGAAATATCATAGCATTTGGGAGGAAACACATTCCGCTTCTCTGAAAGTGATGTTCATTGCTAATATGCTAATCTTTTCTTCCAACTAACACTTCCTGTCCTCCAATACAAGAAGTGAGGAGGAGTTTAGTGGAAAATCCAAGTACTTTCAATAGAAGGATTGCAAATAACATTAAAATGACCATTAACAACAGAACATAGAACACTGGAATTTATGGAATAAAAACAGCTGGTACTTCTCCGGTTTTATTAAATTTGTACTTGCAGAATTCAGGCTAACAAAATAAAACTAAAGCTGTTTTAAAAAGCAATAGCATTTCATTAATTTCTCACGTTATTCTTCTTGAGGAATAATGGAGTTTTTCACTTACCAATTTAGCCTCAGACTGCACTGGCTGTGGGGAGGAAGGCCCTGGGATTCCTGGGATACTAGGCACCATGGTGACAGGTCTAACAAGCTGACCAGATAAAGTATAAAAATGAAGAAAACCTGAGTATGTTATCACAATAGAGAGCATATGACAGCACTACCCTCTGAAGCCAAAACAGCTATCAAGCTGCTTAATACTAAGTTCTAAGCTGCACTTATGTAAATCTGCTCCACTTTCAAATTAAGATAGCATCATGCTTACTTACTGGAACTGCAGCAGGGACATGCACATTAGAATTTGTGATAGATGCAGGAATAGCAACAGGCATGGTTTGTCCATTAGGAAGATGTAACAGCAGAGGAAAAGGACCTGGAACTGGACTGAAAAAGGAATGAACTACATAAAAGAAAACTTATCCAGAAAAGAGAACAAGTTTACACATTATTTTAAATTGGTTGCTTTGTTTACAGTTGTAATGTAATAATTATTTGGAGATCAAATACATGAACTTAGTGATGTGGAGAACATGGAATTACATTTCACATGTAGTGAAAGTTGTATGTTCCATATGTAGTATAGCACCACATTACAGCAAAGCATCTCATATTTGTATATTAACTGCAGAAACAGTATCTGAAAGTTGACAAGACAAAATAATTTTGAATTCTGTAGGAAAACATATTACTAAGTTTTATATAACTTACACTATTGGTCTGTTAGAGGACGGAGCCTGGGTAATAACAGTACTAGATGTTGGTGATGGTATTGCCTGCTGAATAATAACACTTGAGTCAGAACTTGTTAGTAGCACATTAGGAACCTGGAGTGATGCTGGACGAACTATTGTTGATGTAGGCTGTGCAGTCTGCTGCAGTGACACTTCCTGAGGAAAAATAAAGATTAATCAGTTTGTAAAATAAAAGTATAGACCATTAATTCAAACTACTAAATGAACACAGTTTCATGGAACAGATCACAATTTCTGTAACATTACGCAAGTCAAATCAGTTATAAAATATTCAAAAAAATCCCTTTGGATGAATCATTTAAACCACCAAAGCGAAACCGTTTCAATGACTGACTTTAGTTTATGACAAACCCTGGCTCAATACATGGTAAGACTACTAGTATTTACAATTCAGTTTTGATCAGGTACTAAGGTTTTTTTGCCAAGAAACCCATGATGCTTTCCTCTGAATAAGAAAAACATTTTATGGTGTCCTTATGTACATTTCAGTTTCAGTTCATTGTTTTGGATTTAAACAAGAAAAACAGAACAGTCTCATGGTCCAGTAAAAAGGAAAAAAACCCCATACCTGTTTTTATTTTAAGCCTTTATCCCTTACCCATGCACTTCTCTTAACAAGAGTGCTACAAAGTTAAAAATACATGGAGTGCTTTGCAAAATATATGCATATCCTAAAGCAAAAGAAATGATCTCAGCACAGAAATTAAACTTCCTTAGTTGCAAGTAAATAGTAGACAGAATTAACTATAGTTTTTAGCTTAGCAATCAAGTAAAGTACATTATCAATTAGAATGTAGTACCTGCCCTTGCTGTTTCTGAAAACCGAGAAACACCTTATTGCAACCAATGTCTTCCTTCTCAGGAAATCCTTGATATAGTCAGACTTCAGATTTACCTTCAGACACGATTTTTTCAAGTTATTTATTCTTCTGACACCAGCTACTGCAATCAATGGCACATAAAACTAAACTCTTATAACCAGCAGACTTTAGTAGCTCCATTGTTAAACTGCAATTCAAAGAAAACATCTCATACCCGTTTCATATAGGCTATACTGATTACCATTTGCTCCAAATTAAGCTTAAGTTTTTAAAATTCATCCACAAAGCTTAAAGTAGTATGGTCTTAGCTGTCTAAGAATGTCTTTCTCTTTACACATCCATTGCAAAATGTGTGTGCTCCTCTTAACACTTCATAGGAGTGTAAGTGGGCTGGCAAACTGTGAGCTTTAAAAAAGAAAGGACTTCAGATGATGAAATTTTCTCCTTTCAAAATTTCAAGATTTGTCAGCAGGATTCATTAGTTCGCTCAGGCTTTTCCCCAAGGGACCTAAAAGATTATTTACAGTGAATGAGAGTTTTTGGAGAATAATGGTGAGCTGTATTGAGGAAAGCAGGAATTTCTTCTTTAGTAACAATCTGGTGTATTTATAAATGTTATAATATTTGAACACAGTACCTAGAATTATAGATGAGCATTCAGTCCAAAGAAGAAAACATCCAGTATCGAATTGCAGAAATAAAAAAAAAAACATTTGGAAGAGTTGACTAATGCATTTTTTTACGACAGGATTAAGCACTCCTTTGCAAATAAGGAATTTGGTACAACAACTATATAGATCCTATTCAGTGAGAAGAGCCACAGGGAAAACAAAGGAGACTGAAGTGCTTGATTGCGGGGAAATCTGAGGAAGGCGTAAGGGGAGAATACTTGCCCCAATAATCTTTTGGCAATGGTCTATTCAGAAATTACTGTATCATTCTTCATTGTTTTTGGCTTTATACCTTCCTGCCTGTTGTTTGCCACTATTATCTGTCTCATTACTGCGAGCAAGGAGCTGCTAGAAGTCCATTCCCACTGTAGGGATCTCACACAGCAACATCCATGTTTGTCCCTAACAGTCAACAGAGGTTAAGAGCTCTTTTTCCTCTTCGTTTCACCTGAAACATCTTCATGTGGCAATGACATATATATAAAACCAAACAGCTCCTTCTGGACAGGTTCATGCCAGTGGCTTCTGTAAGCACCTGCATGTGTGGATAAGGAAATGGCTACCAAAATACAGAAGGCGAAGAAGAAAAGTGCTAAGAGGCAGGGTGCGAATCCCCCCAAAATGGGTAAGCTCCACAGAAAAATAGCCCCTCTTGAATTTGCAATGATTCATCAACTCAGAACACCATCTGAATCTAAACAGTATCACGAACTTGTTGAACAATCCAGACAGCATCCAAACCCATGGTGGCTGTTGTATGCGAACAAAGGCTACAGGATTATATATACCCTCAATGAAAGATAGGACCCCTTGAAGGGCCTTCATAGATTCACAGAGTGGTTGGAGGTGGAAGAGACCTTTTAAGATCTAGTCTAACCCTTCTGCCATAGGCAGGGACATCTTTCACTAGATCAGGTTGCTCAGTGCCCCATCCAACCTGACCCTCAAAACTGTTTGAACACCCACCTAGAAGTCTCCCATATCAGTACAACCTTCTGCCTCTGAACAAGCAGCTGGGATTGGCCTCCCAACTGTTGCTGCAACTAGATAACTATGTACGAGTGCACAGGTTATGGTACTGTGTGACCATTGGCTATTAATAACAACAACTTAATTCATGGGTGTTCTAATAAATACTGACTGTAAAACTGGGTCTCTGCATGGCTTGATCCCCTACTGCGGGAAAAGGTGATTTGCAACTTTTAGACAAAATGCTTTACAAAAAACAGATTTCATCAATGGTCAGAAGACTGTAAAAGTATAAAATTCTGAAATAAATCTATAAAACTCTGAAAACAGAAACCTCACATGCATACTATTTCTGTGTGTTATAAAAGACAGCATTTGTGCTTTGTTTAAAAGATCAGAAATGATCCTCAATCATTAAAGGAATAACACATTTACTGACTAGTGTGTTTATATAGTTGGAGACAAAATATTTTCAACTACCTCTTTACTACTTACACTGACTTGCTCTAGGGTACACTCAAGCATGTATGCATGTGCTAGTTACTGGAACAATGTGGCAATGACATAAGCTAAACATTTCAGAAGTATGGACCTAAAGGAAACTGACATTTTATTAGCGTATAAAAACAAAACCATAGGCACACCAGTCTGACAGAAGACACTAATTGGCCAAGGCACTGCACTAATGAAGTACAAGCTTTGCCTGAAATAACATGATTTGTAAATATATTCTGCTAAAGGACAAGAAAAACAGAGATGAATTTTCAATCATGTGAGTAAGCTGAATTGCTCTTACCTTCACAAGACAGACTTTTAAGCCTATTCAAAGTTATTAGAGACTTATTGAAAGGATCTCTACAACTCTTATTCTTGAAACTAAAACCCACTGAATTTGAAAATATTTTGCAGAAGAGGATAATCACTTCATTTAAATAATTGTTTTCAAAGATGCATATTTGCAAGTATTTTGTAACTAAGAGAAAACACCATGCAGTGACTTCCTAATGCTATTAATCAATACACAGAATCCTTTATGCAGAAATGCAGATGGCCAGAACTAATACTGTACTTGTTTATTACTGTAAGAAAACAATTGGTTAATTAAGTTATGCAATTAGCTATCTGACAACAACTAAGCAATTTGTGAAACTGTTGATGGTCACCCTTTAGAGCACTGTTAATAAGTAACTGAGTTTGAATCCTCTCAAAGAATAAATTAGGTTTCACTTGCTTATATGAAAAGCCTTTTAGCCTTAAAATAATGTGTAATGATACCCTGGGTCTATTGAAAGCAGAATATCAACTCTTAATGAAGCCTAACAGAAGTCAGGGAACTCCTGGAAATCTAGGAAAAGAATTAAGCATATTTTTTTAAGAGTCTAAGAAATTGCTTAGGAAGGAAAATTAGAACTGTCTTGCACCTAACAGGCTGTAATTTAAGGTTATTACAATATATTCAGCCAATGAAATGGTTAGTGGCATGTATATTTTAAAACAAGCTATGCCCTGAGGAAAAAAAAATTCCTTCCCTCCTTCAATACATCTGTAGCAGAATATAAAAATCTAACTGAGAAAACAGCAACACTCTGCTCACATTTCTCAACTTCTGCAGGCCACATGCAGCAGCAGCAGCACACTTCAAGCAGCACCTTCATCCTTGCTCAGCTTGTCTCTAAAACCAGACATCAGAACACCATTGAGCAGCAGCAGCTTTTCACTTCAGCACTGCTACAGTGACAACATCAATATATCATGAACGAGACAAGTTTATAAGTACTACCAAGCACCGAGATACAATTTTCACTTGTAATGATGCTAATGAAATACTGAACCACTACTGTATAAATTTATTAATATTACCTCCTGTCAAAATTAGAGTACTTAAAATAAGTATTTGCAGTGAAAAAACAAACGAACATCTGAAATAAAGATGAAATGAAATAAAGAAGACTTAAGATTTGGACTACGATTTGTTTAATCTAAGCAGCTCTTTACATATATTGCTTTAAACTAAGTCTCGAGACTACACGATTGCCTTGATCACCTATAGTTACTCATCCTTGCTAATTAATAAAACTCCGTGAAGTTTTGTAAAGACAAATCTGAATTGAAACTCTTAAATTTCTGTCACATGTTTAAGGCTCTTCTTGCATCGGTACCTGTTGGCAGGATAAGAGGAGTGTAAGGTGAAATCAGAGAAGTTCAGATGGGATCCAAAGAAAAACATTTTCACCACAAGGACAGCCTTGTGATGGAAAAGGTTGCACTGAGAGGTTGTACAGCACCCCCTCCTCAGAGGTTTCAAGACCAGACTGCGTAAAGCCCTGAGTAATTTGGCCTGATCCCAGAGGTCACCCACACTCTGAGGAACTTCCTCCGGTCCCCCTCCAACCTGTGATCCTAAGAAGTCCTGGTGATTATTAGGAATAAGGTAGCTAAGTCCCTCAAATGCAGACTGCCCCCTGAAGATGCACATATAAAAAAAGACTGCCTAGAGCAATCACATTGCTTTATGAAGTTCTGCTCCAAACATTTTTATTTATTGAAGTAGGAGTAGAAATAAATTAATTCATTTCACTGACTATGCTTCATTTTGTGTTCTTCAAGAGAGCTCCACATGATGAAAACACTGCAAGTCACATTGAAGTTATTACCACAATTAAACCATTTATTTCTTCTTTAGAGCAATAGTTCTAAAACCAATTTAACCACAACATCCCCTAGCAACAGACAATACCTCATTATTGAATATCCAACTAAACACTAAACAAGCAAATGCCTGAGATCTTGACTTTTACTAGTATTGCTATAGCCTAAAGAGTATAGAATTTGAAACAAAATCATCTGGTGCTTAGTTCTGAAACACAGGCCTTCAGCCCTGTACATTTTTGTACAGGGTTGTTCTACAAAAATAATTCATAGCAAACCAGGATAAACAAAAATGTACACATGAAGAGTCTCAAGCTCTTGACACTATTTAAAAAAAATATATCAAAGAATCTGAATTTTCTTTGCTTTTTCATGAATAATCATGCATAAAACAGAAAAGAAGAGCCCCTTTAGCCTTTTCTAACATAGCAAGAATATTAAATTTGATTTCTGTTCTGGCTTTACCGGATGGCCAATTTGCAACAAATAAATAATTGTTGTGAGCAAAGCCAACTAAAGAATTAAACAAATTAAGTATATAACCATAGGAATATGGCAAACAAAAACTCTTTTCCTTTCAACCAGCTAAGCAGTGTGTGACCATCATCATGTACAAACTCACAGATCATCATCACTGAAAAATTAATTCCAAAAAGAAAGAAAAAAAAAAAAAAAGGAGGTTCTGACCTTTTCATCATTGGTAGTAGACTCTGGATGAGGTAAAGGACTATCTTGATGAGTTGTCTCTACAACAGAAGATTCTTCAATTTTATTTCTTATAATTGGTGTTGCAAGAGGAGACAGATCTAGAGGCATCTAAGAGCAACAGTGTAAATAAAATTACTCAATTTCCATAGAACAAATACATGAAAGAAAATATAAACAACTGAAGAGAAACATCAGCCTTGTAACAGGGTGGTATTGATGTCTGGGACACTTTGATGCCGATACGTTATCAATCGAAGCTATTTTTCTAACATCTGCATGAACACCAATATTCAGTAACACTGTCTTTCAACACCAATGTCACATTAAGTATTTTTTCCCAAGAATTAGAAACACTCTTGATGTTTTCCTTTCCCAAGAGTCACACAAAAATTATAGCTGAGGAAGGAAGGACTGTGCTACTCTACTACCATTAAAGGAAGGCATTATCCTTCTACAAATTATTATATCACATGCCACAAAGCACAAAATCTTATGTTTCCAAATTAATAAGGCTACCATGGACAATTAATTTCAAACTTATTGCTTACTGAAAAAGCAAGTTGTATATTACTACACAGATACAATCACCAGGATACCTGAAATGCCACAGAGAAATTAAGTTACAAAAATACTTAATGTAATACTATAGATTTGAAAGCCTACACTGTCTAGTTTGCTGTCCAAATACTTTTGGAAGAAACATTCCCCATAACTCCTCTTCTATTTATGTTTTTCCAGAAGAAACTAAATTTAAATGTATGGGAAGTTCCTCATAAAAACATGAAGTTGCTAATCAGATACAAACCAATTTCTTCTTATCTTTCAATCTGTACATTAAAAAAAGTAGATGTTTAGGTTGTGATCAGTAACTTCTAAGCAAAAGTGATTTCAATACCTAGTGAATATAACCACGTTACTGAGACTTCTTAAATTTAGTCAGTATTTAACTCTCATTACCAGTACTACTGATTCTTACAATAACACTGGTATTTTAAAACTAATCAAAGTAATCAGGAGTCACATACTAGTCTTTTCACATTGATTCCTTGCAACTATTTTTCTTTCTGCAAAAACTCTCTGCCTTTCAGGCTTATTTTGTGTTTATTCAGGGCCTAATGAAATTTCAATTAAAGCTAATGAATAACTTAAAAGATAGACAGACTGGACACTTGGAGAATTAAGACAATGTGTCCCATTCTCCATGCTAACTATGTAAAACTAATCAGGTAAACTAATCTTTAGAAGAAGATGTAGTCTCACTATATAACACATAAGCAGCTGGAAAATGATTATCGACACAGTTTAGAAGGCAATCTTTATATTCAAATTCAAATGTAGAAGCTCTGAGAAGAGAAAGTTTTTCAACATACTTTCTTAATGTCATCTTCAGAAGCCTTTTTAAACTCATTTTCAAATGGACTTGCTAACTCATTGAATAAGCCCACCTCTTCACAGTTCTTCAAGAATCGAGTTGGTGTTGGTGTCTGATCTGCAATGAACAATTTTATTTTTAATTTTATTTTTAAATACCATTTATGAACCTATTTGTATTCTTTTTCAGCATAAACACAAAGAGAAACACAACACGTGGTTAAGAACTCTCTCATGCCTTGCAAGCAGGGTCCTTTCTGCCTCACAACCAGAAGGCATACTCCACCTGCTGGAGACAAGCAAACGAGTAAGCCCCTTAAAGCGTTGGGAGGGTGTCAAAGCCTTTCTTCTGTATCCAGAAACAAGAGGGAGCTATTCTAAGGTGCCTAGTCTAGCACAGCAGATCACTGCAATGAGCAAGCCAGGGCTATTATCAAGTAGAGATAAAGCTCATGGACAGTTTGCTTCTTTCTTCTCATACTGTGAAAACTGATTATTGCTCTGTAATATTAGTCACTCTATTGATATATTTATGATTACTTTCAAGTGTGGGGAACTTCTGAAGGGAAGTGTGATATTGTACACAAGATTGTATCAACTTCTACAATGCCCATACAGTCAAGCCGGAATCACAAGACTTCCTGTATTTGCATGAAGCAGTTTCAAAAAAATCGTTCTCTAAAGATTTTGGTATTATTTAAATTCACCTTATTACACTATTATTACCACGTTTCCCACAAAGTTACTTGCATTTAAATCCTGTAGTGTGGTATTACGTGCACCTTACTAACATAATTCGGTACTTACGACTAAAAATTTGCATGCTGGAATGTGGATGCAAAGAAAAAAACACTGTCATGTTTTCATTCTCAAACACCTGATTATTTGATAGGTCCCCTTTCTTACAGTATCATTGCCAAGGATCACATTTAGAATTTTGAATGTATAACTCCTGGTTTAAGAGTAACAATCTCTTTGTCTGGTTATCGTAACCAATCAGCCACTTATAAGGACAAAAAAATTCTGAAAATGAATGTCTAAAAGTCTTTGTGAAGTTCATTTAGGCTGTTCCACCACTGAGAAAAACAGTCTGACTATAACTTCAGAATAATTAGTGCGCTATTTTCATGCAAGAACTTTAAAATTTATAATGCAATTAATCACCCACTGGTGATTACTTCTGGACAACTGATCAAGGATATATCACGAATTCAGAGGTGGAAATACAGTAAGAAGTATTTTGAATTTAAGATAAAACTAAAAAAAAATTAAAACATTGATCTTTCTTCTACTACCCCATTGAAAGAATAATAATCAGTAATTACTGATTCATCTTTCTAATGTCACCATAGTATAAAAAAATTTAAAATATGTAGTAAGAGATAGTATCAATGAATAATTAAAACTGAAATACAATTTAATCTAGTTACAGATCCTGTTAGACACAGCCTTTATTAGTGTGTGTCCTCAGTGAGTACTTATTACATAATTTAATCAGTTATTAAAATACTGATAGTTGAAAAATACTTAGGTTATATATCAGATCCTAATAAAAGTTACCTATGGAGAATAATATTGACTTCAAATTTTGACAGAAGCTAATGATGTATGAAAATATTGCCTAAGCACACATTGCAGACAACTGTAATTAAGAAAATGTTTCATATCCTCTTAACATGAGTCTATGCATTATGTACAGAAAATACATAACTTGTGCCCACGCCAGCAGAAAAGTGAATAAACTAGTTATAAAAGTATATACTAACCAGCCACAATGACACTATCATTACGAGCCGGACCAAATTTCAGTGTCATCTCATGTTTATGTTTATGAACAGCCAAATGATCCTCATTGGTAAAACGCTGCAGCAGAAAGTTTTAAAAAATAGTTGTAATTTTGAGGGTGAACAAAGCAAATGCAATTCTACAGAAAGTAACATTTACAACACATAAAAGTACCATTACCGTGTTAACAGACAACTCTGTTAGGCAGATATATCTTGCTCCTTGGTCAACAGTACCAAGCAGAAATATCATAAAACTGAAATGATATTCATAGTAACTGAATAGCAATGATAAGAGGGAAATGGTAGTAGAAGCAACCGCATTCACCAAAAGTCCAAGATAAAATTTGAGAGTGCTACAGACTTCATCAACTGTTAGCAAATAGCCATTTGCTATAGTAATGGATCTTGATAATGTTTAATAATCGATTACTATTGTTTGATTTCTGTATGGTGTGTTTTATCACAATAAAGAGAATTGATCTGTAATCACAAACACGGGTAGTGTAAAAATAAAATACAGGTCCTGCCTCTGACCATTTACTACATAAAATAAGAGGTAGATAGGATGGGAAATACTGGAGTAATGTTAGACAACTGAAAAGTTGTGAAAGCAGTAAACCTACCAGCATTTTAAAAATCTTTCATGTTTTCAGAGGTATGCCAGTTTGGTGCATATTTCCCCCAAAATCTGGGGTACATTCTATAAAAAAAAGCAGTAAGCAGACAACCTAGGTACTGTAAAAAAGATAATTCTTATTTTTAGTAACGTCAAATTTGTTATGCATCTGTAAGTGTGGGTAAAGTTAGTGTTTCAATTGAGACAATCTAGAAAAATGTTTCCCAAGATGCAGGTTTCCTAAAAAAGAACACATTTTACAAAATATTCAAATTCCTACTTTTCTTTGCAACCACGTGAGTCTGAAATTATGTTTCTGATTATTCCTCAATAACATAACTCACTCCACATATATCTTACAAGAGATATATACCAAATATCATCCCTCAGAAAACAGTACAAAAAGCTTACGTTGACCTCAGAGTATAGTCATACAGATTATTTCTGTGAGAAAGGACATGTATGTGTGGAGCTGAGAGGGAAATGAAAAATGCAAGATCATGGAAAGACAAAGTGATAGAATCCAGGCACTTTTTTTTGCTACAACTCTTGCCAAATGTCCAGCTCTCCATAGCTCCTGTGCCTTACTTCTTGATACAGCACAAGGCAGAATCTTTGGTGTTCTAACACACTAAAAGACTTAAGTACGTCCTTCCGTCCCCACTCTGACGGACATGTTCCTTCAGAGAGAAGAGGATCTCCAAATTCTCACTCTCTCTTCTCTATTGTCTAGTACAAGCTGGCATCTGGTGAAGCCTTGCCGTTTACAGGGACAAGAACTTCTCTCTTCTTCTTCCACAGAATCAAGGATTACTGTAGCCCCATGATGTGTCTTCTATGAGAATTAGTTTCCAAAACATTCTGATAGAGCTTACAGTGAAACAAGGTTCAAACAGGATGTGGACAAACACGTTGCGTAGAAGGCAGTCCTCTTCTGCTACTTTTGATGTCTCTGAACGTATTAGATATAATAAATCTTAGTCCTTTTATATTCAGAAGGCTCCATTAACATTAATGCTGTCATTCACCAGAAAAACTAAGTTTTCAGAATAAAAATGAAAATATTTGAACTTAAAAACCAAATAAATCTAAGTGCACTAATATCATGAAAAAATACAGCTTGTTTAAGAAATCAGTTCTATATGAAGGCAGCACAGACTATATAATGGAAAAAAACAGCTTAAAAATTAATTCAATATAAAGGATGTAGGGATGTCCATCGCATGCAGCAGATAACGCAAATTAATTTATTTTCAGGTTACTGAAAGTGCTAAGACACCTTCCTTTTAAGCAATCATGCGCTAAAACACTCGTTAATATTTTTACTTTCCTGCTCACATTCGGCTCTCTATCTCCTAATGCTACTTAATATAACACATCAAAAGTACAATAGGAACTGAAATACATTTTAAGACATGCATACTATAAGTATCTTCCTACACACAAAAGTATACATAAATAAAAATTATGCTATTAAATAGTTGCAGTCACCACAGCTGTGAAGATAAGCAACAAGCAAGCTTCACAGTGAGCTCCCCAAACACTGAAATATTCTCAAAAATACAGATACAAATCAGGATGTTTCTTGATTTTTTTTTTCAATGAATGCAAATAAAGCAGGGGCTAACTAACGAAATTGTTACTTCACAAAGGCTAATTTATTTTTTTTCTTCTGTACATAGCATTTTCTGCATAAACACAGAAAATGCTAGAAATTCTTGTTGTCACCTGCTTTTCAGCAAAACATAGATACTTTCTACCAATTATCATAAAGTCCTTTTTTCTTCAATCTCTAGAAACACATTTCACCAATTTACTTTTAATTGATCAGTGTTGGTAACTTCAAGCCTGACCATTACCTGGCCACACCCAGGGGCAGTGCATAAAAAGGGTTTGTCATCACTCATATTCTACGGGTCGTTGGGCTACCTGTATTAAAATGAGAATGGAACAAATTTTACAAATATTGCAACAAATTATCAACATTTTAACATCCACAGGAAATTTTAATATTCCATGGGCAAAAATTTATGCCTTCCAGCTACGCTAAGAATCTAAATTCCTAGGATTCAAGCAGAGTCTGGATTCTAAGCTCTGTCAGGAAGGTACACAAAACCCAATAGAGACACTGTAGGTTTTGAACATACATCTCAATTGGAAAGGCAAGTATTCCTGTGTAACATGACTAATTGCAAAAAATATCCAAAAACATATGAAGACAAAAGACAACCTGCTACTGAAATAAAAATACATTGTAACAATGATCCAATTCCCACAATCAAAAAAAAAGCAGCAGACAATACCAAATACTCAAGGATACTGTGCCAACAGATGAGAAAAAGTGGTTGATTCCTTAGTCTTCTCATCACCTTTAAAGACAATCTTTAAAGCTAAGTTAGTGATAGCCCTTTATGTAAACTGTTACAAATTTAACTACAAAACCATGTACTTCAGTAATGTTACAGCTATACAACTAAATTACCTACAGGCTAAAAATATTTAAGAAAGAATTTATAGACACTAATTATACTTCGTGCTTTTTTGCATACTCACCACACGTCAACAGACATACCTGTCAGATTTCATATATAAACCTGTTTCACAGGGCAAACTATCATATCCTCCTTTTCATGGCAATGAACTGTAAATGAAAGAAGATATTAATTACTATGCACTTTAAACATATAATAACACACTATTTTGTAAAGATAAATTATATAATGCCCACTAGTCACCCCTGAAACACAACAGTTTTTCCAAGAAACTGTTTACTTCAATACATCCTCCAATTAGCTTTGCCTACTCTCAGACAGAAAGAAATGCTTTTACTCTCTCATCCTGCAAGCACAGAACAAATGTTGCAAGGCAGCATCACCCTGCATCAGGACAAGGGACACAGACAGGATTGAGCCCACCTGCACTGGACAACACATAAAACTAGTGTGTGGATGTTGTGACACCAATGCCAAAAAATAATAAAGTTCTGATACAATGAGCATATAAAATCAAGATACTGTTGTCAGACCACTAAATCCACTAGTGATGAGTAGCTAATCTCATTACTGAAGTTACCTCATTTTAAGGTTAAGTAACAAGGCGGAGGGGGGAATGAATGTACCAAATTAGCTAATTGGCCAGGACATGACAAGCTACCCATCTGTGGCTTTACCCTGGAGGGTAAATCTTTAAATATGAGTATTGTGTGGAGATCTAACAATGTTAGTTCTGAACACTGCTTAGCTTCATGAAGCAAATAAGGATGAATAAATATGTCCTTATGATTAAAGATCATAAGCAGAATAAATCCATCTCTCCCCCAACAGCCTGGTCATGGAAAGTCGCAAGGCTTCTGAAATTGTCTAATGAATACTTCTGTTATGCCATCTAGGACTAGACATAAGACAGATCAAGTAAGCGTAACCAAATAATTTAAGACTTAATAACCTCAGAGATCTGTAGGGAACACATTACGTGATCCTTTTGCATGCACCTGTACAGTAAAAAAATGACTGTACAGACTTCCTGGATACTACTTCAAGAAGGAGAAAATCCCTAAGTCCTTGGTCTATGGTATAGGCACTACATAGCAAAGAAGCAAAACATGGAGTGGCGGAGATTCCAAAGTGTCACTTCTAAATATAAACTTCCAACAGAATGAGGATAATGAGCTGAGATCACAAGCCAAGAAGAGATGAACAGCTCCCAGAAACTTTATAGAGTCTTTGGCACTGACAACTCAAGGAAACATTTATGTCTCAAAGAAAGGATGCCAAAGCAAATCAAGGATAGTTTGTTCTGCTGCTCTTTGCAAAGAGTTCAAAACCTGTCTCAAGTTTCTGAAGGAACGAAACACTTCTTGAACTGGCTGAACTACAAACTAGGTACTGTCACCAATGAAGCGTATTAACAAGGTTACAAGCAAGTGTGAATACTCATGACTAAGGCTTCAGGGTAAAAAGTAAGGCCATTATCAATGACACTTTAGGATAATAACTTTGTATTATCTAGAACTTCAACAGACACTTAAGAGCTATCCCATAAGCTGTTATTCTTGTTTAGCTATCCAACAGTCAGAGATTTTGAAATGCAGGTTCAAAACTAACAGTCTCCTTCAGATCTCAAAAGAAACTTGCTTTGTTAAGCTGTGATCGTGGGGCACCATGCAGTTATATATCATTATAATATGCACATATGGGTATGTGTTATGAGCAGAAGAATTATATCCGTATCAGAAGTGCCAGGAAGAGTAAGAAACCATTCTGTTTGGTTTTTTTTCTTCTTTAATCCAAAAGATGAAGATTCGGATTAATAAAAGTGCATATAGGGCATATTTTCCCACTCTGTCACTATTGCTTGTCAGTCTTTGACAAGTGCACAGTACCAGACAGAAAATCTACTCCATTCACACTGTTAGCATTCTTCTTAGGTTATAAGCTGTAAAGATCAATTTTTCAAGTCTACTCATTTTCTCTTTTAAAGGAATATTACCAATACATGTATTTGCATATGAAGTCATTATCTGGTTCCATGTTTTGGTTTGTGAAGCCTGTGAATTTTGAATGATTGATCTATAAACTAAAAATCGACCCTCGTGAAAAAGAAGAAAGCGTTTTTCTCCTGGCAAGCTTACCAGAAAAAAAGTTGGAGATAAATTAGTTTCCTGATCTTTGTAATATTATTTGACTGTAGGCCACAAAGAATTTTGTGAGGTAATGCCTTGTAAAGGGATTCCAGCTAACATCAGAGGGGGGAAAAAAGTATCTCAAAGCACTGAAATGTATGCACTTAGAAGTTCATTCATGCATTCCAGCAGGAACTCAGTCATTATACATCTAAACAGAAACGAGATCTGATGGAATGGGAAAAAAAAGGCTCACATTCATTAATGTAGGCAAATTGGTAAGGATTGTATTTACCCAGTATAAAGACAAATGCAAAGCTTGCACCTTGAATGAAATAACTCCATGCAACAGTACAGGCTGAGGGTCAGCTGGCTGTCAAGCAGCTTTAGGGCAGAACCTGTAACTCCTGGTGGACAACAAATTGGACACAGTTGAGCATCGTGATTCTTGCAGCACTGAAAACTAACAGCCTACTGGACTGCACTAGCAAAAGCACAGCAAACAGATGAAAGGAAGTGATTATTCGCCTTTAGCTGGTACTCATGAAGCCACAGCTGGAACACTGTGTCCAGTTTTGAGCCTCTCAAGACAGCTGACAAACTGGAGAGGAACCAGCAGAGACCCCACCAAAATAGTTAGGAGGCTGAACTATTACAAGAGGAATATCAGGAGCCAAGCTTTTTTAGAAAAAGAAAGGCTAAGGTGGATCTACTTGCTTTTTTACACTACCTAATACACTGTTATAGAGAAGACACATACAGAGCTCTGGGTAGCATACCAAAACCAGGATGAGATGCAACACTCGAGCCACACCAAGAAAGTTAAGAGCAAGTACAAAGCAAGGGGAAATGGGGACAGGTAGAATCACACAGTGAGGGCAGCTGAACAGCGGAACAGGTTGCCTGGTGGGGCTGGCAAATCTCCATTGTTGAAGAAGCTTAAAATTTAAGTGAATGAAATTCTGCGTAAACCGAGATAACTTGGAAATGTGAAGCATACCATAAAGACATCATAGCTAGAAACAAAGGCAAAAACCCAGCAAAAGACAATTCAAACTTGCATAATGTTCCGGCAACTGTAGAAGACTTAGGATGGTTAACTTTACAGCCCACCAACTAAAACTGTTGCTGCTAGGGAAAACAAACAAACCTCATTCTTTCTCTCCTCTTTTCTTTCTGGACTGTTTGTTTCCAGACAGGAATAACAAGACTAACACACAGGAGACAAATTTTTAGAAAATAAGTTTATGATTGTTACTCTGATGCCAAAAGGCTATTGGACACAGACTGCTCTATAACAGTAATAAAGGAGAATTTAGAAAATACTCTTTCCCTGAAAACCAAAAGAGCATCTTGACACCATCTTGACAAAAATGTCACTCACCCAGCTAAATGAGAGATAAAGTACATAAACTGCTAACCCAACTGCTACAGATGAACTATAGACACCTTTGATTGTTACCTTGACAACAGCAAACACCGTGTCCCATAGGAAAAGATGGTTCCTGAAGCAACCCTATCTGAAAGTGACACTCCAGCCGTAACTTATCTCTTCAGATAAACTGAACGGTTCAGTGAAATGATTCCTCCTACAGGCCACTGACCTGCAGCTTCCTTCTGCAAGACTTCCAACCCTAAATTCCTTTCAGTAGCATAAAAAAATCCATACACAGAATCCTTTTGAATTACACCAAGAAACAAGATCAGAGCTGAGCATGGGAAAACTATGAAATCGCCTCAGCAATATCATCAACTTTGACTTAAATCAGAAAGTAATCTCACTTTTTTGGTGTTCATTTGCTCCATACTTTCAATGCAAAGTAAAATACTTTCACATCATGCCTATTTAAAATGTCATAATCCTCTTCTATCCCTTGTGGAAAGCAAATGGTACAGTAGAACATATAAATAGGCATATATACTTATTTAAACCATATACAATACAGAGAAATAAAACCAGGTTTGCAAGCAATTTGCTAACATTTAGGATAGTATGCTTATTTAAAAAATAAAGATGTTTTCTATAAAGCACCACTAATCTTTATCTAAATGTGCTACAAAAATAGTTTCAGCCATCATTTGTATATTTTTTCTAAGATTTTAATTAAACACCTTAGGTACACTGTCTGGAAACTATTACTACATACTTTGAGACTTGATTCTAAAATATCTTTCTGTAGACCACTTGTAAAAGAATAGCATCTTACACTGACTTAAGCAATGTCTTGTTGGCTTATTTTACTGGCAAAAGTTCTTCTGTTTTCTCTTAATTCTCTATGTATAGGAGCATGGAAAACACAACTGACACCTAGTTTCAAGGTCTTTTTTCCATTAAACACTTAAACAGCTGTTTAAAATGTATACATTTCTCTAAATTTGCTCAGAAAAATCCTTCTGCACACGTACCTAGTAAAGATTCACCAAACTTGTAGCTAAAGCCTCCGAAAACTTTACCTGTACAGAGCATGCTTGACGCTAAAAGACCTCTATGCACTAACCTGCTCAAGGGCTGTGCAGGCTTACCCCATAATTATTCTAAGACTATATTCTAAGACTGCCCTCCTGTAAAGTCAGGGCTGACACAAACAACACGGAAGAAAACAGCCCGAGCTGAACACAATAAAGACAGGCAACCATAAACATACAAAAAAATCCCACCAACAACCCCAACCAACAAAACTGAAAAAAAAAAAAAAAGCCCTCCCACTTTAAAACTTCTCAATTTCAGCATTCCTCTACTAGCCAGCAAGCAAGAAGAGATGCACATTCTCACAAGTGTGCCACCCCCCCGCAACTGGACAGTCTGTAAAGGACAATCCTACAGTCTGCCAGCTAAAGCAGCAGCTGATATATCTACTGCTGCTTACATGTGAGGCAAACCCGAGTTTTGCAGCTTGACTGACCACTTGTGTGTGTCTCCAGCTCCAGAAACATCTGTACATTCTGGTTTGAAAAAAATGAGAAAGTTGGACAAAAATTGTTTGACCACCGAGAAATCAGAATTACAGTAGTCCATCAGCATCAAGTCTCCCCTGGGTCTGTACATTACCAACTGCTTACAGTATTGGCGATGTATTTTCCTACAGATGTTTGCATTTCATCAAGACTGGTCATATCTGTTCAACATTTCCTTTTGTTCCTTACATTTGATCTGGGATTCTGCCCCTTTTTACTGCAAGATACAACCTCTTACTGTAAACAGAATTATTATCTCCTAGCAAACTTTTCTATAGATCTTATGTATATAATTGCTTTAGGTAGCGAAAGATTTTTAAGATTTTATTTTAAAGCTTCATTTTACAATAGGAAACTGAAGCATAAAAAGGAAATAAAAATTCTTCAAAGTCTTTGTCAATTTTAAGAGTTCCACTTGAGGTACATACTGTTTCAAAGTAAAGTCAAGTGGATTGAATGTATTTGCCACAGTAAAGGATAACATTCTCTTAGGGTTGTTACCTGAAGGGTTCAATTTAGTGTTTTGCTTGGCTCCATACACAAATTTTAAAGTACATGCTTCTTTAGACGAGAAAAAATCACATAGCTATTGTTGTTTTCAAATTTAAACACTTCAGAATTAAGAGAGATGGCTTTCTTATGCAACCAAACAAATTAAATCAAAGTGAACAGGCACCTTTTACACTTTCAGTGCTTGCATACAGCATTGCACAGCATAAATTTTAACTACCTCCCGCACTTGAGCCTATCTTTATATCCACACTTTTCTGTAGAGACAGACTTGCAAGCTTTGCTTTTGGCAAAAATCAGAAGTTACTATGTTGAATACATCACTTGCTGAGAAGCAAAATAAAGAAAGAAAACGGAAATTTGTATTTTAAAGGAAAAAAATCATTGCTGCACTTACCTGGAAGGACTGGAACAGCTATTTCTTCAGTCTCCTATAAAGCAAAAGAAAAGCGAAGCACAAGCGGTGTAATTACCACTTGACCACTGAAGTCCACTTTTGAAAGTGTTCTGACTGTATTTGTATAATGCCACAGAATTTAGCATTCCTAAAAAAATAAAACCGAACTATTAAGGCAATGAAGGAGAAAATGTTTGAAAAATAAAAATCATTCTTCCTTATAAAGAGAGTGGGATCACAAAAAGTAGCTCAGTAGAAAACTATAAGCCATATTCCAGAATATTGAAAGGCTCAAAACTGGCAAACAGGAAAAAGGGAGCTCCTTCTTCACATTTCACTGCTTAATATCATGTGCCATCTCCTAGAAGACATATGATCTGTTTCAGAGAGTTCTAAGGAAGAACATAATGCCTGCAGCATAGTGCTCAGATTTTTTTCCCTTAAAAAAGTCAAATGTTGGGCACTCGTTGCTGACGTTATTAGTTAACTGCTTGTTTAAAGTTAATTCATACCTTCCTCGGTTTGTCTAAGAATCTATAAATAAAGGGGAGAGCATCTGTACAAGAAAAAAAAGATGCAACAAGTGAGGATGATTGATTCAACAAGTTCAAATAAGAACAAGAAGCCAGTTGGACAGATAGTCACATGTACGGAAACAAAGCAATTAAGTTACTTCAGCTTTGCTGAAGGAGCAGGCTTCTTCCATGTGAAGGTACATTTCTGGTAAACTCTAACAGAGTGAAGAGAGGTCCTCAGGTCTAATACTTCCTGTTGGCTGAATATGGTAGCTCCTAAGTCAATCCTGAGCTTAAGTACTTTTCAGAGGTGCCTTGATCTTTCTTCGACTTACTGGAAATTCATGCTGTGTGAGTACAGCTCTTGTAGATAAGTGAAAGGCCAATGAATCTCAGAATAACTATACAGGACTTAAACCCCCACTGATTTTTTAATAATTTGCTTAAGGTGATACTAGGACTTACTTTCCCCAGCTCATTTATCTAGGTTTGAATGGCTTAATATTGCCCATCCGCCTAACAAACATTAGAAATCCAATCTCCCTTTCCTACATTACTTTCAACAAAATAATAATTAAAAAACCCCAACTCCCCAAATTACTTAATTTTTACATTTTTTTCAGACCGCATCCCTGAAGTATAAAAAGGAATAAAATAATTACAAATTTAATTTAAAAAAAACCCTTAAAATATAAATATTCTATTGCTCATTAAAACAGAATGATCTTTTTCTTTCCTGTAAGCAATACTACAAACGACATTTACCTAGAAAGGGAAACAGACTGTATTGCTTAGAACAACTTACTGAAGAGAAGCTTCTATCTGAACTGAAGCTAATGGAAAGTTCTGAGGCTGAACTCCTGCTGAACTGAAACTGACACAGAACAACTTTGGGAACAATACAGCATACACTTGAAAAAATATTTATTGCATAATTATTAGATATCATCTCATATTTCTATCACTAACTATATCCAATGCCTCCTTAGAGTGAACATTATTGATTTGAAACAGATGTAGCTCAGTTATGCAGGAGGAAAATGATAACTTGAAATTTGTTCATTCCAAAAAAGAAAAGTACTGAATAATTTTTGCTCCTTTATTATATATAAATTCAAGATTACGTTAAGAAACCATTTAAAAATGTTGAAACTAGAAATATAAACTTTTAAAGTTAGTAAAGCTTCTCAAGCTGAAAATGTGCATTTGCAAATTGAAACAACTAATTAATAGTGGTAAGAAAAAAGAAACCAACTAATGACAGAAAAGGAATTTTAGGAACTAGATACACCCAAATTTAATTAAACAGGATTCAAAAGAATATCCTCTTTCAGGGTGCTCAACACTTTGTTACAAAACAGAAGTGGTAAGAAAACCAAAATTATTTATAAAATTATGTATAATCACAATTTAAGAACTGAAAGCACCTTATGTTAGATGCTGCATAGCCTAGAAGCTTCTGGAAAAAGACATACGAAACGTGTTTGTATTTCTAGAATTCAAATCAGGACAGAAATACTAACGACACTGTGGAGAAGATCAAAGGCTGAACTAGTTGATTAAATATTAGCATGTAATATCAATATTAAAACAATTTCACGACGGATTTTAAAAAAAGTTACTTCACTCCATGTACACATTAAGGGGGTTTCTATTATTTCACATTTATTCTGATGTATTCCATAGCAAGCAGTCCCTGACAAAGTTATTGTTTAGTTTTTTAATGACAACTTTCTGATTTTGATTCTAAAATTATAAACATCAAGAGCATTCAAGTGAATGCCTAACTTGACTATGGTTTGTCACCCTGACATGATGTCTGCAATTTGATTTCCATTAACAGACAGTAATACGTTTCAGCAGAAGGCTGAAGAAATCATGTTTGGAGCACTTACAGAAGACTAGGACCACAAGGAAGGGTCCTCCTCATCCTATCAGCTAGTGTTGAATTTAGCATCTCACAAAGACCTGGCAGTATTATTACCTTCAGCAACATTTGTTTTTATTAACTCTATCTAACTTTACAACCAGCAAAGCTTGGGACATGATATTCACTGCCATGAGTACACTACCACAAGAAGGAAACAAATATATTTTTGTAAAACATGGGGAAAAAAGTACACTTTGGTCATACTCAGGGTCACTATTTAAAAAGCAGTGAATGATTAATTATTTTCAGCTTTTATTATAATTTTTTATTCTAGTGCAAGAAAACAGGTGACAGTATCACTATTTGAAGGCAAACATCTCTGCGGGAAAGCAACATAATGAAAAAGCAAATGCATGACACAGAGTGCATTGATGGGACATCAAAAGATACTCCTGGATCTCACTGGAAGAGCAAGGATGTAAAAATACTGTAGAATGAATAAGACTGCAGAAGCAACATGGCAGCACATATATCCCCTAACTTCAAACATCAAGTTGCATCACAGCATAAAGCATTTGTGCCTAAAACGTCGTACAACCATCATTGCTTGAGGGTCTGCAAAGTGTGTTTTTCACATCAAAGCTTCCAAGACCTTTTTCTTTAAGACAACTCGAGCAGCATAATGCACAGTGATAGGCAAAGTTAATGCGGCAAGTGGTCCAGACGGGCCAGTGCCAGGTTCCAGGCCAACACCAGTCTCTAGTGCAGAAAAAGTGCCCTTCCCCTCCCGGCCCGACCCCTCTCGGCTCCCTCCGCACCAGCGCGGGGTACGGACCAGGGTCTCCCTTCAGAGCACAAACCGGGCGCTAGGAGAGGCCTCCTCGGGGCTGCGCTGAGGTGGACAGGTCTGGCCCGGCTGCCTCCTTCCTCCCGCTGCCTCTCCGCCCTTCGCCCGGCGGCCCCGGGCCCGGCGAAGCCCCCGCGGCAGAGGCCGCTCCCAGGAGCTGCTGCCCCCTTTCCTGCACCCCGCGGCCCCCCTACCTGCGGGCGGGTAACGGTGCCGGCAGGCCCGCCCCGGCTTAGGGGCGGCGGGAGCCGCAGGCCGTGGCGGGGGAAGGGGATTCCGCGGAGAGCAGCGGCGGCGCCATGTTCCTGCCTCCCGGGTCCCCCCGCCCACTGCCAAGCGGAGCCGCTCCTTCCCCCGCCCCCGGGCGCGGGCCCGCCCGGGGCCGCCACCGCGCAGAGGGAGGCGGGGCCGCCGCCGAGCCGCGCTCGTGTTTACTAACTCACCCCCGGGCGCGCGGGTCGCCCGCACATGAAAGCCCGGGTCCCCCTCGGGCTTCCGTCACTTCTCGCGAGAGCGCAGTGACACGGCCGCGCGCTGCGG
>JAUMJL010001273.1:0-125200 GCA_033558185.1 Dromococcyx pavoninus | reverse complement strand
CCCCGCGGCCGCGGTGCATTGTGGGACACAAACAAAGTGCCCGGCCGGGCGGCGCGCGGCTCCTCGTTCCGCCGGGAACCCCCCCCCCCCCCCGCCCCCTCCCGCCCCCCGCGGCCCCTCCCCTCGGCGCGCGCCCCTTCCCGCCCCCTCCCCTCGGCGCGAGCCCTCCCGCGTCCCCCCCCCTTTTCTCCCCCCCCCCCCCCCCCCAGGGGGGGGTCGCGCGCGCCGCCTGAGGGGGAGGCGGCGGCGGCGGCCTCGCCTCCTCCTCCTCATCCTCCGCCTCCCGCCCCGCCGTCATGGCCCCGGCAGGGCCCCGCCGCGGCCACACATAGGGGGCTCCGGCCTCCTGCACCCGCCGAACGCAGGTAACGGGGGCCGGGCTGGGGAGGGGGGCGGGTTCCCCTCAGGGTGGGAGGGGGAGGCCCCTCTTCGCACAACCCCCTCACGCACCCCCCCCCCCCTCTCCGGCTCTGGGCACGCGGGACCCCCGGGGGGAGCTGGCGTGACCGGTGTGTCCTCCCCTCCCTCACATGTTCTTCCCCCCCGAGGGACTCTATCCACCCCCCCCCCCCCCCGCACGTATGTGTGTCCCCTTTGCCCCGCCCAGGGGTCCGTGTATCCCCCTCCCCGTACCTGTCCATCTCTTCCCCCCCCCCCCCCCCGAGGGATTGTGCACTCCCACCCTGCACCTGTGTCTATCGTGTGTGTGTCCTCCCGGGAGACCTTGTCTGTCGTGTGTGCCCCCCATAGGGACACTGGCCCTCTCCCCCAGAGACCCTGTCCCCTCCCCCGTACTTGTCCGTTCCCCCCAACTCCTTTGAGGGACTGTGCACACTCACCCTGTACCTGTCCGTGTCCCCCCGAGGGACCTTGTCCACCTACCCCCTCCCCCGAGGGACCCTGTGTCTCTTCCCCCCCCAAGAGGGCGAGGACTCCCTGCCCCGAGGGACACTGTCTTCCCCTCTGCCAAGGGGCTATGTACCCCCCCCCCCGCATATGTGTATGTGTCCCTTCCCCCGAGGGACCCTGTCCACCATCCCCTGCGCGTGTTTGTCACCCCCGCTCCCGAGGGACTGTGTATCTCTTTCCACCCCCCCGCCGTGTGTGTGTCCCCCTCCCCAAGGGACTGTGTTCCCTCACCCCCGCGTGTCCCCACACACACATTCTCTCCTAAGGGTCCGTGTCCTCCGCCGGGCAGGTTCCCTGGGTGGGGAGGGGCTCCCCTCTCTGTACAGCCCCTGGGGGGTCGTGCAGCCCGCTGTGCACGATGTTTACATGCATCCCAAGGTTTCAGTGCTGCCCGTGGATGTGCTCGGCTGCCCGGGCACACGCAAACATGGAATTTTGGGGAGGGGGGAGGAGTTGCGTTGTTGCCTGCATCCCAGCGGGATACCTGCTGCCTTCCTTTTCCACTGCAGGCTGATGGGAGGAGAAGAGGGATTCCCACTAGCTGTTAGGAAAAGCTGCTGTCCCTTTGTTGTTGTTTTTCCCTCCAACACCCCTTTTTGCATATTCTTTACTGCCCATCTGCCAGGGTCTGCTGTGCCGCCTCTGCTCGCACCCGTGTCCACGCGCAATGAGGATGTCGTAGTGCTCATCTGCCAAGATCTGTTGCGTGTTTCTTCTGCTCTCCTACCATGTATGCGGGGTTATTTTCCTATATGCAAACATAAACACTGGCAGATGCTCGTATGTGGGGGTATAGTTGCCTTCTTGCTTGCCAAGAGCCTGTTGCGTCCCTTCTGACACACAGGACAAGGGTACCACTGCCTTCCAAAATCTGCTCTACTTCTCTCCACCCACAGATGTGCTGGGGAATGCCTCCATACTTGACCACTACAGCTTTTTTAAATGCATGCCTCCCAGGAGGCCTCTTCCTGTCTGCGGAAACCTGCTAAGCTTTTTTATGCTTAAATAGACATCCATATACCTTCCACCAAAGCCTAAGGGATGACTGCTCCAGCCCAGCTCCTGTTACGCTGTGGAGCTTGTTCTGCCCTGTGTATCTGTACACCTACTGGGGTTATGAAAAAAATAAGCCAGTGCATCCCACATTGTGTGTCTGTACACATCAGGAAAGGCGCCGGTGGCACTTCACTGGCAGCCTTTGGCAGGCAGGCATTTCTCTTCCATGCTTCCAGGGAGAAGGTTTCCACTGCTTGTCCTTTCGTGTCCTGCATGTTCCCACAGAAGCCCAGCAGCAGCTGTTCCAGTGCCTGCCCCCAGACTGTAGTGCTTCCTTGCTACACGTGCCAGAGAGGTCACCCGTTCTTACCCATTTCTTGTCTCTTCTTGGCTGCGCTTCATGGCTGCCGGTTACATCTTTCATGACTGCGACTTTCAACCCCTTTTCTTCATGTGCTCTGCTGATACCGCATTGCGATACAGTCTGGTTAAGCTTACCTTGGTTTTTCCCTCAACTTTTAGTTTTTCTCCTCTGAGCAGTCTGCCAGAGTAAAAAGAAGTAGTCTGCGTGCTCCTAGGTATCTTAGATCCCACGTTGAAAACCATGGGTCTGAAATTAATTCACTTTCTCATTTCAAGTCATATACATAATTTTTCCAGCCCAGGATCTCTTCTAATGTTGGCAGAAGTCTCCCGCTTTCATCATTTTCCTCACGTGAGGTCCTTGGTTTGCCGTAGCCACATGGGAGATTTCTCAGGTTTCCTAGTTATTTTTGCCCCTGCTTTTTCTCTGTGCTTCTGTTTGACATGAGGCTTGTCCTTTTCCCCTTTTTTAATTTATATTTTATTTATCCTTGGGGTTTGTAGTACACTTAGCTTTTACTGATGTGAAGGTTGCCTAGTTCACCTCCTGAGTTGATCCCTGTCTTCTGGCTGCATGTTTTTGTAGATCAGATGACATGTTGTTTATCATGTGCAGGGCATGCCTGTGGACCCTACAAGGTGACACTGCGTGGGAACAGCTTCAGTGCAGGCAGGTCATGGACTGATGTCCAGGACTCTCTTAGGGCATTCTGAGAGCAATGTAATTTTTCTTCTGCCATTGAGGTCTCTCACTGCAGCTTGACATCTGCATGTAATGCAGTTATGAGGTGTGATGCACCTGGAGACCTTGCCTGGGTTTAAGTGCATCTTTTTAAGGAGGTGGATCTGAACAAGTGTTAACCTGCTAGTTTAGACACAGCCCTACTGGTATAAATGCCTCCATTGATGTAGAACTGTTTATACGAGAAACCGGTTACAATGCTCTAAGTGTCTCTCCCTAGGGACTACTTCTATTTAAACAGCTGTTTTTAATTCAAAACTTTAATTGGTGCAAACACTCTAAGCAGTCCTTTTCCAGGGGAAGGGAATTTCTAGCCCTACTTCAGTCTCCCCAGGTGGATTTTGAACGGACGCTGACTTCTCAGGAGGGAGGATCAGGCTTGCTTTCCCACACAGAAGGTTCTGCACTGGTTTTGTTTACAGGGTGAGAGAATTCCTGTCCTTGTGACTGTGAGCTTTGGAGGGGGGGGAGTGTCCTTATGTATTTCTTCTCTAATACGTAAGAGAAGTAGTCAGCAAGTGAAACTGAATCCTTGCCATGTTTATTGCAACAGGAGGTTAATCATAAACTCTGGCAACTTTTAAAAGGGGTGGTTTCCTTCTGTGGTGTCTGTAGCAAGTGTGCGCTGTTAGGAGGGTCTGGTCAGCTGTTTGCTAAGAGGATCAAAGGCAAATACAGCTTCCCCCATGTGTGAAGTTGCACAAGCGTCTGAACGTTATTTTTGGTTGTATCCCGTGACTCGCTTGAAGGACGCTTTTTATTTTTATGTCCCTCTTGTGAATGGATGTGTGATGCTCATGCTGTGAGGTGAACAGTGTTTGTGTGACTGGTCGCTGATAAGGAGGATGTCTTGGGTAATTTGAGCTTGTATTGGTTGCTTCACATCTGGCATTGTCTTTTCTATCTGGTAAACTTCTTTTTCAATGGGCTTTGAGAATGTTTGAGCAGGCTTCTGTGAGAAGATCTGGCGATATCTGTACCTTCACTGCTTTTAGACATTGTGATCCACTTGTCTAAACAAGAAGCAAGCTGAACTGTGACAAAGCAGTGGTGCTCTCGTTGGCCTGGGGCAAGGAGGGAGGTGTCCCTTGACATAGAAGGGATTTTCTGTTGACATTCTTCTATCTTGTGTGGATCTAAGTAGGTTGTCCCCGCTCAAATTATGCAACCGTGCAGACAGCCAGACTTCTGGAATTCCAAATACTTCAATGTGTCAAATGCTGACTTCTAAATTAAATGCTATGGTTGCAGAGCGTGTTCACAGTCTGTCACTTAAAATATGACATCAGTCTCGGAATTGCATGTGGCTGAAAAGGGGCAGCATCTTAATTGCTTGTTTCTTTGCAAATGTGTTGCGCGAGATGGCAGGAACAAAACTGGGTGGGAGAGGTGTCTCTACCTGCAATAGTGTGATGTGGAAGTAGCTGGTTAGCGTTTCAGCAGTTATAAGCAGAAAAAAAGACTGAGAATTGATTTACGTAAGAAGTTGAAACGCCTCACTCTTGGTGACTGTTGCCTTGAAAGATGCAGTTTACAGCGTATGGATCTAATTAAATCGTTGTGTACTTATTGCTCAGTAAACAGAGGAGTCCATTACTTTTAACTTGCCTTGGAGAACACATTGATTCTTCTAATGGTTTCACTGGATGAAAACAAATGTCTAGTACTGCTTTGTAAAAGGTACCTAAATGAAATGGTGGTGGTAGGGAATGAACTGCAAACCCAATGAAATGGCATTTGCACGTACGGGTGGAAAGAGAGGGATTTTAAATGCTTGGCATTTTGATTCTTACATTCCACTTAATCAACTTAAGGAAGTGACTTAACTTGTGCGTTATTTGTAGATAGTGTTTTTAATGTATTCCAGTTTAGAGCTGGGGAAATAATTACTTGGTGTGAAGGGGTTCATCAGAGGACGTGAATGATGGTATAATCAGGACTACAGAATGTGTGTTGGAGCTCAGCATGTGGTCTGTGGCAGTGGCCAGAAGTAAGTCATTAGGGGAAGAGTGGGAGAGCTTACATAGAGAGCGCAGTCTTCATTCCTCTGTGCATCTGCCAGCCCTGAAGGGCTTGGAGGTGGCCTGGCCTGGAGGGTATGTGCTAGCGGTTGTGCTTAATGGTGCCTGTTGGACCTGTCATTTGTCAATTCGCCTGTGCCCCTTGAACAGTTTATACCTGTAGCTTCTGCAGGATACGTGCACTGAGTTCTGCAAAAACAATTCCTTGGCTGTTTGGTTGGTTTTGTTTTAAACTCGAACGGTAATCTCATTGAGTGCCTTCTAGTTTTTATAGTATGAGAAAGAATAAAGAATCTTTTTCCAGTCACCACCTCATTTGCAGTTTTATAGACCTCTGTGCTCTCAGCTCTCTGGATTTTTTTTCTTTTCCAAGTCCCAGTCTATTTAGTACATCTGCTTGCAGAAGCTGTTCTACATCACTCTCTTTTTCTTCTTTAAGCTTTCCTGTACTGTTTTGAGGTGATTTGACTACAACATTTATGTGCTTGCTTTACCCAAGAAGGCAGATTTTTCAGAGCATTGAGATACATTCTGATAAAGGGACACAGTAAATGTTTATAATGTTATTTCGTATATGCGAAAGTACAAATGAACAAATGAATTGTAGTGGAATTGTGACTGTCTTAGTGGAAACAGAGTCACAGATTTACAAATCCTGATTTGTAAATCTTGCTACGGGTAGTAGTTGATTTGACATTTTGTATTTGGATATTATTACCGAGTGGTTTATGGGAAAACTGTAATTACAGCGGGTACTTGCCAGCATTCAGTCTTCTAGCAGGTTTTGGAAACATCAAGATGTCACGTCCTGTGGAGGCCCAGCAGCCCCAGAAATCACTGCTGGGTTTGGAAATAACTAATGATTCAAGGGACGAGTTGGTCCCCTGTTAGGGACAGATATTAACATTGTGTTGGAGATCCCCAGGTCTCACAGTTTCTGCAGTTTTCTTTCAGCGTAATGGTGGGATTTTTTAAGTGGGTAAATCCCCCTGTTAAGAAAGAGCTGGTCTTAGAGGTTTCTGTGAAGTGTTAGTGAAGATGCTAGAGGTTTAAAAGAAACCCACAAAACTCTCCTGCCCCCAGCCTGAACTATGGATATGGTTCTGCTGGTCCAGGGTTGGCCATACAAGGAGAGAAAGTTTGAAAACCTTTGTAGTTGCTGCTCACCTGGTAATGTGATTTGTGGATAAATACAAGCAGTTTTAATTTTTGGGGCCAAGAAGAACTCCTTTTAGGCATTTCAGTTTATCTGCATAAATGAGTCATTAGAAAAATAAAGGGTACACATAGTGCTAAAAGGGTGATGACACAATCACATTCCTGCCTTGCTTAAACTTGTTCAGGATTCTTTATAGCTGCTTCCGTTTGAAAGGTGGCTGCTTGTTTATGTGTCTGTGACACCTTGACTAGCTGGCTGTGGTCCATGCTGTCTGGATTAGCAATGCCTTTTTGCCTCTTCAGATTGCACACAGTGTGGGACTTGGCCTTGATTTCTCCTCTTTGCTCTTTATATGAGTTTTTGTGTGGTGTTGCTTGTCAGTGCAGGCTTCCAGTACTTTGGGCATTAGTGGGGCAAGCATGCTTCAGGGAGACTTAAGATTTGCATTGGACTTGAGAAAAAAATAATTTATTGTAGTTAACATGGATTTCATTAAAGTATAACACTTACTGCCTAATCTGGAATAAAAGTGAAAGAAGGAAAGCTGTCATTTTTTGTAATAAACGTGAATACTTCAAACAACAAATCGATTGACGGGTAAGCTTTGCGCCAAACTAGTAGAACCTAGCACTTAACTGAATTTGGCTGTCACAAGCCTAATGATTGTGATATGCAGCTACTGGTGTTTGTTGCTGTAAAATCAGGAGACAGGTGTGTCATTTCCAAGTGACAAAAATTAAAGCCTCGTGCACAGTGAGATAGGAGGCACAGTTTGGGGTGATAGCGGAGGGAGGGATTCCTCAGTGGGGTTGCTACTGGCAGCCCTTGGGGCGTATGACACCTGCTTGGGGCCTGGTTTTGCCTTGGAGGAAATGAAGAAATAATTTCTTTTTCAAGCATGGTTTTCACTGTGCCATCAGTTAAAATGATCTCTGCAATTGACCCTCTTCTGTCTGTGAAAACAGGGGGCATGTGCCCTTTTCTCTCTTCAAAGCCAGGTAGTAGGGCTGGGCAACAATTGTGTAAACAGGCGTAGAGGTGTGTGAGGAAGCACAGACAGTTGTGGGTTTTGGTTCTTTTGATTCCTTTGTGAATTTAATGCGGTAGAGCTCCCAAGAAGGTCTTGAACCATACTAGAATATTTTGGTATACAGGTGTGAAAAACCTTGCCATTTTTCTTGACATTTCTTTCATGTGGTGCCACCAAAAAGGACGTGGAGCTTTGGGAAGTTGGCTTGAGCACTCTTTTTGATGTGTCTCTTTCATAAGCTTGTGTTGATGTGCCTGCAGAGCTTCTGAAAGCAAAGACTGAAATGCTATGGGTAGCCACGGTAAAACAAGAAACAATAGCTTTCTGGAATGAGTTTAAACTAGGAGGTTGCTGCCACGTGACAAATAAATGTACTTTATGGATATTTTTTTGGCAATTTGCAGTACTTAAAAGAATTGAATGTTCAATTTGTTGGTTTTTTTTGTGTGTGTCACTCATTTGTATTGCTGTTAAAGACCAAAGAGTATAAAATTGAAACTTTGCTTTTTATTACATGGCGTGGGAAATGGTCACGTAATGGCTTGTCTGTGCTGAGAAATTTAGGGAAAATTTAACCTGAATTTGCACGGAGCAGAAGTATAAAGCATGTATTCAGATCACACGAAATTATTCATGCGTGCTGTCGTGGAAAGAGTGGTTAAATTTGAATGTGAGCCTCAGGGATGTGGCACGTTGGCCCCTCCAGTATAATCTGATTGCGTTCATTGGGGCTTGCCTGCATGCGGATACGAAGAGGACTATGAATTCACTTGTTGCTTTTATTCTAGTAAAAAAAAAAATACAGATGGAGATTTGCTCATATGTTGGCATCAGAAGCATCTCTAGCATGTGCTTTTAGGGCAAACCATGATTAAACCAGCAATCTGATAGTTTGATCATGTGCTTTTTCAGAGAACTGGTGGAAAACAGAAACTGCAGGGCAGTGAATCTGTTGTGAAATATCTCAATACAGGCTGACTAGTGAAGTTCTCACATTAATTTTTATTAGGAGAGTAAACGTAATTCAGTATATAATGAGCTTTTAGCAGTTACTGCTCATACTGTTAAATGAGCCTCAGTTCTAAGTACTATCTAAAAATTTGCTTTTATGTGTTATATGGAACACTAATGTGAGATTCCTACAATGAAAATTTCAAAGTGCTGTAGACTGAAGAAGGTGGCATTTATCTAGTTTGCTTATTCAACCATGTGAAATCTATATTAGGCACATAAACTTTATACTTTGCACTGCAGCTTCAAAAAGCAACAAGTAAAATCTGAGTCCTTTGAAGTAGTGAATAGCAACATTCTGTTCTCTGAAGGAACAGACTTCAAATGATCACACCGAAACTTGAAATATCATGGCTCAGAAGAATAAGACTGGGGCAGGGGGCAAGGCTGTGGAAATGTCCACACAGTTTCTTGCGTGTTGTTGGGAATAAAGAGTAGCCAGATCTTTGTACCCGATTGTGTTCCTGACAATTACTGCACGTTCTGCACCAGAATGGTGCAAAGTTACTGTTTTAAGTTCTCCCCGATAAATCTTATTTAAGAGTTCAGCTGTTGTCTGAGACATCGAGTTTGTTTGAGGCAGGGAACCTCACTTATGTAGAAAGGTACAGTTGTTTAAGAAAATGACGTCTGTGATCTTTACGTATCTGTAAATAGTTTCAAGAAATGTCTTCTAACTGTTGCGCAAAAACAGTCAGTGGCGTCAGATCAACAATTTACATACAGCATGCACTACTGTACTGCCCTGATTATTGTAATCTGTTAATTAGATCCTGAGATTAAGAGCTGTCTTGCTGATCAGTGCACTTAATATATACCCTATTAGTTCCAGCTAGAACATGTTTCTAGCTGAAACATCATCTGGGTAAGCCAGATGCTCTGAAAAAATATAAGCATAGTGTACTTACAGACACATTAAGGGGGAGCTGCATGGCTAAGAGAAACACACCGAAAAAAAACCCCTTGAGAACTTTCAGGAGGTTAAATTGATATTGACAAAATGAGGTATTAAAATAGGTTGATAGTTCTGTAGGGCTTTCAGTTTGCTATTCAATTTAATTTTACACTAGTAAAATCTTACTCCAAAGTCACTTTAACTTCCAGGTTATAGGTCAAGTTAAGAGGTTTTAAGTTGATACTGTTGGATTTCTCATGAATTTCCTTCCGTTCCTAGGACTCCAGTTCTCAGACACTTGTTTTTATGCGTTGTGTTGATGATGCACCTTAACCTTTTCATCAGCATTTTTTGAGCCAGAGTCTCTTAGGAACCACTCGGAGATCATAGCTAAAACAAGTCTTTATGGCACTTCGTAAATAAATTCTTTAACCAGTAATTTCGAGTACATGAATTGCTTCTTTGCAGCCAGCTCCTTAGCTGCAGTTTGTCTATTCATCTCCTTGTTTTCACTGATAACACTATATGTCATGTTATTCAAACATTTTAATGAAGTTCTTATCATATGTGGCATCCTGAAACATACATTATCAAGTCAGTTGAATGTACTTCAGCTTTAGCAAACACAGGTGGTGTCCCGCTTTCTGTTTGTTTTTTCTTCATCCTTCTTTTCTTCAGGTTGTTTTCAGTTAGCCACATTTCTGCAGTTGTATACAAACACCTATAATTGTGTGTCTCTGAGAGATGAAAACCTCTGTGTACTTTTAAATAATCAGAACACCTGCACTGAATATTTGAGAGACAGAATGAACACAGTGTTAATGTTGCCAAACTTTCTGGCAGGTGTGTGCCACAAAATGAGAGCCATTGGACTGTCCTGCCTCTTCTCCTGGTACACCACCACCTTTTCCTGGAGAATTAAAATCCCCAGTTGCGTGTTTGTAATCACAGCAGTGTGTGATGGAAACATTTTAGATTGACTTCTAATGAAAGGAGTGCTAACATGTTTTACACACCTACAATGTGATCTTTAATCTTGAAGCTTTATCTAGACTAGGAGTTGTAGCTATGCTTTAATCTCCTTGCAGTATTAATCTGGCACGCTCAGTGCCTGCATGCAGCGCTTTTGGTTGTCTGTCAGTCGTTCCCAAGCTTTTTTGGTGACAAGCTGTTGTCAGCTCTCAACTTCTCACATCGGTCAGAAGGGTCTGCTGTTGGCTGTGGCCATTTACAATGCAGTGCAGACTTGTTTCCATTGCCCAGAAACCAATGGGACCATTTAGCAAGTTAAATTTTGCGATGTGTGACCTGAATCCTAACTCTGTAACACTTCCACAGTTAATAACTCCATGATTTATTTTTGAATCGATTATCTGCTGTAGAGCTGCCTCATGACAGCTGTGAGCTTGTCAGCTGCAGAGACTAGAACTCACATTTGTGTCTCACTTGCCTGAGACGTAAGTGATATGCAGTTCCTGCAACAGAAGTTAAAAAGAAGGGTTTACAGTAGGGTTAAGTTCTCTTGCCGATTTGAGATTGGCCAGAAGAAAGTCTTTCAGGCTGCTTCCTGTAGGCCAGATATACAGGATGATAAGAGACAAGAATAAATCTACAAGTGTCACTTTCACAAGGAAATGACAAGCCAGAGCCACGCAAGAGTCTGCTGCAAGTATGTGGCTGCTGCTGAAGTTAATGAATGTGGCCTTGGCAACCATAATCTGTTACGGTCAGGCAGATGACTTCTTAATTCTGCCAGATGCAGGACTTGGAAGAGCTCCTTTCTGAGTTCCAGGACACGCTTGGCATTTCAGGCAGATACAGTCTGCAGAGGATATGCTGGAAGATGCATCGACCCAAGCTGGCGGGTCCTGTATCTTGCTCTGTTCCATCACTGGGCAATTTTCAAAGGTTTGTGGAGGCACTATTCTCGACAGATTCAGCTTGGTTTGGGTGCGCGCGTTTCTATCCTCTCTGCTGTGTGCTGTGCTGTAATGTAGGCTCCTCTGAAGGCTGTAATACTTGTGCCTGTCAGCCTGCACCCAGACTGTCTTTATCTGAAATCTCCTGCCATGCTCTCAGAACACGACTGCTGAATTTTTACATCAGGCTTCTTCGTTTCCATGCAAATGACTAATCAGGAAAACAAAACAAAAATCCCTAAGACATGTTGCATTTCACATTGTGTAGAAATGGCAGCTCCTGAAAAATAGCAATGATTTAACTAATGGTTTACAGCTTTGTCTTTGTTATGACATCATGGTACCAGAACAGTAGCTCTGTGATATTGTTTTTGTTGGTGTGTTGTGTTTGTGTTTTATGTAGGACTGGAGGTAATGGTAGGAAGGTATGCTGGGGAGGTTTAGATTGGATATTAGGAAGAGGTTCTTCACCCAACAGGTGGTGGAGCACTGGAACAGCTCCCCAAGTAGTCCCCAAGTGGCTGTGTTTTGCACCCTGTGAGCTGGGTGGGAGCTGGCAGTTGAGGGACAGGGCTGCTGGAGTTCTGAGAGTGCTGGCCAGGAGTACACTGTTCAGTCAGAACCATGGCACCTGCTTCAAGGTGATGAATGAGGATAGCGAAATGGTTTTGATGAGCAAGCCGTGGGCTCATCGTGACAAAAGCTAAGGAGAGAGATAAGAATTTTTGTAACTATTTTTAGGAATTTGCAGAGAAAGTAGAGCTCTTTCACCAGCCTCAGACCTCTGGTGCGTCTCAGTTTCCTTACTGCTGAGCGAACCACGTGTTCCGGTATGTGGAGAAAGCTTGAGTTCAGGGCATTCAAGCAGCAGCACTGGTTTCTGGCCAAAGCTTACACCTTGATCTAATAACAGTTAACAGTGAAAGCTAGAAAAGGTGATTTTATTTTGCTGTCTGTTGTATGGAAATATACTTCAAGATATTAATTAGATTAACAACTTCAAAATAAAACGTGATTAAGGCACTGATACCAAAACCAGTCCCTGTGTTTTGAATGATAAATTACAGGGGTCATAAGTGTCTGGGAGCCACTGCATCTCAAAGAGGAGGGGTATCAGCTCCCTCTCCTCTGTAAGCAATGCTCAGCTGAGGTTCCAGTCATGCAGACTGGTCTAAGACAATCTGTACTTTTCTGTGAGGGGAAAGTACTCTGTTACTGCAACAATTGCACCCTAAACATCCCCTTAAAATGTACATGTGTTTTTCTTTTATACTTTCAGAAATATTCTGTTCTACATCTCAATTTACAATAAACCCATTTTGTAGAACAAATTGCTTTTTTTGACACCCCTCTACTTGTCTCAATGTTTTTTCTCCAGCTCTGTACCTACCAGACTTGTGTCATGCAAATCCACTTTTCCATCATCTGAGTCGTTCTTTTCCTATGCACATTAAAGGTTAATGTTTTCAGTAGCGATGGTAATGTGAGTCAGTGCTATAACTGTGATCTAGTACTTTGCCATGCCCTCACACACTTTCTTTCTTCTTGTGGCATGTTACAGTTAAAGCTTTTCCTTTTTATTATTATAGGGATTAATTTTGGGGAAACTTAAGAGATGTGTTATGAATATGAAACAGGTATTTCATTGACACTCTGGGCCTTCCTTGTTGAGTAGCCATTAATATTTTGGGAGAGGAGCTGTTGGATGGTATTTCTCCTTGTCCTTTGCAGATAAATACTCTTCCTGGTCTTTTGGAGACCTTGCAGTAAAGAAGTAACCTGTGGTCTTGCATCTGCCTCTTTCGTGTACTGTGGAGGTTTACCTTAGTTGGTGCCAAGCAAGTTACCGTGGACCCTGGCTCAACTCAGGATTTCCAGAGGCACAAATCTTTTCAGCAACTTTTCTGTGAAGAGCTGCAGCCTCGGTGCCTTAAGTTTGTAAACCTCAGCACCTGTAGCACTCATGAGGAACTTGGCTAGATTCTTACAAATTCATTTAAGATTGGGACGAGCTTATTGCCACAATGCAGTTTTCATGAGTGTTAAACAGCTATAGAGACCTCAGTGCGGAGAGTTCATCTTTCATCTTAAAGTGATGTAGGCTGTGTACACAGACCTGCATCAGTCTGCATTATTTGTGTGCACTTAGACATTTGAAACCATAGGTGCTTCCTTATTGTGTTTTTGTCTGTTTCTGGGAGGCTTAACTTCAGCTCTGAAATACTGCCTGCCACCCTTCTGTGGTAGTTTCTGGTGGTCCGTACTGACAATTCAGGAAGATCATCTTTTGGAAAGTGTCTTTACCAGGAATTTTTCAGAGGAAGAGGTGGCTGCTTGTGAAGCAGTTTCCCACTGTAGTGTCCCTGGAAAGTAAATTAAGTAGTGAACACAGGAACAAGCTTGTGTGTGAGTCCAGAGAAGCTGACACATGCTCTTTGTGAGCCACACTAATGTAGATGGAGTTAATGGCCTCAAAAGCTCTGGCACGTGAACTTGTCAAAAGTGGTGTGCCAAACCCTCATTTTTACAAAATAAATAGCCTTATCTTATCAAATGCAGTGCTTCTGGAGTATGTGTGAAAAGCGAAATGCTCTTTTATAGACCTTCTGCTGTGAAAGGGAATATTACCACTAACAATATATAGATGGATTGTAGTATTTTAAGGCTTCAGCTTGCTACAAGGAATTGCTCTACCATTAAAGCTCCCAAATGGAGTTCTCTGGAGTTGTTATCTCACTGTCAGTGATTCCTTCCTGGGCAGACAGGACTGTCCAGCCTGCGTCTCGAGAACTCTGTCCAAGAACACCCACCCCAAACTTTAAATCAGAATATGTGAAAATTGTCCTTCTCTTTGAAGCTGTGAGGAAAGGGACACGGGAGCGATTTCTGTGTGGGGGTACTCTGGTGGGAGTGGTTTGGAGGATACTAGTCTGGTTCACAAGCAGAGAGACCAAGGACCAGGTCAGTCCCAGCACTGAATGCTCGCGTGTTTTTGCGGGGTGCAGTGTCGCCTCAGCCTCCATTTCCAGGCTACAGCTCGGCATCTATTTTGGGTTCTAACATAACTGTTTATGAAGTAGCTAAGTTAACACTGGTTCCTTTGTACACTTCCAGTTTGAAGTGTGCTGTCCGAGAGGAAATTCAAGTTCTGAAACACTGCATACTTATCTGAATGGTTCATTTCCCTGGTCCAGTCACCCACTGCAGCTAAAGGTTACAGGTTTGCATTCCACAGATTCCAGTACTTGAAAGTGAATGCTGCACATTGACGTAATTTGGAGCAGAGAAACCTTGTGTTTGCCTTCTTCTTTTCATAAATACCATCAGGCTTGGCAATGGTGGGCTAAGTTCAAACTAGGTTGACTGACCTAACTTAAAATATAGCTTTAAACAAAGCTTAGTTGATTCATTTGAAATGAGAACAGTTTGACAGCTCCAGCCAGGAGTATTTTCAAGTGGAGCAAGGCCAGATTTGCAGTGGGTGATTTTACCTTTTATTAGGCCAGCTGGTGCTGGGGAAAACAGATGTGTGTTTAGATAGAGAAGTGTTTCAAGTCTGAAATGGAAATAGAAAACTTGAAATTAAGTACACGCTAAGAGCATTTGTTCTAATTCAATTATAAAAGTAATTATACTAACCAGTTAGAGTTTGAGGGAGCAAGGGGTGCTGGTACCTACGCAGCACAGTGAGATGTTGGCAGAGAGGTGTTTGTTTTCCCTCTGTCTCAGAGCAGCCAGTTATTATCTGTTGAAGGAATAGTTAGAGATCAGATGTGTTGTCAAAGTTACGTTATCAGACTAATATTTCTGCTAAGGGCGAAGCTGTACATCATTACTAGTTGAGTTCTTTGAGGACTTTCCAGGTCACACAGAAGGTGTTTCTGTTCCTGGGTGCTGTTTATGGGATAGTGCTGTACCCAGTGCCCAAGGAGTGGTCTGTGTTAGAAGTAAATTCACACAAAAAACACTGTAGGGATCTGATTTACACCGGGGCCTCCCACTTGTGTGAATTGAAGGGTGGGTGAGCACAAGGGTGGGAATTTCCTAAGCTTTTTTGGGCACTAACCAATGTGGCACTCATGACTCATGTATTTGAAGTCTGTTGGGTTTAATATTCCTAAACGTTGGTGTTTACATGATGTTTTGCCACAGGTCAGGATACAGAGGTTAAAGGTGGGTAGTAGTTTTGTGGTGCTAAGAAATTATTCATGTCTGTTGTAAAATGATATAGCTAAGTGAGAAAATGGATGCAAACAACTCTGAGAGTTGGATTCACTGACTCTTCCTAAGAAAAAGAACAAGTTTTATAGATACTGTGTTTCAAAACCAATTATTTGAGCCATAACATTAGACAGTGGGTGAATAAGGAGCTAACTTTGGGGTGCATGGAAGTCAACACTTCACATAAGCAGTATTCTTTAGTACTGTTAGTTTCATATGTGTTTAATCATTGTCCAAAACAGTGTGTGTGAATTGGTAATTGTTGTTAAAACTTTTTTTTCAGTAGCCTTGAAACAGTAAGATTGAGCTAATTTACTTTGAACTATGTAAAGGTCAGGTCTACATGACTGCTGCTAGGACTGAGGGAAAAAAAACCCCTAGTTTTCAAGTGAACTCTACAATGTCTTTGGTTGCAATTACATTCAGACTGCTTTCAGCTAATAGTGGAGAAAGTTCTCCTTGCCCTGGAAGTCCTGAAGTGCTCAGATTTGAATTCTTGCCGTGTCCGGGCGTCCGCGCTTTGGCAAGGTGGTGAATCCCCACGTTTCCAGTGAACGAATGCACACTGGAAAAACCATTCTCTTGAATTGTGTCTGTGGCAAAGTTAAGTACAGCTCATTAAAAACATTCTCTTAAATATGGACACTTCAGCTTTTGCGTGTCTTTAAATTTCACCGTGTTTCTCTTGAACTTTGCAATACTCTAAAGTGCTGCGGGCCAAGGTGTAAGCATGTGTGTGGGGATTGTGGGGACAGCTGGGAAGGAAAAACAAGCTGTTCCTCTCCCTGCTTAGAGAATCGCTGATGGTTTGTAGCTCAAAGATGAAGAACTTTTCCAGCTCCGACACACTTATCACTTAGTTCATGAGCACACCTTGATCTCCCTACCCCAGACACTCCCAAGGTACTGTGTATATTTAGCTTTGGTTCACTTCACTCACTCCTGGGTGTAGCACTCCATACCTTATGGCCTGACAGCTCCTGTCATCGGTGGTGAGATGTGACCAAAAGTCACTGCAAAATGGTGATAATCCAGAGATGTTAGATCTGGGGTGAGGTTGTAACACTGCACCCTTTACTCTCTTCCATTGTTGTGACTTAGTGCAGCTGTAAAAGTGCCCTATGCCACTAAAAGATTAACAAAGAATTCTTTATAACCATTTTATAACCTGAGTGAGCTTTAGCATGCTGATCTTTTCATGTGGAAAATATTTTGATATTGTTTAAATTACCTTCTAAAAATATTTGACGTTTTTACTACCTCATTAACTGATGTGATTCCCCCTCCTCAGCCCACCCCTTTGTTTTTTCTGAAAACACCAGGCCTGTGCATCCATCCTTTGTGTGCAGTGAAGCTGGTGTAGGAGCCACTTGTTCAAGTGGTGGTGTTGGGGCAGCGAGGTGGAGGGTGGTGTTGCAGAAGAGGCTTAACAGAACAATATCCCACATTGGTAGCAGGCACGCTGCTCCTGTAATAAATTTAAATCAATTTATTGCACATCACTGACTTCCGCTATTTTATTTTAAATTCTGTAATCAGATCAAGGTCAAGGAAGCAAAAGATGAAAGGAGAAGAGGCCAGAAGAGGGGAGAGGTGGGCAGGAAGGGGGAAAGAGAATGAAGAATGTTTCAGAGCAGGGTTTGAAGGAGGTGAGCAGAACAGAACTCTTGCACTTAGAGACTGAAGAGATGAGCGTTACTATTTCAGATGAACAAGAGGAGGGAAATGGGTTAGTTTTCCAGGCATGGAAGAGTTGGGAGCAGTGCTTGGTTAGATTTTTCCTCCTTGTTTATAATTACATGTTGATACTATCTCTAAACGCTGTTGATAGTCTTTGCAAATGAATTATTCTTTTTGTAGCCAGTTGCTGAACAGAAGTACTTCTGGACTTCTGACGTGCTGTGGAATTGCTGCAGTGACTGGGAATTCAGAAGGAAGGGTATCCCAAGACCGTTTTAGAGTATGCTGCTACAAGATTTTACTGTAGTATTTTGGTCTGAGATCAATTAAAGATGCTTTTCATTTGATTCCTGCTGGAGAACAAACAGTCTGGATCTTCATATCCCTCTGGAGGTCGATATATTTTCTTTCACTGAAGGGAGTGTTTTACTTGTGCTTAACTTCTTCAACTGCAACAGTGTGAAATTTCATTTTAAACCCAAATGGCCTTTACAGTTTCACTCAGACTTTATATATATTGTTAAATGTTCGTTAATCTGTTCTCTCAAATAGAGATTTCTCCTCTGTCTGAAAGAGTTTGCAGTATCAAAAGTGAAACTGTAGGAACAAGGAGCAGCCAAGTGTGAATGTCTGTGGAAGAAGGTAGGCTCTGACAGCTACCGTATCAGTATGTGCTGAGACTGGGGAGATTTGTGGTGAGTTGTTCCACACTTGCAGTGCTCTCTGGATCTGTGAAGCTCCACATGAGCAATTTGCAAGCATGGTATGTTTTTGCATATGCATAAGGGAAAGGAGAAGGGTGATGTGAAGAAGCTGGCTGACTCCAGGAAATAATCAGACCCAATTATGTTGTTGGTGTTTAACCACCAGCTTTACCGAGGTGATATTTCCATATTGTGTTAATTCTGAGTTGTGTGGAACACAGAATACTTTTCATGGGAGTTTGAGGGGGCACTTAAGAAGATGAAATATGTTGGCTTATGTTTTCTTTACAATGAAATAATTCAGAAATAACTGGAGCAAACCCAGGAACTGATTTTCCTTGTAGGGAGAGTCTCCACTCTGCGAGTAGATGCAGCCTTTGTGTTTTTGAAGGAATTTTCAATACCTTCTCATCCTAGTCCTGAACTGTTTATTAAAAGCAGCTTTAAGCAATCGGTACCTATGCTGCAGCAGGAAAGCAGAGTTATTGCCACTGTTTTATGTTTACTAGCTTGAACTCTAAAAATTCATGCTGTAGATTCTCTTAAGCTTTTCTAATATTAAATACCTTCTCTGGGAGATCTTGTTTCTGCTCACTTGTAAGTGGACCCACAGTAATGTCTCTTCTACTTAAAGGAAACATTAGACAAAGTCTGTCAGGTTTAAGAACCATGAGTATTAGTTTCCTGAGCCCACAAAGTAAAAATAAAGGTTTCTTACACAGATGATGGTTTTATAAATGCTTTCTTTTTAGTATTACAGGCGTCTCTAAACTGTATTAGGAATTTGTTTTGAATGGGCAGTAGCAGAAATGCAGATGATGATATCAGTGATAGATTGCACATAATTTGATTTATATTTGAAAATACAGGTAGGTAGTTGCATTTCTATAGCGTTATTGCATTGCACAGCCTGGCTCCTAGAAAAACCTCACCCTATAGAATTCTGCTGATCATACTGAGTCTTATAATTATGAAGCCACTTCACTTTTGCTTGTGGAGATGGAAGTGACAGTTTTTCCTCTTTGTTTTAGGATACCTGTGATCTCTTGTATGTGGAGAGAACGCTAGCAGAAAGGTGAAAAAATGGGTGTTAAAACATTCACTCATAATTCCCCTGCTCACAGTCAGGAGATGCTGGGAAAGCTGAACATGCTCCGCAACGATGGACATTTTTGTGATATCACCATCCGCGTCCAGGACAAAATCTTCAGGGCGCACAAGGTGGTTTTGGCAGCCTGCAGCGACTTCTTCCGCTCCAAACTTGTCGGCCAAGCAGAAGACGAGAGCAAGAGCGTGCTAGACCTGCACCACGTGACAGTGACTGGGTTTATACCTCTCCTGGAATATGCTTACACAGCAACACTGTCTATTAATACAGAAAACATTATTGATGTGTTGGCTGCCGCCAGCTACATGCAGATGTTCAGCGTTGCTAGCACATGCTCTGAATTCATGAAGTCCAGCATTTTATGGAATACGCCCAACAGCCAACAGGAGAAGGTGCTGGATGCAGGACAGGAGAACAGTGCAAACTGCAATTTTACTTCTCGAGATGGCAGCCTTTCTCCGGTTTCTTCTGAGTGCAGCGTAGTGGACAGAACCATTCCCGTGTGCCGAGAGTCGCGACGGAAGCGCAAAAGCTACATCGTGATGTCTCCTGAGAGCCCTCTTAAGTGTAACACACAAACAAGTTCCCCCCAAGTGCTGAATCCTTCAACTTCTTACCCCGAGTCTAGAAATCAGCCCGTGGACTCATCCTTAGCGTTTCCCTGGACTTTTCCTTTTGGAATTGATCGAAGACTTCAGTCTGAGAAAGTGAAGCAGGCAGAGAACTCTAGGACTTTGGAAATGCCTGGGCCCTCGGAGTCCAACAGAAGAATTGCAGATTACGTGACTTGTGAGAGCACAAAAGTCAACTCTCCCCTCGTGATCGAAGAAGACGTGCGTGTCAAAGTGGAGAGGTTGAGCGACGAGGAGGTTCACGGGGAAGTGTCACAGCCTGTTAGCGCATCCCAGAGCTCTCTGAGCGACCAACAGACGGTCCCAGGAAGCGAGCAGGTGCAGGAAGATCTCTTGATCAGCCCACAGTCTTCCTCTATAGGTATGACCATTTCTGGGTTTAGAAATCTGTACAAACGGGGATGTGTGCACTTGTGATTTTGTTGGAGGAAGTCTGCTTCATGTGTTTTTATGCCTTGCTTTTTTGAAATTGCATTTTGCTGCTTGTTTTATGAAATGTTTCATATAAACCCCTGGTGCAGGGACAGGACTTGGAACTGTTTAAATAACTGTGCAAAAGGCAGGTAAGGAAAGTAAGGGAGAGATCAATAACCGCTTTTAACATCTGGTTGCTTGACTGGGGAAAATAATTCTGGTTGCAGTAGTGTCAAAAGCATGATCTCAGCTGAGCTGCCACACCAAATATGAAAGGCTTGTGTCTGTGGCCACAGAGGGAGAGAATGATACTTTGCATCAGACATAAAATCTGGTATAATAATGACAGAGAGCCTTTGTAGGACGATTTGCAAAATAAGTGGTGCAACACTGTCATCTCAATGGCACAGACAAAAAAGAAAACCACACAGTCATAACATTGTGAATTTGGTTCTCGAGTTGCTTCTTCAAATACTGCCAATTGCTGAGAGAAACCTTTTTCCGTGAAAGACAATTTGAAGCCAGTTTTGGGTTCTTCTAGCAGGCTGTGGTTTATTAATAGCTAATACATGAACCATACTGTAGCAATCCTCTTTGCACAGAATGCATTGAATGGCTTTTTAGTAAATCAGAAAATAGGGGATTTGAAATATTTCTAGTTTAATTACCAAATTTTTGCAGAAGTCAGCTCTTTTGCTTTCAATTAAGTGGCTTGACCTGTACTCGATAGAGTTTGTTTACTGAAAGATTTTTAATAAAGCCTGTTTTGTTTGAAGACTGCAAGAATGGCAAATGTGCTGGTCTGCTTCATTCAAATAATGTATACATGAAAGGCTGCTTCAGTTAATTAAATAAATAAACTACAATAAAGTAAATAAATGTAGTCTATTAGCCTGCTTTGTTTTGTTTGGTCAGTGTTAACACTGTGCCTTCTCTGAAGCAAGTGAGTGTTTAGATCAGCCTGACTGTGCCAGGATTGTAGTACATAGTCGGTGTTGTTAAACCATTCAGGTTATACTTACTAAAATGAAATGAAAATATTTTCCATTCCCATCCTTCCAGACTTTATGTTGTTGTTTTTGTTCTTTGGTTCGTGCAGCTCATGTGTTGATATTGTAGATAGAAATGCTTTTTCCAAATGAAAATGTTTTATTTACTGGAGACAAGGCTGTTTACCTTTTCTGAGAAGCAGACTTAATATCAGTTTAAATATAAATTTTTAAATGCAGTTTGCCAGTACATAGATTAAAAGCTAAAAGAAACAATTTACTTGCTGAATACTCTCCAGGAAAAGTGGTCCTTGTTAAAGAACAGGTTTGCTTTGACTCCATTTTTAACTCATTGTAGTTGGAACTTCAGAAGGGCCTTGGGTCATGGGATAAGAGATGTAAATTATTTCAACATAGTTGTCCCATCACAGACAAAATAGAAGAAGTAGAAATAATGATTAGGAAGAGTTAAAAATGGCTTATCAAGTAAAAGGGAGTTTCCCCAAATATAAACATCATTCCTAAGCAGCATAAAAGAACAAACTGGGTGTAAACTCCAGGTTACAGATGAGTAGCGTACAGAAGTTTTCAGAGGACATCTCTTGGAGCTAGAAATATGAGGAAAACTGCCTACTCAAAAGTGGCTTGAATGAATTGGTACACGAGAATGTGAGCCTGGGACTGAATTGTAGAGGGAGAGGTGCCACTGAGTGCTATAAAATCTCCTTTTCCAGGAGAGTCTGAGTGTTAGATAAAAAATACTTTGAAACATGCTCTGACAGCCAGACACCTTGATGAATTCAGCTCCTGCTTTACCCAGTTTCCTGGAATGATTTCTTTTGACAAGCAGCTTTGCAAATTCCCCTCCGAAAGCTCTCTGTTTTGAAGCCATGTGATGTTTTGGGAATGTTTTCCATTTTCTGTTGCCTGTTCAAGGTTTGGTACCTCTGAGGTCTTGTACCTGACCATTTGTACAGCATGGGGCAGGGCATCCTATGCTTTAGTGATTATAATGTTTAAACTTAAATGTCTGTAATTGAGGATATTAGTACAGCATGTTCCTCCTTAAAGTGTCCTTAAAGAGAGGAAGAAAAATATGCTTGCCCTGAGCCTTCAAAGTACAAATCTGTTCTTTGTTCCCGAATAGGTTTGAATTAATATTTAGTAGCCTTTGTGTAACATTATTAACTGACCTCATCATAATTTTTATTCACATTTTGCTATAAAGAGAAATAATGCTCTTGCTTCTTACCATAGTTGACATGTATTTAATTTAAGGCATGCTTTGTAGCTAGAAAGCACTTTCTGCCTCTCAAAGTTCTATTTCCTTATGTAGTACTATAGGAACAGTAAGTGGAGGCAGCAAGATATGTTAAAGTACAGCTTTCTCTTCCATGAACATATTTTCCTCGTATAATTGCATATATTTATCTCAGTGTTTTATAGTGCATTTGTAAAAGCATTCCTGCCCCTCTTTCTCATATTGCAAAAAGCTCTTATTCATTCTTCGGGCAATTTCAAGAATTGCTCATTTGCGATTTATTATATTTGGAAGCACTTTATAATATGGAAGGAGATGTGAAGAAGAGCCTTGATAAATAAGTCATTATGGTCACAACAATAGCTATGTCTGAGAAGATATTTTCATAACTCATTAACACTGCTTCCATTTCAGGGGTGAAGGCATAAAATTAAACCGAAGAGCAATTGGACTTATTTTTCAGTAGACTCAGTTAAGTATTTCATGAGAGAGGAGGATAAATTAAAATGGATTTAACATTTGTAATGTTATGGATTATATAGTTGCTGAATTTCCAAAACATAGTTTGCCAGCTGGTAACAAATTTTAGAATTGTGATTGTCCTGGTGTTATTGTGAAAATGCTGGAGATGCGAGTTTCCTCCCACTACTCCCCCATAATATGAGGTCACGTTGAGACAATCATTTTTCTGGTTTTGTAGAACACACTGTCCTTTATAGGAACAGGTCTTTTTGATAAAATAAGCACATTTTCTGCTGCTCTTTCCAAGTCCTGGTTCCTTCTCTTTGGTTTATCATTTTGTCTGACATTTGTCATGGCAGACTGAACGATACCGGATTTTCCTCGTGTGCTTTAGAGAAAGGTTCCTAAATTCACATTGATCATCTGCCACTCTCTTAGAAAGCAGAAATTTTTTTTACCATAGCAGCAAGAGCAGCTCCTAGCACTGTCCTAAGCTTTACTTGTTCTCAAGGTGTAGACGTAGAGAGAGAAATTTTATTCCCTCCTCTGTTCTCACATCACATGGATTCAGTGGTAGGGACTCACAGGCTGTTTGGCTGCTCAGAAAAGTTCAAGCAGCTCTTAGTGTTCAGTCACAACAGAGAAAGAAGGGAGCAAGGCAGAACAACTTTTGCACCACTTCCCAGTGACTTTCATGCTACTGAACACACGTATGTCATGTTTGGGAGCCTCTGTTTTGGAGAGGAAAAACAGCAATTCTGATCCTTTTGAAACGTGGCAGAATTCACTCATCTTTATCGTCTCCCATTGCGCCCATAGACATCAAAGGAAAAGGAGATCCAGTCTGCTCTCTACACTCAGCTTAAAGAGGGAGCAAAACATGGCTTATCTAAATGGCCACACGTAACCACACCAGAGGATGTTTTTGATCAAGGGCTATGGTTGGCAGTGGGTGGGTACCAGCTCTTCAAATTGTTTCAGTACTGCACTGCCAACTTCTCCCCTGATATGGTGACATCAGGCCAAAATAACCTTGCTTAATATCCCTGAAGAAGGATTGAATGCCATGTTCCAAGTGCTGATGAGGGAGACCCATCTGAGCATTAGCCACGTCAGCCGAATGAAGTTGTAGTTCTGCTTTAATGCTGCATTTACCTCAGATTCTGCTTCCAAAACCCACTTGAGCTACGTTTGCCTGAACGTTGGTGCACTGAACAAAGCTCTGGAATGGTTTTGTGTGTACGTTTCTCTCACAAACAGATGTTTGGTCTCTTTAGTGTTACATGTCTAATTTCTCTGAGGGCTCTTCCTCTCTCAGCATCTTATCAATAAATGAATGCATAATCAGTGAATGTGTATATATGGAAGGTCTGGAACACAAAAGTAATGTAGTGTAGCAGCATTGAACTATTTATTGCTCAAGAAGTCTTGAGAATTGATGAAATAGTCCCTTTGGGCAAAGGTAACATTTCTGCTTTACAGTGTCAGTACCAGATGTGTTTTGAAAACTCTGCCTGTATTTAACATAGATTCCATTTTCCAGGTGTGCCAAATGTTTGCCCTTTATTGAGTTGTCCATTTACTTGATTGTATGTGCAAAGGAAAAGTTGATTTGGAACACGTTGCTTCTGGGTTTTCTAAATGATTTTCCCAAGACAGTTCTAGTACCTTCTCACTCAGGAACCACTGCGTCTCGGAGATCTGGGAAAGTGAGCTTTATCTTTATTTAGCTGTCCCCTCCAGCCCTTTTTGAACACTTACTTGCATTAAATTGCCCTTTTTTCTCTGCCTAGGCTCAATAGATGAGGGGGTTACGGAGGGATTACCCACACTCCAGAGTACCTCTGGCACTAACGCTCATGCAGATGATGACGATCGGTACGTACCAGAGTAATGTGCAAACTGTTCTGCGGCAAATGCTGTGCTGTAATTAACCTACCCAGCCTTAATCCCAGAATGTTGAGTTGTTTGTACATCTCCTCCTCTCTGTTGATCAAAGTACAATCAGTGCCTGAAGGTTCAGATGCTTTAGAAGAATGTAGGTGATGAAAGTCAGGATTTGCTTACCTTGTTGCTTTTCATTTCCTGTCTGTTTCCAGGCAGCGCTGGTGAAGATAGATATTAATATTTTTGCTGTTTCTTCATCACTGCTCTTTGTTAATAACTCAAAAACAATCTTCACTGTGAAACAGGTGTGATAGTTTTATGTGTGGTAAAGCTGCAAAAGGAACAAACTGAAAGCAGGTACCCAGTCTTGGCTTCACCAGGCTTTGCTACTAACATAAACCACAGAGCAGCCTTAAATGTTGTCACCCAAACTGTCTGCGTGGGGCTTCTTATCAAGATGCTCTGTGTCACTTATTGTAAATATTCAGCAGTCTTTTGCTGTGCTGAGATGAAGGGAATCCCTTAGAAGGGGAGGCTGGTCAATGAGGCCAAACTAAAAAGGGTCTGTTTTGTCAAAGATGTGTGGTAGTCCTGTTAGAGCTCAGTGATGCACCTGCAAGTGGCACACACAGCTGGCTTGACTCTTATTCCTTTGCATTTATAGTATGTGTCAAGTGAGGCATAGAGTGAGCTAGTCCCTTTCCAAGCAAAATTATTGACAAGGTAGCTTTTGTGTAGTGTTCTGTTAGAGAAGTGGGCCTGAGGAAGAAGTGTTGAACCTCTGGGAGTTGTTCCAGAAAGTGTGTCAAGTGAAACTCCCCACAGAGATAACCATCAAAAGCTGCATTTTTATAGCCCCTGAAATCTTTCCTGCCATTTCCATCTAAAATCTGTACCATTGTAGGATTAGATGTGACGGGAGAATAACTGCCTAGATAAGATTTTGTATGTAACAGAGGATTTTATCTGCTAACAAACCTCAGTATAAAAATAATACCCAGCACTTAGGGTTTGAATTGATAGTAGGTGCACATGTTGCATTAGAACTAATCCAGGTTTTTAAAGCTATAATTCTAAAGTCAAGTGGCATTTTCAGCAGTGGATTATTTCAGAGATTTCCTGTAAAATTGAAGAGCTTCAGCACAAACTGCGTAGAAAATTCAAAATATTTAAACCCCTTTAAGCACACTGAAAATTCCCACTAAAAGTTCTCTTCCGTGCAGGGAAGAATGTTTGCCTTGGTTTAGGCCCAGGTTTGAAAAGAATTAGTCTCAAGAGTAGCAGAAGCATCAGCAAAATGAACAAGAATTTGCACATTGTTTCTGTAACGATAAGGGAATTAGTAGTTACGGGGATTTATAAGAATATTAGACTCCAGAACTAAAATTTTCTACCAAGTGTTTTATTTTATAAATTAAAATGAAATTACTAAGACTTTGAATCACTTAAATGTGTGGAGTGGTGCTTTTGAGTCCTAAGAAGTTTTCTTTCACGTGCATGTGTGTATATGGCTGTCGGGAGGGGAAGGTGCATTCGAATGCGCTGTGACAGCCCTTGGAGCACCAAACTTCTGAATTCCCATGTCAAGCACTGGATGGGCACATCAGCAAATAAATCTGGCCTGTCATTCACTGTGCAGCAATTTGGGCACAGAGCTCTGGGTGCATATAACTCCAAAGAAATTAAAATATGTATCTCTAGCTGAACCAAATGAGAATATGATCAATAAATCATATGGATAGAGAAAATTTCCCTTGCTTTTTATTTACATTTTTCTAGTGCACCTTTAGTTTAAGTTTAGGTTGGTCATTGATTTATTAATAGTGATTCTCAAAATGTCAAAATCAATTGTGAGTGGACATTGGAAATTAATATTGAAAAATGTACTTTTTAGTAAATATATATTATATTTCTGTTCATAAAACAAAGCAAAAGACTAGTCCATCTAAAGTCTTCCTTACCACTGTGGAAACAAGCATAAATATTTGAAAAATTAGGATGTCTTATGTCTTGAGTTTCTGTGTTAAATAATTAACAGCATTAATTGGTCCTTCTCCATAGTCAGCGTTCAATAAACAGCAGGTCACAGCTAATTGTGGTCAGCTTAATAAACACACAGGAGTCTAAGTATTAAAACTACTGTTTCACAGTGAAGTCTGTATTATTTCTCTGAAGATTCACATTTGGATTGTAATAATTCTACTAGTGTAGGTATGTCATTCAGCCTCGGCTGGTTTAGCAGTCTCTGTATGAGCTCATGGCCGCATTTAAAAAGGAGTTGCAAAGGCTCAATTATAAAGGATGTCTCTGATCCAATATAATGAGAACCTTCACTTTGTTAAACGAATCATTATTTACAAATAGAGGACATTTCCAGGCTCACTGAGCATTTTTGGCATTCATATTTGTCAGAGTTTGGTTCTGCATAGTTAAGTATGGATATAATCTCTTGCTGGAAAGGAGAAAAATTGCAAGTAGAATATTTTAGCGCTACAGTGAAAACATTTTAAGCCTATCTCTTTAGCTAGTGATAGAGAAATTAGATGAGATGTTAGACAAATCTCAACTGTTAAATGCCACGTTTATCACAAATTGTGAGTCATGAAAAATCAAGTAGATATGGGGAAAAAGAAGCAGGGGAGAGAACATCAGTTTGTGTTTCACATTGGTATGGTTGGACTCGATCTCAAAGGTCTCTTTCAGCCAAACGATTCTCTATGATACATGTAATTTCTCCACTGTACTCTGTCCCACAGTTGTGTCACCAATAGGCATTTCAACCTGTTTGCAGTGTAAGGATGGAGAATGTAGGAAAAGCCCCAAACATCTAAGTATTTTTAGAAATCTCTGGGAGCACAATGCTCTTTTGCCTCTTCACAATCCCCTCACACAGGAATGAGGAAGGACCTAAGAAACATGGTACCAGAAGGTGAAGTTCTCTCTAAAGCAAGTTAAATGTTGTTGCAAAAAACAAAAATAATTCTTCCTTGAGCACACTACGTGTGTACATCTAAGAGCAGGAGTCCTTGCTGTGTTTTCTCAATGCATTTCAGATGTTAAGAGTTCAGTAAAACTATATTGCATTGTTAGGGCCATGGAATAGTCAGGGTCAGAGCAGTCCCCTGCTTCCAGTGACATCTGATCAGCCATCAGGCTGTAAGCAAGCTGAAATGTCTATTTCAACAAAAAATAGAGACCTTAATGCTCAGAAAAGGGGATCCCCGGGTAAGTACAAAATCCTATTGTTACTATGTTTGTACCAGCAGATTTGTTTTTATTTCACTATGCCCTTTAGCGAAGCGAGTTCCTTGCCAGAGGGCTTGGATTATAACACTGTAGTTCCCTTAAACAGTTTGCAGCTAGAGGCTATGTAGGAGCAATTAGTCAGTTTTAAATAAATTGCTTTGAAAGTTAAATTGTGGCTTTATTACAGCCTGTAAGCTGTTCTTTAAATACAGCACGTGAGCTGTTCTCGTAGAGTCGATCGAATCAGACAAGGAGTAAATATTGATTAATTAGATTAATATTTTAAACAGAAATATGTAATTGTAGGTACAAATGTTTGTTAGTTGGACTGAAATGAAAATGAATCGGCTTTAATTTCTTTTGTAAATATCACTGAAGCTGCAAAATACTCTTTTGCTTTCCAATTTGCTCGGTTCCTTAAGTTCTTCCTCGAGGGCTGTTTGCTGATTGTAAATCATCGATGTGCTTGAGAAAATGCCCATGCCTGGAAAATAAAGTTCAGTTTGCAGCTGGTGCTCAAACTTGTTGCCCAAAGAAATAGGACTTGGAGATTATTCTCTGCTTCTGTTCAGATGTGCAAAATAAGTGACTGTAGGGCTCCAGGTGCTGGTCAGATGCGTCTCTGTAGAGACAGGGCTTTCCGGCATAAATAGAGAAACGTGTGAGAAGAAAAAGTGGCTTTCAGAAATGTGCTCAAGGTTCAAAGGGCAAGGCTTCTTTCTTTTTACTTTTTGTAAATCAGTGAATTTTTTCTTTGTAGTTTGGAGAACGTTCAGTATCCCTACCAACTCTACATTGCTCCTTCTACCAGCAGCACAGAGAGACCCAGCCCAAACGGTCCAGACAGACCTTTTCAGTGTCCAACCTGCGGGGTCCGGTTCACTCGCATTCAGAACTTAAAACAACACATGCTTATCCACTCAGGTAAGACACCCTACTGCGTCCAAGAATTATTAATTTATAGACTCACAGAGGTTTGCTCACTGTGCAGCAAATATAATAATGCAGTTCTTTTTTAATCACCTGCCAAGTGCTTGAGTAGTGATTTCAGTCGAGGTGCGTCTCATTGAATGCTTGTTTTGATACATCAGATCTGACTGATAGCTCTACTCAGGGATGATTAGCATTTGTGTAGACTGAAAAACATCTGATTGCTTGAAACTCATCAGAACAAGCCATTTTCATGATCATGATTTGAGATGAAATAACATGCGCTTGACTTTTTTATTATACAAAAGAAGTAATTTAGATTGAAATTGTTCCTCTTACGTGTTGTAATTGTCTACTGTGTTTTAAAGGAGACTTGCAGCCAGATTTTTGAATGATTGCAGGACAACTGAATTGGTTTGATAATCAATTTAGCTACCACAGATAGCACAGGTAGCAAAAATGTTTGTCAAATGCATCCTCTGAGTCTCAGTAACCAAACGGTTGGATTCATTTTTATTTGTAACTCAGGTAGGAACTCCTGATGTCTTCAACGTTTGTCAGCACTACCTGGCAATAGCATTGACATTTTAGTGATCAAAGGGAATGTTGAAGGGCTATTGCAGTTGATCACTGAGCCTGATGGTTTGGCATCTCCCGGTCTGAGCTTGACCCGTACCTGCAGATGCATACTTTACCACTTTTGGGCAGAGCAACTGCAATTGTCGAGGTGTAGTTTTTTCACTGTTGTCAATTATTTCTCAAATCCCTCCAAGCAAAATGACCATACTGTGTTTAGGCCAGCAGTAATAATCTGTGTTTAATACACAAAAAAGCAAACTTTGTGGGTATATTGAGTGTGAAATTATGCCTAGCTGATTGCTAAAGTCTTAACTGAGGGGTGACAGGCTTCCGCAAAGCGTCTCAGGCTGACCTGTCAACTGGTAACCCCTGGGCAAGGTTGGGAGAGATTGAATAGCTGTTTTAATATAATTAGCCTGCAAAAGGAACTCTCAGAACTTGTAAATGTTGAAAGTGTTTTCACATAAGCAAAATAGCTGAAGAGATTTTCCTCAAACTATCAGAGGAAATAGATGCCCTTGGATAGTACGAAAGCGTGAAAAGTTTTAGGTCCCCAAGACGATATTCTAGTATATTAACTTGTTTCCACATGCTTAACAAGGAGCTTCAGTGTAGCCTTAACTACAGCTTTCTCTGTATAAAAGCCCCAATTAAAAGTTCAGCTCCTGCTTTGAACATAAGGAAAGCAGAGTGAAAGACTGGTGGAATTAACAGCCCAGACTGATGCACATTCAGCCTTTTGAAAAAACCTTTTTTATTGCTTGACAGCCCTATTATGAATAGAGCCCCATATTCCAGATTCTTGGCCTTGTGTTTGCATTTCCACACTTTCTGGAGTTCAGCCTTTTTATTAAATCTTTGCTTTTTGATGATTCAGTCTTTTATGTTGTAATAGTTCTGTTTGGGTCTGATTGTGTGCTCTCAGACACTGCAACATGTTCCAGAGGTCCTGTTTCTTAAGGGTTTTATTAGTGCCTATAATAAATGCAAAATGAACTAGTAACAGAATATCTAAATGAATACAAGAAAAAAATGAGAGGCATGAACTTAACTGTCTTAGAGAGCTGTCTGTCATGCAAAGTTACTGAAAATTTTGGAATAGAAAGGTTCCCACGCAACATAAAGGCTGCTGCTTCACCCTTTTATCACCATTCCTGCTGCATTACAGGGGAATCCTTGTGCACACAGTCCCCCTGCCAGAACATGCTCTGAGGCCAAAGGCAGCCAGAAAAAGCCATTGCAATTAAGGGTAGTCTGATAATTGCATTGTTGGGAAGCAGTCTGGCACAAGAATCTCCTGAGATCAAAGGAGTTCAGAGATGGTTTGAGATGACTGCTGCATCGGATACTTTTTGGCTGTGGCTCAGGATCTTAGCCATAGTATAATCCGTGGAGGCTTATGTTCATTTCAGACTGGGGGGGGGGGGAAGATGTGTAAGTGTTACGGACAGGTCATGTTGTTATGAAATTTGTTGGCCGTTGGTTCTGAGAAAGAGTAGCTCTGTTCTTATTGTCCCTGCTGTTCTACTGTTGACCAGAGAATTTCTTCCTAGAGCAGCGCCTTGCTGTGAGTGGCCACAGCTGCTGTCCTTTTGCTGTTAGAAATCTGGAAGGGTTTTGCCAGTGACCTCTCATTATGAAAGGTGAATGGTTTCTGCTCTCTCTTCCGCAGGCATTAAACCATTTCAGTGTGACCGCTGTGGGAAAAAGTTCACCCGAGCTTACTCGCTAAAGATGCATCGCCTGAAGCACGAAGGTAAACGCTGTTTCCGGTGCCAGATATGTAGTGCCACTTTCACTTCCTTCGGGGAATATAAACACCACATGCGGGTTTCCCGGCATATTATCCGCAAGCCTCGGATTTACGAGTGCAAAACATGTGGCGCCATGTTCACCAACTCTGGAAATTTAATCGTTCACCTGAGGAGCTTGAACCATGAAGCATCAGAGCTAGCAAACTACTTCCAGAGCAGGTGAGGTGCACAGCAAAAACCTAACAGGGAAACTTGCTTTTTTTTTTTCCTTTTTTTTTTTTCCTAAATCATCTTTTCCTGCTTTCAGGGCAGCCTGCTGTGCCTCTCATCAGGTTGTCAGCTAATTCCAGACAAATTCATTCTTGTGCCTCTATCTGTTGTATCTGATCTGTCTTACGTGTAAGCTATGCAGGAGGGCACTGAAGAATCGAGTGATGTGCAGACTCCTCTTCTGGGCTACTTAATTTCTCTTCTCCATAGTATCTGTGGGCAGGCCAATGGTGTTAAGCCATGGCATTCTGTGCTGTAGTACCTGTGGAGTTCTGTGAATGGCTTGCTATCCAAAACCTCGTACACAGCCTGTCCACTTACACAGGGAATAGACCTGTGACTTTGTTTTAAGTACTTGCTTGATGGTGGATGTTGTGGAAAGATTGCATGACTCCAGACCTTTTCATTTTCTAGGTAACATATTGCTAAATGATGAGAGTAATGGGGTTAGAAAAAGTAAGGGCCAGTTGAACGTTTCTTATTTATCAAGGCACAACAGACTTGGCAAGTCTCGCAAATGGACTCCACTAAAGACTATTCAAAGGGTTCTGAGGCATCAAACTAGCACTGGGTTCTCATATTGAAATAAATGTCTGTAACTGTTGGAAATTGAGAGAGAAAATTACAAAAGTGGCTGAGGGAAATTGGAAGAAGATAGATCTGTCAGCTCTTAAATCTATAGAGAGGGTGCAGCCTGGTGTGCATAAGTCATCTGTCATCAAAAATGTGGAAGAAATGTATTGTAAATGTTACGGCATCTACAGTGCCGTCTCTTGTGATTTCTAGACATTAAGTTTTTCCCTCTACAAAACATTCCAGCATTTTGCTCTCTCTGGTTATCTCAGAAGTGACGTAGGATGAAAAAAATTGCAAAACAAACCAGGAAAGCCAGTCACTGTTTTTCCAACAGAATATTGTTTAAAAGTACAAGTGCTTCATATCTGTGGATTTACGTAGTTCTTGTTCTTAGCACTTGTGCCAAAAAGTAGAGTGAAATAGCATCTAAGGGATGATGCTGTGATTGTGGTGAGGACTTTATTGTTGTCATCAAATTAAAGTCAGATTAAAGTATGTGATTTTCATTGTTTAGAGGTCTTCCCTTAACTTGACTTTACAAACACTAGGTTTAGCAGAGCTGATTGCAAATTTGGATTTGAAGCAGTGAATGCTGCTGTCATTGAAGAAAATGACTGCTTTTAAATGGATTACGAGTATAAACCTAATGGTGCCTCGAGTACAAACTCACAATGTCTGGTTCTGAAAGGTTGTGAAGAAATTGTATTGTGCCGATGTGCTCACGCTCTGAAGAACTGTTGGAGAGCTTGGTAGATTTTCTTTGCATGTACTCAGCCACCAGTTGGTCAGAGTAAGTTACAGAACTGTTATGTGAAAAGGACTGACATGGGAAGGAAATACAACTCTGTACTTTTCACAGCAGTGTGATAAACATCAAAATCACAGAGCACTGCTGTGGTTTGCAGCCTCCTAATGCTTTCAGCAGAGCCCTTGCTTCCTTGCCTCGTGCTTCTGTTTACAGCCTGTCCACTCTGCAAGGAGTGCTGCTGCTGGTCCTTGGGTGGGTCTTATCTCAGTGGTGGAAAAGGCCCACGTCTCTGCCAGTGCTGAACTCATTTTTTTACTATGTTTAAAGGTTGAGTGCTCCCTTTTTTTCAGTGAGGTTTTCGGTGCCGTATGATGTTCCAGACATTAACTTTCATTCTCATCGAGATGGTATAATTTAGATTATAAGAAGTTGCTGTGTAGGAAATATGGCTGCACAACAATGCAAAATAGATGCTTTTGAATGAATTCTGTGTGTTTTTAAATGAGCCACCAGGTTATAGTGCCTAGCGAAGTATGTTGCGTTGATGATCTCAGAGCAATGTGAAATTGTCTTTGTTCTCTATGTGATGCATATGTAGCTTGTGTGATGTAACAGATAGAAACTGATACCTCTAATGTTTGTGTGAGAAATGACATTTCTCTTCTGTCCTTTGCCCCTCTTCTAGTGACTTCCTAGTACCGGACTACTTAAACCAGGAACAAGAGGAGACCCTCGGGCAGTATGAGCTAGGGGAGCATGGCTTTGAAAGCAACTCTTCTGTCCAAATGCCTGTCATTTCACAGGTCTCGTCAACTCAGAATTGTGAAAGCACTTTCCCCTTGGGGTCTCTGGGTGGGTTGGCAGAGAAGGAAGAAGATGTGCCAGAGCAGCCAAAGACTAACGCCGCTGCTGAGGCAGCCGCAGGTGACCCTCCGAAACCGGAGCTGTCATCTATTACTATTGAATAATTCATGGTTTGGTTTCATTTTTTGTTCTTTGGAAAGTGCCTGTGTTTGGTCCTGTACATTTTAATTTAATTTTTTAAAACAAAAGTGGGGAGATTTTCCCTTTTTACTTTGTAAGCTACGCTTTAAAGAGGAAACTGCAACAGATGTTACATTATTTTTCATGACTGAATGATCACTTCTGTGAAAATATTTAAGACTGAATGCACAAAAAGATCTTGTCAGAACATCGTGGAAGCTGTGATACACTTCTAAAGAAGAACAACCGATTCAGATCACTTTAACTATTTCTTCTTCCACAGTTAGAGCAGCTCGTTAAGTTTCTCTTGCTTCTGCAGACCCTCTGGTTAAGGGAAAGAAATCAGAGGAAACCTTTTTAAAAGGACAAACAAAAGGATGCATTGGAAGTCATTATTGAACAGTTGTGACTAGTTTTGAGTGGGTGCTTTAATCTTCTGCATACAAAAATGACACTTTATCTCTGTGCCTGCTGTTTTTCAAAGCGCTTACTGTAACCCTTTTCTTGGAGACGGTAAGCGTTTTTGAAACTAACAGTCACACACTTCTTAAAAACACATTGTCCCTTTTCACCAGAGATGAATCCATTTTAACAAACCAAGTGATGTCATGCCAAGTATTCCTACTTATTATATTCCAGTCCTTTTAGAAACTGCTTGATCAAATAGCCAGTCCGGATTTGCCCATCTAAGGTTAGGTGTGGAAATGATGCCTAATGGTGCATCAGCTGAGGATGATAGGAAAGCGTACGCCCGTGCCAGCCTGACAAACATCTCATGACTGTGTCTTGCTGTAGAAGGGGAACCACATATGAAAATGAAGGGTTTCCCAAGCTGGAATTCTTAAATCATGGCCAGGTTGTTTGCAGTTCTGGTCACCTCCCCCTATGATATGTACTGTATTTTTACTAATCTCCAAAAGCTAGCTAGAGGGAGTTTACAGATGGGGAAAAATGATCCCTTTTGTGCACTATTGCACATTTTTTTTTGTTTATACATATGCATGTGTAGTTTCTGAGATTTTTTTTTTTTTAGTCTGTTTTGGACAAAACAAGCGATTTATTCTCTTTAGAGGCCAACTTTCTAACCCAACAGGGGGTTGTTTACGAAAAGCCTATATAGCAATGATGAATAGTTCCTGTTTCAAAACATTTTAAATCCTTGCCAACTTGGTTTATTAAAGTCCATTTCTCTAGCTACGTACACAGCTCAAGTAAGCAATAAATGGAAAGATTTGCAATTTTAGTTTTCCATATTTAGAAAAAGCTGCAAATATAGGGTGTGGGATTTTCAGAGCAGTGAGTCTTGTTTTGTCGAGGCTGTTTGGGCTCTAGCACTGCTTTGAAACCTAAATTAGGAAATCCATTAGGAGGTTTGTGATTTTTCTTATTGCTTCTGAAGTCAACTCATTATTTGATGCCAAATGCCTGTTGCCTACAGATGATATGCTGAGCGAGTAGGTATTACTTGATCTTAGTATTCCAAAGCATGATACGCTCCGTAGTTTTGAATCTTGTCTTTTTAAAATGCTGGGTTTTGTCTGTATTTGTTGTATGCAAACATGAGGAAGAAACAAAACCAATAGAGAAAGGTTGCTCCTGAAGGAACAGAAGACACAAAAGTGGTATTATATTGCAAGATCAATTTGTATTCAGTTAGCTTAGGCAGCTCTGGTTACTCTGTAGGTCTGAATTATTTCTACTAATAGCCAACTTCTGTAAGGAAAGAAGTTTATTGCCCTTTGGAAAGAGCTTAAAGGGTTTCAGTGAGTTTTAAATTTTTTTCTCTGCTGCATTTTAAGTAAAAAACACATTTTAGTTAGAGCAAAACCAGTTGGGATTGAAGTCCTTTCCAAGTTGCCGGTATGAGGTTTCTCCTCCATATCCAAAGGGTGATCTAGAAACACTCTGCAAAGTAGTTCTCTGCTGCAATTCAGTTTTGTATGTCTACCTTTGTAAGTAGTCTGAAAAGGGCTTGAAGGAGAACTTCTTTTGACATGCTTTACTGTGCATTAGTCCTGCGTCTGCTGATGGGCTGAATTTAAAGACCAGTTCTCTTCCACTTCCAATTTCTGTAACTGAGAAACCAGTGGGACAAAAGATGCCTTTTGCTGAGTGTTATCCTGAATTATAGGGCTACGACACTGAACTCAAATACATTATTTTCTTTTTTCCTGATAAGTGTTACTCCACTTTGCAGGTTTATGAGAATCCTTTGTGATTCATGTAGCAAAAAGTACTTCTACAGAAACACATTTCCAGACTCTGTAGATGTCACAATCAAAGGTAGTTAGGTATAGACAGACACAATCTTCTGTTAGAACCTGATCATTTTCACGCATTAGCTATTTTACTAAACAGTTTATCACTGAGGAGATGTGAAAATACAGAATAGACCTATCTGGATTTTGGATTTTTAAGACTTGAAATTTTGTGTCAGAAGTCAAACTGCATTCGGGATGCCAAAGAGAAGGGAGAAGAAAAGTTAAAAAGACTCTGTGACTCTAGTCTGTTCTTCCTTGAAAAAAGAGTGTCATTAACTGTTAACACCTTGGTACAAGGCAAGTCCCGGGTTTCATTGTTCAGTGCACTGTTACACATTTTCTTTTCAGCCCTGTAATCTCTGTGTAACATCTTTATTTAGTTTTCACTTTTCAATCTGATTCAGCTGCAGGAACAATAGAGTTCTTAGAGGATATTTTGTGTTTGTTTGTTTTAGGGTTGGGGTTACTTGTTAATTTTCCTGTTGGTAATCGTTTCTTGTTAGTAATTGTTAGTATCTCTCTTCTCTGTAGAAGTGAGCACAAACTAAATACTAATACTGTTTTATTTCTACTCTCTAACTTGTTGGTAGTGTTCAGTTCTGTGAAATGCTGGTGTTCTTCACAGGAGAGATGTAAAAACATAAGACATCCTAAGACAATCTCTGTTGCTAATATATTTATATTCCAAATAGAGCTAGATTGAGATCTAAGGTGGAAGAAACTTGCCTTAAACTACTTTTGGGATTAAACCTAAAGCATAAATTTCTTCCAATACATCAGAGGGGTTTGAGCTCTGGACTGCATTTCCTTTTTTTCTTCCTTTCCCCTTCCTCCTTCAATTATTTAGTATAGGTTTAGATTTCAACTTGACAAGGATCATAGAATAGTTGAGATTGGAAGGGAACTGTGGACGCATCTCTTGCAACCCCCATACTCAAAGCGGAGCCAACTAGAACAGCTGCTGAGTCCAGGCAGGTTTTGAATACCTGCAGAGATGGAGACTCCCCAACCTCTCTGGGAAACTTGTTCCAGTGTTTGATCACCATCATCATAAAAAAAGCTTTTTGTGTGTTAAGATAGGACTTCTTGCATTTCGGTTTGTGTCCACTGATAAAAGTCTGACTCCGTCTTCTCTACACCCTTCTATCTGGTAGTTCTAGCACTGGTAAGATCCTTCTAAGCCTTCTACAGGCAAAACAGTTTCACCTCCCTCAGCCTTTATAGCTGATGCTCTGGTCCCTTCATCTCTTCTAAGTTGTTCAAAATTTTTTTCCAAATACCTGCATGTAACCTGTACAACCCATTGCAGCAGTTTCTGCATCGATGGGTCGTCTCCAAATTCATTCAGAAAGTGATTTGAGTCTTGCTTTTGCATATCTTTCTCCCATGTGGCACCGATCTTTGCACTCAGTGGACAGTCCTTTCTGCACCCATTTGTTTTGCAAGCAGAGTGCCTTTACTACCACAGAACTTGCAAGATTCTGCCGTATGCCAGAGACCTGGATTCTTGGAGTTCGTGCAGGGTCTTTACTCCTTGCATATTGTTGCAGAGCAGTACGTCTGATGGGAACAATGCGAAAGGAAGGGATAAGGGTTTTTCTGACTTAATATGGTGTTTTGGGAGAGAGGGAAAAAATTCAGAAGCTTCCTATTTGCCTGCCAAGAGTGGGAGAAAAAGAAGTGATACTTTAGCTTTGTAGAAGATTTGGCCAAGTTGTAAGGGTTTGGTCTGTTTTTTTTATACAGACACATAGCACAACGCCTCTGGAAATCCACGGGGATGCCCACACACTCAGCAAATTAAGCTCCCTGTTAGAACTGCTTGTCACTGTTCTTACACCACATTAAAAAAAGATGTGTGTTCCTGATGGTTTGTCTGTCTTACTACTGTCTTACTACAGTTTTGAGTTCAGTTGTCAGGCTCGCAGATACTATGGTTAAGTCTCTCATACTGAGAGATTAGTAGACTAGGTTATTGAAAATGGTTCTGGTTTCACGTGTATCTTGAGTCTAAAAGGTGTGAATTTAAACTTTTTAAAAAAAAGTAATAGCTGCCAATGCAGTAAAATATATTTTGTAAGACTATGATCCCTATAAGTCCCTTACGGGATAAGATTTTATTGTTTCTAAGCTATGGTTTCAAGTTTTTATATGAGGGCTTCAGTTGCTTCTTGGTTGCCGGCGTTCCCCTCCAGCCCCAGGATGTAAGAGCACTGAGACTATCGCCGGTCTCTCTCTGAGATGAACCGTGAAGCATTTTGTATGCAAATACAACGGGAGCTTTGTGCACCCTGCAGGGATGGAGAGAACGCAGATGCAGGAGCACCTGTTGCTCCTGCCTTCATTGCAACTTCCACACCATCAGAATAGGGAAAACAGCTAATTTTCATTCAGATCGATTTAAGTTTTGAGTTTTGCTTGCAAGGTGAAACCCGGTTTTGGAGGGTTCTCATCTCCAGTTATGGACATAAGATAATTCCATAGCATCTCGATGACAGATAAGAGGGTTCAAGGCCGGACGGTGCCTCAGCCACATCAGAGTTCCCCAGGAAATAGAGTTGGTTCCAAGTGCTTGAGGAAATGTACCATAAAAACCAAATGTGAATTTTTTTACTGCACCAGTACTTACTGCTCTGGGTTTTGTTAACTCTATGTGTGCTATCACAGTAATTCAGTGTCCCACAGGTCCCAACTGCAAACCTGGTTGCACTAAAAAAAAAAGGCGAATCGGTTTCTGGTGCTGCCAGCCTGTGTGGCAACTGTACCTACAGTCTTCCTGAGGGTTCCTGGAGTCCCCAGAGGAGTGATTTCGTTTCACCATTCGTTTAGCTGATGCATGCTTTTGATATTCTGACTTATAGCCCTGGCTACACAAAGTTCTTGGACAGCTTCTTTGCCCTGTTCCCGCAGTGCCTTCGCTCTAGGTGCTGCCCTGTGGTGACACCCCACAGAGGGAAAAGAGTAAGCTGAAGGAAAAAAAATGTGAATTAAATTATTGTTGGGCTTCTTTGTGCATTTTAGTAACAGTGAAACCCCCTTAACTGTGCCAGTCTCCGGTCACCAGCCGTATATCCAGTTGTCATCTCATCCACAGTACAGCTTCTCTTGTTGATGCTGGCCACAGCTAGATTACTTGGCATGTTTATTGACTTAACAGAATTGTTTTTTGGTTTTGGTTTTGTTTTTTAATGTATACGATGTTTAAATACACTTCACATTTTATATAATACTATCTGGCTATTAGTATTTTTCAGGAAGCATAGTTCTTGGTGGCTATATATATTTTTGTGACTTTTTTTGTAAACTAAGTGCCGTTTCAACGTTACAATCATTTTTAGAGTTATTGTAATCAATGTGAATACCATGTTTTTTCAAATCTGTTCTGAGCCTGTAGTGTTTGCTTTGTGATCATATGTGTAATGTATATATTCTGTATAGTTACATTGTATTGAAATACTAGCTTGTTTGATATAAGAAAAGTATGTATTGGGTACCTTTTTGCTAGCCTGGTTGTTTAAACTTTAAAAAAAAATGTTCTAAAATACAAAAAAAAGTGATCTCCAAACTGGTCCCATTATAGGTCAAAATTAAGGGGGGAGAAAAACTAGTTTTGAGTGTCTTTGGATAGAAACATGAAGCTAAGATTTTTCATTAAAATGTTAATGTTTTATGGACTATATCTTCGCTTTGTGTCGTTATTTAACTGCACCACATTTTGTCTTACAGTACAAAAGACCAGCTTTGACCTTGTTTAAGAAGGTGCAACTTTTGCTAGAGCCTCGTTTCCTTATAACTTAGTCTCAGAATGGTTGAGTATGGGGAGAGTTCACAGTTGCTGAAGCTGTCCTTGACAGAAAGGTAGTGTAAATCAAAATAAGCATTAATAAATGGTTGGAGAGGTTATACGAGTGGAGAGTATTAGGAATAAAGTACACATTGCCATTTAATTTTCCATTGTATATTACATTCCCTTTTGTTAATGTTCTCTTTTAGGCTGTATTCTGCAAAAGTGGTGAGGCCATCTTTTGAACGGGGCTTTACTGATGGAAAGCCAGCCAAGAATGAGCCCGATCGAATTAGTCAGAGCAGAAGATGTTTAAAAAGGACAGTAGGCAGAGTCATCGTGATCGCAGCTGTGAGCTTCAAAACAGTCATGAAACAGCCTACAGTCGTGGGATGTTAAAATACACCTCTGCTGTTTCAGGCAACCCTTACAGTTAAATTAATTTGCCTCCTACAGCCCCACCTGTCTGATGGAGCTGGAATGCTGGCTGGATCACACGTACCTAGGGCACAGGTAGGGAAATAGGAGGTTTGTGACTGCTCGGGCTGGTGCTATTTTAACTCTGCCCAGTAGCCTGTAGGAACAACAGGCAGGCTGGCACAACTATTGCACGAGCAGGCAAATGGTGTTTGGTGTCTGAAGTGGGAGTGAAAATGAAAATGGAAAGGCATTCCATGGGGCAGAGTGAGCAGCCACGATGTGCCTTGGGGGTTGAGAGTTCCTAAATTCCGAGTTTGCGTTTTCCTATGGGCCTCGTGCAGGGACAGAAGTATTTGATCAAAGACATAATTGGAAGAGGGAACGTTCCTGGTGCAGGCTTTGGAGAGGATGGTGGTTTGAGCTGTAAAGGCTTTGACTCTGTAGGTCTGCAAGGATTTTGTTTCTTTGAAGACAGGCAGACCCCGTTAGGAGCGTGCAGTGATGCTTAGCAGAGCATCACAAAGCCAAAGCCTGTACGGCGCTGTGAACACGCTATCGTAAAGCCGAGGCAGGGCTGCTAAAAGGCACCTTTGATGGATGTTGAGGTTCAGGCTTGTGGCTCGGGCAGATTTTTCCACAGCACAACCATATGTTTGAGTTTAGTATGAAACATCTTTTAGACATCCTGAACAAAGCAAGCGTACTCCATTGAAGTTTTCCTGCGGCTTCCTTATAGCTTTTAAGCACTTTATTCCCAATAGTAATGAATTACTGTTTCTTTTGCACAGAGGAGAGTGGCTGAGATGGGATTGAACTTGCAGCTACTGAGAATGTAGTAGAGCAGGGAACAGAGCTCTCCCGGGGCTTACTGCACCGTTCCTACGTATGCAATATCCTGGTGAAAATGAAGCTGCTAAGAGAAACGTGGCTTGGATTATGCATAAAGCACTTTTCACGAGCTGCTTGTGCATGCTGCATCTCCAGAGTACTGAGCATAACTCTGTCATCACTGTTCTTAGAGCAGAGACTGCAGTGAGACCATGAACAAGCAGAGCAGGGTAAGTGTGTACGTGTTAGAGCCTCAGTTACAGCTCAGAGATACGTGGTTCACAGTCATTCTGATTTTTGGATCTGTTAACGCTTTTTCTCAGAGATTGGACTGTTGAATAGGAGATTTACAGTTGCTGATAGTAGCCCTGAGTTTCTCAGTCGCCTTTCACAAATCCTTTAGAAATGGGTGACAGACAACCAGGATGAAAACTGTGTGTTCAAAAACCACTCTGAAGGCTTGAGTTAACTGTCTTTGATCATGAGTTGCCTTTGTCTCGGTCACAGCGTCTCCCAGTGAAGACTAGAGAGCGACTCTTGGGGCGTCTCTTTATATATCTCACTTTAACCTTTGCTTCTGATGGCTGAAATTGGAATTTCTATCCAAATTTTAACCCTAGGTGCATTGCTCAACTCTGTGTCAATCACTGGCTCTTAGATACCCCCCCATTTCGAATCAACTGATTGCATTTATTTGGGATTATCTTTGAGAATACATCTGCTGCATCTGGCTAAAATGCATTCCCAGCCTTCTGTATGCCTGCATAAAGTGAATGCTCGGGCCCTGTGTTTTGCAATACTCCCATCATTTCAGAGATAACAGTTTTTTCTCACAGAGTACTGCTTGTTCCCCTGTGCACGCACGCGCGCGCCACAATCTGCATGTGCTCATTCAGAAGGAATTTTGAACAACGGACACACCAAAACATCGATTGACCAACTCCTTTCCTTGCCACTTCCCTACAGAAACAGCTGGTGGTGGTATCTGTTTCTTGGTTACTTGAAACAGGTCACTAACCTCACCCTCCAGCACCCTTGCTACACTTCTTTCTTAGCCCTTACAAACTTCTCTGGAGGTCAGAGTGAAAAGGAGAGGCATAATTCCCTGTGCCTCTCATCTCTAACCAAGCTTCTCCACTGAGAGGCAGGATTTAGGACAAGATATCGATTGTTAGGAAGCAGATATATTTTGGATTTTTTGGAGGATGGCAGTGTTGATGGTACCTCAGTGTATTTTTCTCTTTAGTTTTTTTCTCCATGTAGACTCTGACATTTTCCAGACTATTGCTGAGAAAAAAACAATGTCAGCTACAAACAGGTTGCTGCTGAGTGTAAACTAAGTATGGGCAGTACTCATTTATGCCAAACTGAAGTACAGTCCATAATTATAAAGCATTCACATACAGCTTTCAAGCCACCTTGGGCCCAAGATAGCTGTGAGTATTCCTCTGCCTTTTGTGCCTTTAGGAAGACACAAAACTAATAGTGCACTGGATTATCTGAAGCCATTGGAGGAAAGGGAGAAGTCTGCCAGGTGAGTACACCTCTGAGCCAAGGGGGGTAACCAGAAATGCTGGGAGAGGAGCAAGGAAATCATGATGTGTTTGTGGGCTGGTGGAGGAGGTGACTCTCACTGCCAGGATCATTTTTGTGTGTGTAAGTGAAGAGAATGTTCTGACACGTGCAAAGAGAAATGATCCCTTGGGCTTGGATGCTCTGTCACTGAATGGTAACAACCCTCTGGCTTCAGAAGAGTGAGGTAAATTATGATCTAACTCTACTTAAGCATTTAAATAGTGTGGCTTTCCAGAAATGTGATTAAATGGCTCCTTAAGATCTTACCCAGTTTGTGAACTCTACTTGTGCCAGTTGTTTCTCTGACTCAGCACAGTGTGTTTTATAGCCTGTGTATTACTGGGGTGCACAGAGCTGGGTTTGGAGCCTTTGTGTGCATAAACAGACCCTTGCACTGTGTAAAAACTGGAGAGAAAAGACACCAAAGCACAGGACTAATGTGCAACAGAGCACAGAAAACCAAAACATCTCTCCAGGGTAGGACTTCATCTTCCCACAATGTAAACGAGAAAAATAACAAAAATCCTAACAAACCCTTTTATATAACCTCACTGTCGCAGCGATCGCTTTCAGGGCTGACGTGACAGCAATTATAAACAACAGTTATGCAACTGCCTCCTTGATTGAATTGAAATTAATACAGAGAAAGAGTGAGCCAAAAGAAAAAGAAATGGCTTTGGGTTCATTTGTTGTGTTTTAAATAAATAAAAAAATCCTCAGGTCTGCCTCTTTTTCAAGAGTGAGTGCAAGCCTGGGATAAAAAATTTCCTGCAAAGTAAATTACTCTTAAAATTCTGTTTGTGTTAGAGGCTGAATTTTGTTTATCTTCTAAGACTTACAGCTCCTTTTTTTTCATTCTGACAGTGAGGTAATTCAATATATTAATTTCGCTCAGCTCCTTCTACTTTAAAACTCTCTTTAAAGCTTGTTTAACACATGGTGTTACTGGGTATGGTGATTCCAGTGTCACAGTTTCACACCATCTGAGAAGGCCCATGTGTGTGCACATGGTATTTACTCTACTCGCTGTCCAGCAGGCGTTCAGGTGCTTTTGGGTGGAACTGAAGGCAGTGTGGCTGCCACACAGCTGTTGGGCAGTGCCTGGTGTCACAGAGAGGGATGCTTCTCTAGGGTGAATTTAGAGGTGGCTGAATTCATGTAAGTATTCTGTTCAGTTTTGTGTGCCAAAGGACATCAAACTACTGGAGAGCCTCCAGAGGAGACCACAAAGCTGGTGAAGGGTCTAGAGGAGAAATCATATGGGGAGAGGCTGAGATCACTTGGTCTGTTCAGCCTGGGGAAGAGGAGACTGAAGGGGGGACCTCATAGCCATCTACTGTCCTCACGAGGGAAGAAGGAGGAGCAGGGGCTGAGCTCTTCTCCCTGGTGACCTGTGATAGGATTTGAGGGAATGGCAGGAAGATGTGTCAGGGGAAATTCCGGTTAGATACTACGAAAAGGTTCTTCCCCCAGCAGGTGGTGGAGCACTGGAACAGCTCCCCAGGGAAGCAGTCACAGCCTGACACACGGTGTGAATGTTGGGGTTGTCCTGTGCTGGGACAGGAGTTGGACTCGATGACCCTTGTGGGTCCCTTCCAACTCAGGACATTCTGTGAAAACATGGGGAGTTTCTGAGTGTAGCTGGCTGTGCTGGCAAAGCCCAAGTCCTGCTTGTAGAGCACAGGAGTTTTGCCCAGCTCATTTCCTGGGATCTGTCTGATGGAGGCAGGATGCAGTTACTGTTCAGTACCGTTAATGCTTTTGTGTAGATGTCAGCTGGAATTAATTTGCCCCTGTGAAGTATGTGGATAAATCAATGCCAGAGTGGATCTCTTATCAAAGAAGTACTGTGGCTTTTTTGTTTCTGCAGAATTTCTCCTGTTAGCTCAAGGAAGAGTGCGTCCAGCAAGAGATGGAAGATGGGAATTAAACCTGTTGTTCCTTTGCTCCTGCTCACCTTTTCCACCCTGAATGATAGGAAGCAGAGGAGCTTGCTGCTTCCAGTGGGAGAGAGGGAAGCAATGGATCTTGTTGCTTCCAGTGGGAGAGAGGGAAGCAGATTTTGGAGGCTTTTACACAGAACGGGATTGCTACGCATCCCCCTGGCATGTGTGTTAGTGTGAGTCATCCCAGGAATTCTCTGCCCTGTGTGCAACAGGTTCAGTGAGCAAAGTGCCAAAGAAAACCTGCAGAATACAGCAAGCTCACTACTCACACACTCATGCTCAGCTGTGATGAGCCCTTGTGCTGGATTCCCTTCCAGGTTTGCTGCAAGTAGGAGTTGGGCAGGTGGCTTCATCCCCAGTAGCCTTGTTGAGGAAAAGACTGATCTTGAAGCTACCTACCTTAGCTCTGAGTTTCCGAAAGTCTCTTGTTTATACTTGTGTTTCCTGGACCAGTGACTTAGTGCTGCTCATGACCCTTGGCGTGCTGTGAGGTGACATGAAGAGTGTGGTCTAGCCAGCTCGTTGTCCTTGCATGCCTTTCCTGCTTCCTTCTTTCCATCTGTTGCTGCGGATTCTAAGGGAGTAAGGAAAAAGTGAAAGCTCATATGGCCTTTGCCCTCTCTCCAAGCCAGAAATAAAGCCCTGGGAGGTTAAATTTTATGTTTTGCTTAGCCTTCCCCTCTGGAGACATGAAAAGAATTAGAGGAGTTTGATGTATAGTGTGGCCAGGCAGCTGTGATGGGTGCTTTATTAAAGTCTGCGGCGATCGAGCTAACAGAAACCAGAGCCTTTCCCTGTAGCTTTATGTAGCCCTTTAAAAAGTGATGGATGTTTTTGCTGCAGGAGTGAAGGGAAATCAGTAGGTGAGGTCAAACTGCACAACATGATAACCAGAACAATTAATAGCTCTTAATGTGAAATAGCAAGCTCTTGGCTCCTCGAATAGTGTATAGTTTATAATCCAGGACAGATTGCCTTTAAAGTATGGCTCTCATCAAAAGGGTGGCTATAGAGTACAGTAAAGCTGTTCCATGGAGATGATCCTTTTTGCTGGCTGCCATGTTTTAAGTGTTTCTTTTGCTACTGGTTTTGCCCCTCTGTCTGCAGCTCTGGGGGAAGGAGCTGGATTCCTTTCTTTCCAGAACTGGCAGCCAGACTGTTCACTGGACTCTGGTGGCACCGGTGCCTTTTCCCCATCAGTTGCCATTTGTGCAAATTCACTGAATCAGCTGCAGAGCTGTAACTGGGCACGATCTGTTTTTGTCTTTATTGCTAGTGATGATGCCAGAAAGCCTGCAGCTTGAATTCCCATCTCAAAGTGGGTTTGCAGGACCCGTGTTCTGAAAAAGCCTTTCTTTTGTTTGCTGTCCAGAGACTCTGAGCTGGATGTTGGGAGAGACAAAGAACCTAACGGCACAGAATGCAACTTGCTTGAAATACCAGGGGCACATTTTCAGTGCCTTGGCTATTTCAATCCCTTAATCAACATGAGACATTTCATTTTCTAGGTGTCTGCTATAGATCAGGCAGCTACTTATCTGTCTTCTTTCCTAAAGCCAGAGAAGGAGGGATCAAACCTCAGCAGGAAGAGGGAAAAATCAAACCACAGCAGGAGGAATCAAAGAGAAAGAGGCAATTTCTGCTGAACAAATGTCACTCTTAGCAGGGTATAAAAAAGCAGCCTCCTGGATCTCCTTGTCATCTCAATCTATGCAGGGGCTTTGTGCGTGAGGCTGTGCTGCATCTCCTCGGGCAATAACAGTGTTTTATGCAGTGCTGGGTGCTACTCTGGCATTCTTTTACCCAGAGTGCAGCCACAGCATTGCAGAGTTTCTCGTGTTGTAAGACTGGCACAGAAGTGTTCTATTGCTCTTACAGACTGAGGTCCTTATGCCCATCATATTTTTTATGCAACTGCATAAAATTCATTACTGTGTTTTTTATCAAGGATGTCAAGCACGTCCTCTTTTCTCATTAGAGCTAACTTTGTTCTTAAACTCCTGAAGGGAGGCAGGGGAATGAAAAAGTGGGGTTTTGGTTTTATAAAAGCATCTTGAAAAGAAAATTACTGGATTATTGTAATTATCCCCAAAGCAAGAATATAAAACCCACAAAATTGGAAGCTAATGTTCACTGCAACTTTTTAATTTAGAAAGTAACTTCCATTCTGAGTTGATGGTTCAGTTTGAAAAGACAGCCTTCTTTTTTTTGACAAGTACCTCTGTGATTTTGAAATTTCCTCTTGAAAAATGTCTCCCATTTCTTTTCTCTGACATACCTTGCTATTAAAGGTTTTCTTTCTGACTCGGAAGACAAGGTAATTTCAGCTCATTAACATTTTTCACCAAGAGGACACAGTTCCCTGCAGGACTCTGGCTTAGCCTTCTGGCAGACTCCGGGAGCCAGCACTCCCTTACTTGCATTCAAGTCATGTTTGGTAGTTTGGCTTTGGGGCAGAGGGGGTTTTGTTGCTGCTTTGAAGAACAGAAAACAAACCCTTAATTCCCCTTGTGAAAACCGAAAGGAAGGTTACAGCCCACTGTAAAAGGACATCGAGAAGAGCAGGTATTTGCAGTCCTTTTTCAACCAAACCCTGTGTTGTTCCACTGCCTTAAACATGAAGCAAAATGTGTGCCCTCCCTGTTCTATTTATAGAAAACAAATATGATATCATTAGAGCAGGAGAGGGGCTGGACTTAGTAAATTGCATTAGCATATTGGCAGAGTCTAGATTCCTGTCCTGGAATAGTGTCCATAACAAAGCAATCTGCTTAATTACCCCTGGGTCCAGCAGCCTTGAGAGAGAAAAAACAGATTTTTGTGAAGTAAACCCAGTTCTGCTGTTACCTTTTCAGTCCTTAAACAAAGCAGTTGTGTCTCTGCGTAACCTTGTGGTGAATGAACATCAAGTCTCTAAGCCAGGTCTGAATTTAGCTTGTGTTTTTTTCATCTCCAGAGGTGTTTCATTAGCTCAATTACCAGTGACATGTTCCACTACTGAAAAAACTCAGCCAACCTAAATCCCTCTCCAAATAGAATCCGATTAACCTCTTACTCGCCCTTCCTTTCATCCCCTGTGCCTCATGACTTGTTTGCAGTCACACCTTTTAAAGACCAAAGTAAACTACCTGAGATAACAATATGTGTAACAACTGAGGTGTTCCTACTTGATTTTTTGGTCCAGCTGTTCTCGGGTGTATGCTGTTATTGTTCAAGAAGGAAGAGCCTGTGTTTTTGTGATGGTGTCCAGTGAGAGTTCTCTGTTGCCCAACCCACCAAGTGCCTCTCTGTTGCCGTCTGTCAAAGGCAGTGATCCTGAGTAGCTCCTAGAAGAGCTTTTGAAGGCGTCAGACACAGACTCTGAGTAACTGCAGAGACCACCCAAGGACATCACTGGTGTCAATGTGCTCGCTAATGATTCCGTTTGCCTACATGAACTTCAAATCCTGGTGAAACGTTGCTTTGAAGGTGGTTGAGGTCCCTGGGTGTTACACTGGCTTCCTGCTCGGGGCTGAGTCTTGCCCTAGATCCATTAATGTTTTGGCAGCAGTGCTTCCTCGCTGGTGTTGTCAAGGCAGTTCGATGCTGAAGTCATCAGCAAGGCATATAACCTGAAATGGGTGGGTTGGATCAGTGACCTACTTTAACACAAGAGCCTTGCACAAGGCTGACCTGCTGCCCAAGACCCACCCTGAGACCTCAGCAGCACAAGCTCTTTCAAAGCATCCCATGTGCTGTCCTGGTCGTGTGTTGAGGCGGTGAGTCTGCCACCTGAGGCCAGGAGCTGTGATTGGGAAACCCCGAGTGCTTGATTTGGCTACAGCCTGGCTTTGCAAATCCACACAAACATATCATTGTCTTGATTTTTTTTTCCATTGCATCCACAGCCCGTGTCCTGAAGAGCTTGTGCTCCCTGTGAATTAGTGGTAGGATTATTAATGGAATTTTGTCTGCTTGCATGCTTAAATAAGCTCTTAATCTGGGCTGAGATTTAGGCTGCAGTACTTGCTGGTTTTTTTGGTTTTAGCAGACAGTTTTTAAGAGGGTTCTGGTTTTGTCTTATAAAAATTTTGCTCCAAATATGACTACAACAAATAAGCAGTAAAACTTCAAGAGAGGCATAAATGTGCTGTTAGGGACAAACCAGCCCTGGGGACTGATTGGAACAGGTCGCGGCGGAGGTATGGGGTTACACCCCATAAACTGAGGAATACAGTAAAAGACATAGAGAAAAACTCAATCTCTTCCAAGAAAGATGCTCTGTGTGTTTTGTGGCTCTTGGATCAGCACGATCCTACTCTCTGCGTTCCAGGCAAAGCGAGTTTTGGAAGTGTTGCTACAAACTGCACCATGAAGTTTCCTATCTTTGTTGGGCTTTCCTTTTTATTGCGGTAGGCTTTGAGTAGCCTGACAAACACGTTTCCTGAAAACCTGGTGCGTGGTCTGACAGTGGGGGTGCCGTGTGAGAGTCCAAAATGAGTCAGTGCGTGATGTGGGATAGACTAGGAAACCAGGCAGCTGCCTTGGGAAGGCTGACAGGTTCTGGATGGGAGTTGGGACGAGTGCCGGCGCGGTGTTCTGGGGGGGCAAGGCGGGCAGATCATCCAGACTGCTGCGTGCCTGTTTTTACAGACTTTGGTGTGCTTTTGTGCTGCTCACTGAGTGATAAAACAGGATGAATGCCCTGTAACGTGGGAAGGCAGCGATGAGGCTGTGCTTAACTGCAAAGTCAATACAGAGAGAACTAGTCTGGTCAGGTTTTCCTCAGACAATTATCTATGTGTTCTCTTCGTAAAACATCTCTCTAAAACCTTTTTTGGCTTTTCTGCTTTGCATTCCTGTTTCCCCCCCTAAGCTGAGCATCCATTCTTCCTGTCTTTTGCTGTCTAAAGCCCATTCTCCCCACTGGTCCCAGTGGCCTTCAGACAAAGCTCACGCCTCATCACAACCATCACCTTCTCACACCGCAGCCTTCTCCTCCCTTCGCTGCGCCCTGGGCAGCTCAGGACTGCTGGCTGCTGGAGAAGCTTGTGTGGTTTCTCCGGGCCCACCTGAGGTGTCTGGGTTTAACGTAGTGCTGGGCCCAATCCCAGCCCTGATCTAAGGCTGCCTAGAGGTGCTTTCCCACTGCAACCAAGCTGAGACAGCCACTGGTGTCTGCGTGCTTCAAAGCACGGGTGAACCACCTCCCTCAGTGTTCAGGCTGTTGGAAATCCACACAGTCTGTGACTTTAGCCTTTTTGTTCATTGAATGCTCTCTGTTCTTGGAGATGTTTGGTTTCTGCCCATCCCCTCAAGAGGTCAAGTGCTTCCCTGGGGATGTTACCATGTAGTTTTCCATGCACCCAGACTACTCCGCACATGAGTGGATTTGTTCTGTGATAACACAGCCGAGCAGGCAAACCCACGGCTAAATCAGACTGAGTTTTTTCCCACTTTTAATAACAGTTTACTATTCTGTAAGTGCATGTAAAGCACATGCCCTGTTCTCCCAGCCAAGGAGCCTGACAGCCTGTCAGCAAGAACTACCATAGGTCTAGAGTGACTGATTTATACAAGTAAAAGCACACGTGCCAAGACCTGGCAGCAGCTTGATCCTTCTCTCTTTCTTTTTTTCATAACAACTTGGCAACCCTCTCTCTTCTCCTTCATCCAAACTTTTGCCTTTTATAGTCTTTGAATAACGCTTTTTTTTTTTAATGTATGTAGCAGTTTCCCCTCCCTTCTCTTTCAGCCATTTGCTCTCCTTATCTGAATTGGGTTTGTGACAGGAGATCTTGGCTTCACAACAAGCAGTTCTTGACTGAGTAGACACAATTACAAACCTGACTGCTCATGAGCTCTTGTTTGTCTGTATGGGAATGGTTGCATCAGGGCTTCACAGCGCTCCCTTACCTGTGCTCCCATCTTCCTATGCTCATGTATGGTACGTGCTTGAGATAAAACTCATCTTCCTTTGTAGAAGCTACACATACATGAGCTCACACAAGCACAATTGAGTGTTTATTAACATTGATTCTTGTGTTGTCAGTGTGGAACATTCATTGATGGAATTACACAAATCTGTCTGCATATCTAAGCAGGAATTCTTGCCTGTGTGCGTACGCAAACACCCTGCGTAATCATGTGGCCCCCAACATAGACTCAAACCTGATTATTTCTGAGGGTTTCCTGATCTGCTCTGTCTCCCTCGAGCCTGTAGTCAGGTCTGGGCTCACACACAGCTGTGCAGCCACGCTGTTTCTCAGACACAAGCATTCTTAGGCACAGACAGTCTCTCACACATGAGCTTATAGATTTATGATTTGTTGTGAGAGTGGAAAACAGCTGCTGCAGGCTAATCAAATACAGCAGAAGATTTAATGCAAAATATTGAAAAACACTGTCTGGTAGGAGGGTGAAATTCTTCAAAACATGCTGGTCTCATGGCGCCAGGCCAGTGCAAGAAGCTTTGCACCTGGCCGTGATAAATGTCAGCAGTGGGTCTGGAGGAGGCTGTGTCACCCTTAGAGGGCTGAAATTCACGTTGGGTTGGCCCTGTGAAGAAGCTACGTGTGTTTGAGGCTGTGGGTTTTCAGGGGCACTCAAGAAGAGCTGCTTACGGTGGACTGGTAGGAAAGGAGAGCAGTCCAGCTGGAGCACAAGCTTTGGGGCACGTTGGCAGAGCAGGTTGAAGTTCTCGCTGCTGGCTCCCTTCTGCCCGTCTCTGTGGACAAATGGAAAGCTTATTTCTCCAGGGCTGTCAGTTCAGCACCTTTCGCCCCAGTTCTGCTACGGCTGCAAGGGTTTGGAAATAATTAACTGCAAAGGAAAGAATTTCATCTCAGGTTTCTACTGACTGACGACACAGGCAGTTTGTGATGCCACAAGAAGCTCAGGCTGGGATTATTTCTGTGTAACTCCCAACGCTGCTGCTTGGCAGCTTAGTTGCTGCATTGGAAGTGACTGGACTAGATTAATACCTTGTGGATTTGAACTATAAACCTCCACGAGCTTGGAGTTTGGAGGCTCAGCTTAGCTGAGTACAGACTAGAGCTGTGGCACTTGCAACATCCTCAGCTCCTTTTCCCAGTGCCAGGAGGTGGGAGTTGTCAGCACAGGTCTCCCTTTTCTCACCCAGTAGGTATAAACTCACTCACTATCTCCAAAGATGGCACTGCAAACGGCTGGGCTGTGAAAACAGAGCGAGATCAGTCTTCAAAGGGTCCTTCCCTTGAAACCTTGGCTTGGTGGCCTCAGAGGGTGTGTGATGCCACTCACTCTGGCAAATGCAGCGAGCGGCTCCTGCTTCCTTGGGTGCTTGGCAGACACGTGAGCCCTGAGCAGGGCACTCAGATGGTGTGGGGAAAGGACACGTGTGTTTTGTTCCCGTCTGCTCTTGCTCTGCCTCAGGAGACAAGAGGATCCTGCTTCAGGAGTGGTTTTGCCTGCAAAAAGAGATCACTTTTTAGCAGTTGTTGGTTGTGGGTTTAGTCCCTGTTTTTTACCTACAAAGGTGCACCAGTCTTTCTGTTTGGAGGCTCCACAGGCTGAACCAGCAAGTCAGTTCCCCCGTGCAGCCTGCTGAGCTGAGAGAAAAGGTTTTCTCAAGAGCAGGGCCGTGGGGCAGCTGGGTTAGCTGGCTGATTGTGCACGTGCCTGTCTGCAGGATGTTCAGCCAGCAGCTTACACCCAGTTACTCCCGGATCTGTCCCACCCACACATGCTGTGAATGCCTCTGTCTTGGCTGTGTGTTTCGAGATCATCAGGTGAACAGTGCTGTTCAATCTGTTCTGTGCAGTGAGACACCAACTGCACATCTATGTATTGGTGAACCAGCAGCTCCCTGACTCATGGCTGACGGGTACTGCTCTGCCAAGGAGCCCGTACTCCCTTTCTTCATGGGTAGAGAGCCCTGGGTGGCATAAAATACACATTGAAACGCGCCGTCTGGGGATATGAGAAGCATCTGTTCCTTCCAGATGTTCAGTCATCTTATTGTTTGCTAGATTTGAGGACAGGAACCCCCCTCAGTTATGTGAGGCACTCGCTGTTTTCAGATGTCCAGGAGAGCATGTGGGGTGGGGGAGAATTGGCTTTGTGTGACGCCAGCAAGGAACAGAGGCAGAAATTTCATGCTTTTTGGAGAACACTTGAAAGGCCTTTGAGCTCTGGCTGATCTCCATTGTTCGTGTGCTTTCCGGCAGCAGAACGAGAGAGGAAGAACGGCAAGAGGCAGGAGAGCACAGCTGAGAATTACAACTGGAAGCCTTTCCCGTGCTCAGGTGAGCTTGGCAGAATCCATCGTGGCAAATGGAGCTGGATGCAACAGAATCCAGGCTTAAGTGTGGAGCAGATCTTAGACCCAGCAGAGCCTCCTTAGATCTGCAGGAGCTTTGTGAGGAGATGAATGCGTTTCAGGAAGCCTCCCTGAACCAGACACAAGTGCAGCTGTTGAGCTCAGCTGTAGAACAGGGCAGATGGTAGCGTTGCCCAAATGTGAGGCCTTTTTGCCCACAGCCATTTTGTATCTTTGATTTTTTCACAGGCTTATTTTCTTCTTCTGTTGTAGATCACAAAAGGCTGTTGCAACTACGCAGGCTTTGCAAGATTGGACCCATTAATACAGGTAAGCTGAGGCACAAATCTGTGAAATGATATGCAAAAAGATGCCAGTTAATGTTCAGCAGAGCTGTGTATTGGTGATCTCATGGCTGGAGAAGAGAAGGCTCCAGAACACCTTAGAGCATCCTTCTAATACTGAAAAGGGGCCCCAGGAAAGCTGGGGAGGGGCTCTTGATCTGGGAGTGCAGGGATAGGACGAGGGGGAATGGTTTTAAACTGAAAGAGGGGAGATTCAGATGAGATCTTAGGAAGAAATGTTTTGCTGCGAGAGTGGGGAGGCCCTGGCCCAGAGAAGCCGTGGCTGCCCCATCCCTGGAGGTGTCCAAGGCCAGGTTGGATGGGGCTTTGAGCCCCCTGATCCAGTGGGAGGTGTCCCTGCCTTTGGCTTTGAGGTCCCTTCCAACCCAAACCATTGTCTCTATGATTGTACTGGAAATACACTGAATTCCACGTTAAACCTTAATGCCCTCCTCTCCCAGAATGCTGCATTTTAGCATCATAAGTGCTATTTGCAGAGTGCAATTTTGGCCTGTCTGGGTCATATTCTAACTGATGGATAGTTTGAGATACAGATTTCCCACCTGAGTTTCATTTCTGGTGGAGATATTTCTAAGTGCAAGGACAACCAAAACCAGGGGTGACTTGAGGAACAGAGGCAACGTGGCTCTTTATTTTCCTATATGGGTTCAGTCAGGTACAGACTAGAGCAAGGCTGGAATGGAAAGCTGACATTGGCCAGAGTGGTGCCAGAAAGAGCCGTTCCCTTCAGGATATCCCTCCCACGTCTGTCCGCTGAGGGAAAACACCGTGCAGCCCCCAAACCTTCCCACTCAATATTTGTTCCCTTTCCTCTGCAACAGCAGAAAAGCTTTGTTAAAAAGGAGTCATTTTCAAGATTTTCAATGTTTTGTTCCTGACGGTGAGTCAATGATTTTTCCAGTCCCTCCCCCACAATAAACAAGTGCAAGCTGAGTGTGGTCCAGAGGAAAATGTGAGTTACACATGTCCTGGCCACATGCTTCTCCGGTACCAATGATAACCATATGGTGGCTGTCAGACCCCCCCTCTCCAAGGAGAGGAAGTGTTAGCAAGGATCAGTGCAAGCTCCTGTGGAGCAGATGCATGACTTAGCCTTGCCTGTAGCTGCTTGCAAGTGCCCAGCAAACACCTTCACAACCTGGTACAGTTGTTGTGCCTTGTTTTGTGGTTCAGCTTCACCTGAGCTGAGGAGGGTTGGGCTAATGAACTTGGTTGATGAACTTCTACAGCACAGGAGCCCTCGTGTAACAGACTCTTATCACTGAGCCCGCAGCTCCTATTGCACTTCTCTGCTCCAGCACTGTGCTGGGAGAGATAATCATGCTGCCTGTCTCTGCTCCTTTCCATTTGAGCACAGAAACTGTGTTTTCTGTTGTGGGAAAGGAAATTAGAGGGGTTGGGGAAGGGCAGAGACAGGCTTTGGGCTAGGCTCAATGTTTAAGGACAAACCAAGGACAATAGATAAGTTACAATTCTGGCATCTGGCTCATTTAGGATGCGTATACTACCTACCAGCCCTTGCTAAAACAGACCATTAATTGCTTGCCAAATCAACCCTGTCCCAAAACCAGTGCAGGGACCCCAGTGGGCAGCAGACTCCCAGAGCGTGTCACACTGCTGTGCCCTTGCATGACACTGCTTGCACACCCCATGTGCAGAGCTCTCGGCTCCCCGTAAGTTGGCATCATCATCACCATTTTCTGCAGAGCAACAGGAAAGCTGAAGCCCAGATATCCCAGAAGACATTATTCCAATCAGGTATCTAAACACCCTGGAAGATTTGGTCATGGCAGAAAGCAAAGGAAGAGAAGGAATTGTTCTGGCACTTTCTCACTTTGAGGCTGGTGTCTTAGTTTCCCTTCCTCTGAGCTCGCCCTGGCCTTTGCTCGCACTCTGCGAGGTTTCCCTGTGCACGGTTTCCCATCCTTCTTTGGGAAAAGCTCCTGCAAACACTCCGTATCTCTTGCACCTTTATTTCTGCTACTTTATTTTGAGCTACTCAGGGAGCGAAGAGGAGGTTCATTGATTATTCCCTAGTGCAAAATCTCAGCTAGGTAATCTTTATTAAAGCTAAGCTAAATACACAGCAAACATGAGCTTTACTCAGGCAGCAGTTCACAGGAACTTGGCAGGGGCCTGCCTATGTTTCAGAATCCTTGTCCTTTTTCTAGATGAAAGCCCTGCAGAAGGATTTGTTTTTCAGACAGAAGGCAAGCCAAGTTGGTGATTTCATCCCAAGGCAGGCTGTGTCAAGCTGGTCCTATTCAAACACGCAGGAAATCAACTTTGGAGCTCGTTCAGAAATGAGGATGTAGAGTGGGGGTAGAGAGGGGGGCCCTGAGGAGGACAAGATCTTGGATTCTGCAACTGAGCTTGAAACAAGCAGGGAAGATACCTGCTGTCAGTGTAGTGCTGTAGGGACCTGTCCTTCACCCTTTGAAGGATTAACTGGCAAGGGTTCAAGTAGCATTTCTTAATTCCCAGCTCTTCCAGGAAGCTATCCCATCCCTGTGCTCACGGAGCCCTGCGAGGGCCGCGCGCGGCGCCGCTGCCATGGGAGGTCAGGTGGCCACCGCAGGCAAAGGCAAATCCTCCCAGAGTCCCCTCATCCCAGCACAGATCTTTCTGTTTAAAGCAATCATTGCCTAATTAAAGCAGTTGCTTTCTGAGTGTAAATGGAGATTACTGAGGAGAGAGAGAGAGCACTTGCTCTGAGCACAGGAATGGGGAGAGGGGTAAAGGAAGTGGAAAAGAGGCTCTTGTGAAGTGGTTCTTTACAAGCTGTTGTAACAATCTGCACTGAAACACTTGCAGAGCAGCTGTAGAACACTGGTGGTAGAGGGGTGGCGACGGATGGCAGAATTCAGCACGTTTGTTCTTGGGTCAGCTACAAAAATCTGTGAGATCTTTGGATGGTCCCTTCCCAGAGAGGGAAGCACAGTGGAGAAAACCCTGGCATAGTTTTATCTGCTGCATTTCAACGTGCCTGTTGGTTGGCAAAGCTATCACTCCAAGAACCTCCATCGCTGTGCAGCATTTCAAATACAGTAATCACATGGGAAACTTGTGAGAGAAACCTGCTTGGGACCTCTGGGTGAGTGTGTGTAATTCTCCATCCCTAAAAAAACATCTGCAAGGGCTTCTGAGCAAGGCAGGGAGTTTGGTGTCCCTGCTAGAAAAACCTCAAACCTGCCCCTTTGCACTTACTCTGTCTAAAGCAAAACTTCAAGGACGCCAGTCCTTCCTTTCTAGCTATTTCTTTCATGGATCCAGACTTTAGTGGTTTATTTTTTTTAAATCAAGCATTTTTTGATGTGAATAGTACCAACAAAATGTTTGCAGCTTGGCCTGGAGGATGGGGAAAAATGCAGACGGCAAAATCCAAAGCAGTTTCTTGATGTCAGTGCTCATTAGGTACTTTTTAACATTAGTGTCTAGTGCTGGAATCTGCCCACGCAGGCTGAAGGCTGAGGAAATATTATTTGCACACATCTGCTCCAAGAGATACTGTCGGACTTGGGGAGCATCTTGTGGTAATTAGGGGAATTCATTTCCTTATTTAGTCCAGCTGAGTTTTTCCCAGATTCTTTTTTGGTTTGTGGGATCTTTTAAAATTTTCTCTGCATTTTGTTTCACCAACTGAATGGCTTCTGGGCAATATTAAGACCCTGTGTTCATAAAGCACCTTCCTCCCTGTTGCAAAGCACCTGGCAAAGCTGGGGAAGAAGTATTAAGGAAGAAAAGGAAGAGAAACTTGAAGCCATGGGCTTGAAATACAACACAAAGTTGCAGACCCTGATTGCCTTTCCCCTTTCCTGTCCCTGCTATATCTTCTTCCTGCATGTGTGTGTCTGCTCCCCTACAAGACCCCATTACTGGGGTTAAAGCAGACAGTTGACTGTTTTTGACTCTCCTGTCCCAAATGCTGCCCTGAGCTCTCTCCCGATCGCTGTTTCTCACATGCTCTGTGCTTACCCATAAAAGAAAGGGCTTGTGCTGGGCCAGCCAGATGATGTCCCAGGGCAGAAGTGTCCTATTCCTCTCCTTTTTGTGGCTCTTGCCAAAGGCAGGGTGGTACCTGTCTTCCCCAACTCAAAATTCAATCCCCCAGCAACTTTAATTTCATTACAAAATCTTTCAAAGAAGGGGATGGCTTCAAATCCCTGTCCTTTTTTTTTTAAGGAGGCCTTCAATATTAATTTTTCATTTTTTTAATTAAAAGCTCATTCTGCAGAGCTCATTTGATGTCAGGTTTGAAATTCTGTGCATTTGTTTCCATCCTTATTCTCCCGTGTGTTTAGATGAGTACATTTCCAAATAAGGTTCTCGTGTGCTCACCGCAGATCTCTGTACTCACTCCTTGAACCTTATTCCTTTTTGTAGTGCTGAGCAGTGACAGGGTTATGTTAACCTCTCTGCTTCACCAGGCACGTTTGTTCCCTCAAGATCAACACAGCAGCTGTAGATGCTGACATCTGAAACAGTCCTGGCTCTCTTTATGGCACAGAGTTCCTCTTTGGGCTGTGTGGATTGCACAGAGTGCCTTGCAATGAGCACAGGCCAGAAAAGCAGGTGCTCAAGGATGATGAACCCTTAGCTAGGAAAATGTAAGCTCTCGGGTTGTTTTCTTGTTGGCCAGTCTTCCCCTCTGAGACACAGCCGTGTGGGAAGGCAGGAGCTCGCCTGCAGCTCAGGAACTGCCTGGCATCAGCTGTTGAGTTAGCATGGGAACGGCACAAGTCCCGGTCCACAGCCACCCAAAGGTTTCAATACCTGATCCTGGCACCAGAGCAGGGGAGCAGTGAGACTTGCACAGAGCCAGGGGCCAAACACACGCAGCGTGATCCCAGTTTGGCTGGGTGACCAGTCACAGGATGGTAAAATGGGATGGGTTGGAAGGGACCTTAAAGCCCATCCAGTTCCAACCCCCCTGCCATGGACAGGGACACCTCCCACTGGATCAGAAGGCTCACAGCCCCATCCAACCTGGCCTTGAACACCTCCAGGAATGGGGCAGCCACAGCTTCTCTGGGCAACCTGTGCCAGGGCCTCCCCACCCTCATCGTGAACAGTTTCTTCCTAATGTCTAATCTAAACCTCCCCCCTTCCCATTTAAAGCCATTCCCCCTTGTCCTGTCACTCCAGACCCTTGTAAAAAGTCCCTCCCCAGCTTTCCTGGAGCCCCTTTCAGTCCTGGGAGGCTGCTCTAAGGTCTCTCCAGAACCTTCTTTTCTCCAGGCGGAACAACCCAACTCTCTCAGCCTGTCCTCACAGCAGGGGTGTCCCAGCACTCCGATCATCTTCGTGGCCTCCTCTGGATCTGTTCCAACAGTTTCATATCCTTCTCATGTTGGGGGTTCCAGAACTGGACCCAGGACTCCAGCTGGGAGCAGCTGTATTTGGTATGGAGGGAGCTGTTTGGGCAGCTGGCTGCATTGTGTGGACGTGGGAGGGTGTGTTTGTGGTGGGGACTGGGTGGGTTTGCTTCAGGCCAGGCTTGGTTTGACCCAAATCTACCAGTTAGGCTGAGCGTGAGCACCTGGCTGGGCTTAAACGTTGCTTCTCTGGGGAAGAGAGCTGGCTAACCTTGGCCTCTGCTTGGTGAGCTTCTGTAGCCCTTCTTGGGGAGCAGGAAGTGTCAAGGAGAAGGGAAGAGCTCTAAATGGGAACATAGGTTTGCAGGAGTTGAATGTTGGAGAGCCTGGCTGAAACTCCACTGTATCACATCCAGGAGACCAAGCTGTGATGCTTTCAGGATCCTGTGGTTGGGAACAGACAGGAAAACCAAGGTGGGTGGTGGGTGGTACAGCATAATCTGAAGTCCAAATGCTGTTTGAATTGGGGTGGGGGAATAAAGCTGTGCATTTTTATCTAACCATGCTCTGGGCAGCTGGGAGAGGAGGCAAGGGGACATGTGGTTTAGTTTTTGAAAAAACCCTCACTTTGAGAAAGCAAAGGTCATCTGGAAAAAGCCTGACTTGAGGCTCAGATCTAAGAAATCTGCAGAAGTAATGGAGCGTTCCCCCAACTCCTTAATTTCTAGAAGCTTGACCAGCTGCTAGAGCCCTTCCTCAAGTGGCCAGGAGTATAGAAGCCCTTTCCTCTCCCTGAAACAGGGGCAGGTAACAACAAATGGCTGGCTTGAAGAACAGTTTATTGGAGCAGCTCTGTTTTGTAGCTGGATGAACATGCCGAGAGGACAAAATGATCAAAAGGTGCCTTAAGCGCTGAGGAGATGCAGCTGACATGAAGGTAGGGGCAAGAATTTACTGTGTAAGCAGTTTAAGGAGCCTGGAAGGTGGGCTGGGAGGGCGAGGATGCTGCTTTGTTCCATTCCTTTTGCCTGCACCACTGTCGTGTTAGTGCCGAGTTCTGAATGGGTTTAATTTTGTTCCTAATTTTATGTGCTGTGCACAGATCATAAAAATCAGTGGTGTGGTTGCCCAGTGGAGACAGAAGCTGCTTACCTGATGTGTACAGTGAATAACAATGAGAATTAAGTTGCTGTTCTAGATGGATGAAACTCAGCCACAGAAAGGTGGGTTTCCTTAAGCTTTGTCTGTTCTTAGTACCCATACTGTCAATTTTCCTATGACTTCCCCATTTGTTTTTCACAGCCTTTGGAAGCCAAATGCTCAGAGGTGACTGCCCTACGTCTCAGTTTTGAAATGGGGAAGATTGGGACCCAGAAGTAGGAAATTTGGCAGCTTCCCCTGCATGAACTGAGAGAAGGTATGGTTATCAGGGGGTCTCTGAGTAAAGGGTCTCTGTGTGACACTCCAGGTGTAGTTCTGTGCACGGCATGACTAACGGAGAGCCCTCCCAGGACAAGGGGAAAGGGGCTGTGGGGCTGTGTCTTCAGGAGTCATTTTTGTTGTCTGATACTAAGGAATGAGTGGTTGTCATGGTTACCGGCCTCCCCTTCCTGGTCTTGCCAAATGTCTTCTCTGGAGCCTCAGGCTTGGAGCAGGATTCAGTGTTTCTCTCCTGTTGAGATCGCCCTCTGATCCAAGCACCTTGAATTTCAAACCTGACTTTTATATGTGCTTGGAGATCTCAAGAGCCTTTGGTTCTCCTGTTTTCTTGATTCATAGAATAGGAGAGAATGAAATGCAATAGAAATGTCTTATGGGTGTACTTGGGAATGTAGCCCTATGTTTGCAAGGTGGGCAGGGATGCAGGGGGTCTGGGTGGGCTGGTGGGGTCTCCGTTCACTCTACCAGATGTGGCCTCTGGGGCTCAGGACAGGCAGTGCCTCCTGTGGAAAGGCTTTAAGAGATCAGCAAAGCTCTATCTTCTCTCTCATTCTTGTTTTCTGTGTACAAACCACAACATGTCTAATTCTGAAGTGACCCAAACCACGAAGGTCTGTCTTTGCAAACCTTCAGGCTTGAATCTGACTTTTATTTTTGCTCTTTTTAGTTTCCCATTTCCCCTCAGTGCCAGTAGAAGCAGCTCGAGTGAGGGGTATTAACAAGGAGCCTGTTTGGGTTGGGTTTTTGAGCTGAATTTGACTGGCATTGCTTTAGAGAGTGAGCTGAGCTCTGAGAAAAGGCTCGTGTAAGTGGTCCTGGAGCCCCATGGAGCAAGGAGATGGCAGGGATCACAGCGAGCCATGCTGGAGAAATTCTTGAAGCAGGAGGAAGGTGAAGAGTCTCAAAGGAAACATGAAGTCATTTCCCTTTTTACACAGTACATTTCAGAGATATTTTAACAATTAATCAATATCTAAATCTGCAGTCCATTATGGGCCTTGGCAATGTGTGATTTTATAGTCTAGCAAATGGGAGCCTGTCTGTGCTAATAGGTCGAATCCCTGAGCTGCACTAAAGGTTACAGTCACATGGCGAGTGACAGCTTGCTCCTCCCTGCCTCTTTTGAGATGAGATCAATTACATTTACCATTTATGGAAGTTATTCTTCCAATTAAAATGACGAGGACGCAAGGAATCCACTTTTGCTTTCTTTATTTTCAACTTTTAAAGTAATAATCACCAAAAATCTGGGAATGAGGGGCAGGGGAATCTCTCTGCGTAACAAGCCAAGCGTTACAACACACTTTGGCTTCATGCACCCCGGCTGCTGCTGAGCCCCTTCATAGCCCACGCTGGGACATCTGGTCCATCTGGTGGTGGAAGGTCAGCCTGAAGAGCTGGGCAGCAGAGTCTGGTCCCGACTGCTGCACGAGAGCCTGCTCTGTGGGGGATGAACAGCTGTGTCTGGTGTACTCGGCACGGAGCTGGGAGCTGCGGCGTTCGAGATCTTCCTGGGGATGGAGCTCAGCTCGTGAGGTCTGCAAGTCGGCATCTTCCATTCCCCTGCTGGCTCCTGGATGGTTTGAGGACTTATGAGTGGAGTGCAGGTTCCCTGGGCTTCTGCAGGCCTCCAAAAAGGGTCCCAGTGAGGTCTTCTTGGCTTGATGTGCATGTGCATGGAGGACTTGTGGTGAGGGCAGGGATCCCTTTCTATTTTGTGAGCTCTATAGCTGGTGGTGTTGGCCAGCAGTGGTTGCTCTGCTCTGCTTACTTGCTTAAAGACAGCTTGGGTCTCTCATCCTTCAGATGAACTGACCTGCCCACAATTTTCCAGGAAGGTGAAAGAGGGGAGATTGAGATGAGATCTTAGGGAGAAATGTTTTCCTGTGAGGGTGGGGAGGCCCTGGCCCAGATTTCCCAGAGAAGTGGTGACTGCCCCATCCCTGGAGGTGTTCAAGGCCAGGTTGGATGGGGCTTTGAGCCCCCTGATCCAGTGGGAGGTGTCCCTGCCCATGGCAGGGGGTTTGGAACTGAGTGGGCTTTGAGGTCCTTTCCGACCAAAACCATTCCATGATTCTGTGTTCACTTTTTGGAAACACCCCCTTCATTTTCCAAAAGAACAGATCACATTTCTTCAGCTTCTGTCTGGAAGCTTATTTGGAGTAGTGGACACCAAGCAACTCCTGGCTCTCCTAACTAACCCAGGCCCCTCTGGAGAGGGAATCGACTGCTGCGTGTGCTTTAGGGGTTATCAGTGAACAGCGTCACGGGAGCGTAAAGGCATTAGTCATTTAATTAACATTAATAGGGCAATTATTGTCTTAATAAAATGACTGATTATGACATTGAAGTTGTATTTGAGGTTTAACAGCTGCAGCAGCCTGACTGAGTTGTATGTTTGTTAATCCTCAAGGAGGGTGTTCTATTTCACTGAGTGATGTTTATTTAACATGTAATAAGTGTCTTAGTGAATCTCTATTGAAGGCATATGTGGAAACCTTAATTTGAAGCATTACAGAAGAGAGTGAGACTGTTCAATTCATAAAATCCTATTTAAACACTGTGAGCTCCAAACCCCAGCCAGTGCCAAAGCAAACTGTATCCTGCAAGCCCTCTGCCAGATGTCTCATGTGGGGTATGCTGAAGGTCCAAAGAAAATAAGGTCTGAAGGGAACAGTTTGGCCATTGAATCCCTAATCCAGTCTATATAAAGAGGTTTCGTTTCCATTCCGGAAATACAAACCTCTCGTATATGGATCCTGTTCAAAGGGTGTTTGCTGAACAATTCTCCCCTGCAGCAGTGATCCTCAGTATCACCAATGGCTGCGAGCAGAACCTGGGTCTGCTGGGAAGGTTTGAGGAACATCCTAAACCTTTCTCTAAATTTTTAAGGAAGGGACAGCAAATCAGATTGGTGGTGGAGCTCTGGGTGTTTGGTGTGGCCCCAGCTCGTGCCTGGCCTGGTGTGAGGCACCCCAGCTGTTCTGGTGCTGCTCTGGGTCAGACACGAGATGAAGATTTAGCAAACCTGAGTTTATCTTCCTTGTGTCCTGTGATGTCAGGTAACTTGCTACCATGGCTTTCCTCCTCTGGGGACTCCAGAATGTTGGAGAATTAACCTTTGGGAGGCTGAGATGATGTCCCTGGAGAGCCTGACTTCACTCTGAACCTGGCCTCTTTCTTTCTGGGTGATATTTTGCAGGTAGGTACGTGTTCATTTTCCCTGTGTTCAGAGGCATTTGGATGTGAACTGGCTCTGAACTGGCACCGTGTTGCAGGGGTGAACTCAGTTAAGAGGTGGGATACTGTGGTGCTGATTTGGTGCTGAGTTAATGCAGCCACAGGACTTCCAGTTGGCTCAGACACAGCACGTGTATAGACGTGACATGGGCTCTGTCTTGAGCTTCTCTGAGTTTCATGGCAAGTCAGCTTCAAATCCAAACTTGTGAACTCTGATGCCAACCCTCTGGGCCAGGACCAGAACCTGTGCTCAGCTTTCCTTCCACCCATCCATGAACCTTTCCTGCTGGGTGAGGGAGGGATGGGCAGCCCTGGCAGCCTTCACTGTGTGAACTGTGTTTGTTTTGGGTGAAATGCAGTAATTAGACAGCGACCAGTGCTTGAGGCTCCTGGGAGCTATTCCCAACTCTACGTTGCTTCCTCAGGTGAGGAAACATCATCCCTGTGAAATATGCTTGCTGGGGTGGAACGTTCTGCATGTCTGTGTGAGATCATCTGCTGTGATGTGATGTCTTATGTGTTTTCCCATTACACAGCAGGTTCTGAAGTGCTGTCCTGTCTTGGAGAAGGACATGGAGGGACTGAGAGGCTGTTTGACAAGGCAGTGGTGAGCTGGCATAGAAGCTGCCTCTTGTCCAAGAGAGGCTATTCAGACCCTGCAGGGACAAGACTGTCATCTCCTTCATCCCTGGCTTCTGTCTCTAACTCTCATTCTTTCACCTTGGGCTAAGGAATGGTTGAAACATCTTCTTGAGCTCTTCTTGCTGCCCTGGTCCCTGGTGCAGGTGCTGGGAAGCCCAGCGACCAACAGCAGGGCAAACAGCTCCGAGCCTGTAACAGCTTTGCTTGGGTTGGGAATTCTGCTGAACCCATCCTTGCTGCTGCGTGGGCCAGAGACCTTGCCACTCCTGGCCACCAACTGAGGTTTTCTTGCTTGTAGTCTCTTCAGGGCAACAAGCCAAGCAGGCCCATGGGCATGACCGAAACGTGGGATAAATATTCCGAGTGCCTTGATCTATAGGAACAAGTGCACTGAGGAGGGAATGAGCTCATCTCCTCCGTGCTCTTTGGCTGTGGCAGGACTGTTCCTGTATCCCCCACGTGCTGCAGTGGGTGATAAGTTGGTTGCAAGAGAGAACGTTCTGTCCGTTCCTTGGAAGAAGAGATTCATCTGCGCCTTCCTCCTGGGAGCAGTCCTTGGTAGGCAGCTGAAATTTTCCTTTTCCTCTCATCCCATGACTGCTAGGGAATATGCATTGTCCAGAATAATTCCACTACCCAGAGAATGAGTGTGTTTCAGGATCTGTAGGTTGGCTTTTTCCTTCCTTGTGCTTTCCAGCTGCTTTCTCCCAGTTTGGTACCTCCAGCTCTTGTTCTTGGAATAGCAGGTTATTGCCTGCAGGAATACCTACATCTCAAATGAAGCAAAGGATATCTCTGCTCCTTCCCTGCCCCATCCCAACCCTGGTGACCATGTAGTTGTGCTGTGGAACGTGCAGCCCCTCTAAAACACCTCTAGAACAAAAATGAAGTGGATCCTCACGACCCTGGTTTCAAAGGTGTCTTAATCTGGTGTCTAACCCAGTCTGCAGGCTTTCCAGTCTTATCTATCCCATTTGAAAAAAAACCCAAACACACAAACAAAAGAAGTACAAAAGCTTAACAACAGAAAATGTTAGAACTACATTTTTCACTGTGTGCATGTGGCCAAAGAGGTGGGGAATTGCTGTCAGCTCATGTGCTGTGAGGTGGGGCAAGCAGTGTTAAAGGCATGTGGTGCAAGGTGACATGAGACCCTGACATGTTAGAGCTGTCTTGGATTGCTGGCACGGAGATGTGGGTAGAAGGGAAAATGAGAGCTAAGTCTGGGGGAGTGGGGTGAGGTGGTGTTTTTGAGAAGGGAAGAATTCCATTTCTGATGGGAAGCAGTTTGAGTTTCACTTGCTCTCCTCTGCTGCCTCTTCCCAGCTCAGACAACTCTTCTGTTCCTTAGTGTGCTTGCCCAGGGCTATTGTATATGACTGTTTAAACAGTGTTTAAACAGCCCTAAGCCTGTTTATTTACTAAGGCTATAAATTATCTTGAAATCAACATTCATCACCCTGTAAATACCTTGTTTTAACAGGCAGCTTGGCTCTCTGCTAGAATGACAACAGTACAGACTCCTAGCTCTCTGCCAAGGCTCTGTCAAGGGCAAGTGTCCTTGCATGGGCAATTGTTGCCTTCCCAAGATCCAGGCAGGCTCAGAGGGCTGATTTCCCTCTGTGGATTTATCTGCCAGTGTGTTGAGGAACACAGCGGCCAGTGCAGTTCTCTGATGGATGAACTGTGTGTTCGAGGGACCTCGTGCTTGCTGGGCTTTGCTAGGAAAATCATGAGCTCTCTGTCTTCCACACATTAGCAGTTTTGTCCAAAAAAACGCTTGAGAAGTTCATATTAATCAAGGAATGAGCTTTTCCTGATGGAGTTTTCTTCCTCACCCAGCTGGGTGTAGGTAAGACTGTTTCTGAAGCACAGAATTGTAGCATTGCCCAGGTAGAAAGGACCATTGAGATCATTGAGTCTGACTGGACCTGTCCACTGCTAAATCAGATCCCTGAGAAACTCATCCACTCATCTGTTAAACCCCTCCAGGGATGGGGACTCCACCACCTCCCTGGGCAGCCTCTGCCAGTGCCTGGGAACCCTTTCAGTGAAGGCATTTTTCCAGATGTCTAATCTGAACCTCCCCTGGCACAGATTGAGGCCATTTCCATTCTTTCTATCACCTGTCACTTGGGAGAAGAGACCAGCACCCACCTCTCTCCAACCTCCTCTCAGGCAGTGATGAGGTCTCCCCTCAAGCCACATCTTCTCCAGGCTGAACAACCCCAGCTCCCTCCGCTGCTCCTTGTCAGACTTGTTCTCCAGCCCCTTCCCCAGCTTTGTTGCCCTCCTCTGGACATGCTCCAGTTCTTAAACAACCAAAAAAACCCAGCAGTATCCTGAGCAGGGGGTACTGAGGTGTTACCGGGGTTGTTTCCTTGACAAATAGTTTTTCTCATGCCTCAAGCTTGGTAAGGAACTGGAAGAATTTGCCTGAAAACACGTAAACCTCATGCTTTCACTATGCAAAGTGTAAATTCCTTATCAGATAACTTCTGTCTCTAATGTTTGAGCTGGGAGTTTGAACCAGTCATGATTAAGGTGACTGTTGTGAACTCACTGTCCTTTGTGGTCCCGCCTGTTGTTGCGTAGGCTGTGAGTTTTCCTATGGATGCTGAAGTTTCCTCTCTTGTAAGAAGCTGCTCCTCACCTCAAGCTGAGTGTGGTCAATCCAGAGCCCAAATACCACTGTATGAGCTGTGTTGGTCGGGCTGACTCACTCTGGCGTGTTTGGTAGCAACAGTTAAACATCTGACTTACCTGGTCTGTGCTGTGTAAGCAATCGCCTCTGCAAATTTCTGGAACCACCAAAACTGGAGATGGGAAAGAACTGAGGTCATCTAACTTCTCCATTTTCCCTCTGTGGGGGAAGACTTGTTCCCTACATTAGATTTTCCTGTCCTGGGTCCAGTTTTAAGTGACTCAAACAGCAGGGTTTTCGTTGTTTCCCTTGGGAGCCTGGCAGATTTCTTACCATGAGAGATGTTTTCCTAATCCTCCACCTGATCTGTTCCCCTCCTCGATTCCAACCTTGAGCTGAAAGAGTGGACAATGCAAAGCTGCAGTGGGTTAATGCTCATCAAATTGCTTGAGTGCTGGTTAACTCTTTCTGGGTCATTTTGATGCATGTCCTAAATAAAAAGGATTTTGAAAGATGGAAGATTGAGGTGAGATCTTACAAAGAAATGTTTGGCTGTGAGGGTGGGGAGGCCCTGGCCCAGGTTGCCCAGAGCAGTGGTGGCTGCCCCATCCCTGGAGGTGCTCAAGGCCAGGTTGGATGGGGTTTTGAGCCCCCTGATCCGGTGGGAGGTGTTCCTGCCCATGGCAAGGAGGGTGGAATAGGATGACCTTTATGGTCCCTTCTGATCCAAACCATTCTATGGTTCTATGTTGTGGTGCCACTGTGGTGACTCTTGTCTTGAAGACTGACAGGCATTGATGGTGGATGGCATGAGTACCAAGAGCTGTGGTCCTCCACGGGAGTCACAGGTTTGTGGAAGGTTTTCCTCTATAGAGTATAACCATCCCTGCAACTGGTGGAAACTGGGAAGGTCACCCCTTCAATATTGAATTGCAAATCGAACAGGTGGCGATTGGTTTTGTTATTTTAGGTTTGCTAAGTAGTCAAGAAGCTTGGTTTGTCTTAAGAAGCTGAGGATTTTCCCATGGAGGGCTTTCTTTGCTTACCCTGTCTCTGCTGCCAATGCTGCGTAACCAGCAGCTTGACTGTAATGCTAAAGTAATTCTTAAAATATCATCTGCTGAATAGATTGGTCATGAGGGATAAAACCATTTTCCATGAAAGACAGTGGGATCAGACCCTGGATGCACTGTCAAGCGGGAGCCCTCACAAGAAGGGGGAAAAATATGTTTAAAGTATGGCCGTGTGAAGGACAAAATTAGGAGCAAGTCCAGTGGTCCATCACTAAGATGATTCCAGAAATATTTAGGGCAGGGTGGAAAGTCAGTAGTGGTTAAGAGGTCTGTGGTAGTCTAATAATTCATGCAATGGGAATCTTTGGTTTTGTTTTTTTCCCCTCGGGTCACCTGGGAAGCCGTTTCTTGGCTTGTCCAGAAGGAGCAGTGGGGGCTTCAGTCCCTGTTGTCTCTCCTGGGTTGACCAGACACAGGGAGTCAAGCTCTATCCACACCTCTGCCAGGGAAATAGAGGGTGGTTGGGGGGGTCTGCACTCCCCTCACGGCTCTGTGCTGCACAGTGATCCCACGAACCTCTGGATGCAACAGGAGGACCTGTGGCTTTCTTGGGGAATCAAGGTTTCTCTGCTCTGATGAGCACCGTGGCTCTGCTGGCAGGGCAAAGCCCAAGGACGTGAGCAATGGTAACACAAAGATCCACCTTCCACACAGCCTGGTTCACCAATCCTTGCAGGGAGTCAGTCTTTCCTCCAGGAATGTTCGATAATGCAGCGCACACCGCTGAGATCACCCTTCTGGCAAGTGCCTGCTGTGGTATGAGACCCAGTCATCTGGCAGCACGTTGCTTACTGCAGTCTCCAAGGCAACCCTCCATGCTGTTCTTCTTTGGAAGCTCCCTGCATTCGTAAGGCAGCTGTCACCCTTCTTACAGTGAGTGCAGCAGATGTGAAAGATGTCACCTGCGCCAGCAACTCTAGACCAGGCTGCTGTTGCTCTAAGGAGCAATGCTGCCTTGGGCAGAGTGCTTCCTGCTGAAATATGCTCTCTGACCACTCATTGTGTCACCAAATTCCATTCTCTCCTGCTGGTTACCCTCTCTGTGTTCTCCCAGAGCCTGTAGCCAGCTGTGCTTGCACGAAGAGGCTGGGCTGCTGTGAGGATCTCACTGGCAAGGCCTTGCAGAAAGAATTCGTTCCAGGTGATGGGTCCCAAGGTGGATTTGCCATCATTCTGTTGTCTGCTCCTGGTAGGGAAACAACAGAGCTGTGGCTCAAACTGTCGTGTCCCATAGTGGCTTCTCCTCAGCAGAAGCTGCTGGTTGTATTGCTCTGGAGAAACAGCCACGCTCTCTGTTGCAGATGTTAAACCTGGCAGTTCAGAGGGGCAATTAGGTACCTCAGTGTCCCATAAAGAAGTCCTCTGGACTGCTCTGAGAGGCTGTAAATCAGGTAGGGTGGATGCTCAGTGCTAGATAGAAAGGAGCTCCATCAGTGCAATGCTGACCACTGCTGAAGCTCAGTCTGGAACTGCAAGGCTTGAGGTTTGTGTTCTGTCACCTACAGCTTTCTGAGAGGTTGTTCTTATCTTTCCTTTTCAGGTTCATTTATGGGTGATACAGACATCAGGGTCTGTTTTCTTCCTGCTGAGGGAATTGTACTGTGTTGGTGTCAGGGAGGGAGAGAAAAACCTCCATATGCTCTTTGTGTGAAGAACCCCCTGCTAGGTTGTGTATGGACCTGAGAACAAAGGACTTTGTCCAGCTTTGTCAGCTTTAAAGTGGGCGCTTACCCTACGTTCTTGATCCTGGGGTCATCCGTGTGTAGGGAGAGACTCCCATCTCTTTGGAGAAAGCCAAAGCCACTGTCTCAGAGAGCCTGAACTGCTGGAGACAACTGAGGTAAGAGCTGGCTTAGCCAAAGCATCTCCTGCTCTCTGTGGGTGACACTGTGCTCCTGAATTATAAGAGCTGCTGTCATTGTCCCCCACTGAGCCCTGGGAGGGAGAGAGCTGGGTTAGGTGCAAGCTGGGGTTCACTGCCCAGGTGGTTTCATTGTCTGCTCCGTGTTGAGCGGCAACTGGGAACCTCTTCCTCTGGACCTTTCCTTTCCTCTTGCCTTTCTGTCCAAGTCTGTGCTCCCTGGCCTGGGCAGACCCTCCACTCAGCAAACCTCAGTCCCTGGTTTCTCTCTTAGCCCTGAGTTTCTGCTGAGGTGCCAGACAGCCAGGATGCCAGTGTGTGTTCAGTCAGGCTCTTCCCAGGGACTCTGAGGTGCCTGCCATGTCTGTAAAGAGTGTCACTTGATGTGTCCCAAGGGATGCAGGGGGGAAAAGCTATTTCCCTCTTGCTCTGGTGATGCTCACAAGACAGGAGATGGGAGCTGGTTTGCCCAGCACGTCTAAGATCTGGGCCTGAGGAGGGAGGGGAGAGAGTGGGGAACCTGCCCTTCCAGGCTGCAGAGCCCCAGTTCAGCAGCACAACCTAGACTGGAGTTGCAGGGCAGAGAAACCAAGCAAGGCTGAGACATTCAGCACTTACAGTGAGCCTTCAGCCATGATAAGATAAGAGTTTGAGTAACTGTGAGGTAGAAATCCTGCCTTGTGGATTGAAATCATTGTTGTTGAAGGATGTTATGGAGACAGGCCACTTACAGTCTTGGCTGCTGTGCTGGATCTAGTGTTTTCTTTCTTTCATTCCCTGCTCATCTCCCCATCAGCAACCTGGGGAATAGGTATGGGAAACAAATCAGCAGACAGACAGTGGCACTTGAAGTGATTCTCCCTGCTGGCACAGATGTGATGGCAAAGCAATAATACAAGTGGTGATTTGAAGGCCAAAGATAACTTGCTGCTTTCTTGCTTGCAAGCCCTAAAATGGTTTGGAGGAAGGGGGCGAGAGCCTGAGCCTACTGGTTTGTGAGGGATGTTGGATGCTGCTCAGCTGCTTTTTTATCTAATTGCTTTCTCAAAGCTCACAAGCAATGGGGACAGGTTAGTGTTACAGCACGTGATAGTGTCAACTGATGTGTTGGTGGGCAGGCACGGGTGTTTGTGCCAAAGGCTGTTATCTCCCAGATAAGATAAGCCCTAATATGTCTGTAGAGGGCTCCCCCCCCTCTTCAGCTGTACTTGGAAAACGTGCAGGCATCCCTTCCCCACCAGGTTTACTGTGCATAACCTGGACAAGAAGGAAGCAAGGTCCCTCCTAAACCTTGCTGTGCTCAGTTGCAGGAGTGAGAAAGCTCCTGATATAATGGATGTAAAGAAGAACACGATCCACCATGGAGCACAGAGGAGATTGGCTGGAGAAGGGTCAGCCAAGAGGGAGTGAGGGAGCTGGGGGCCCGTGGTGTGCATCGGCGCCTGGGGCCAGCCAAGCAGGACAGGAGGCAGGGGAGTGGGGCTCAGCCAAGCAGAAGGAGAGCTGGCACGAGCTCAGGGGCTTGGGAGGGTGGCAGGCACTGTGTCCTCTGTCATCAAGGGAATTACAGCCCGGGCACGGAGGTGCAGCAGCTGTGCCCATTAATTGTGGCCAGGGGCACAAAGAGTGTTTCTGTGCAGCTTGTCTGCAGCGTTGGGTGCCCTGCAGGGTGTCCCTGAGCAAGACTGAGCCTTAATGGCTTGTCTGGAGACAACAGGGAGCTCTTAGGTGAAGAAAACTAGGAGAAAGGGCTTCTTGTTGTGGTAAGATGAGGGGGAATGGCTTTAAATTGGAAGGAGGAAGATTTAGAATAGACATCAGGAAGAAATTATTCACGATGAGAGTGGGGAGGCCCTGGCACAGGTTGCCCAGGGAGGTTATGGCTGCCCCATCCCTGGAGGTGTTTGAGGCCAGGTTGGATAGGGTTTTGAGCCCCCTGATCCAGTGGGAGGTGTCCCTGCCTATGGCAGGGGGGTGGAACTGGATGGGCTTCCAAGCCAAACCATTCTGTGATTCTATGTGCCCTGGATCAAATCATCTTTGATCCCCAAAGGGCTTTTTAAGTGTGAAACTGCCTGTAATAGTATGTGGCATCCAAGGGAGCAGGGCTGATGAGCTGGAGGGTCTGTGTAGCTCAGGGTGCAGAGGCAAACCCCCCCCACCCTGGTCCCCTTGCTGTGCACGGCCATGGGAGCAGCTGGGCTGCCCCAGCCAGGCTGTGTGAGAAGGCTTTCCAAGCGATTGTGTGGGATGTTTTCCTTTGATTCATCAGCTGTAATTCTTCCCGAAGACCTGGCGTGCTTTCCTGGTGGTTTGCCTCCTGCAACTCATCTCTTCCCATTTGGGACGGGCCATTTGGGGCGCTCACCCTCCAGGAAACCTTGCCTGGGTTCACTTCCATGGGATGCAGCCTTTCCTTCCCCCCCTCCCATCCCCTCGGAGGTACCCAGATGGCTCCAAGCAGCATGAAATCCTCCTGGCTCCCCGTTCCCTGACCTCATTGTTTGTGTTGGCACCCTGGGGTGAGAGGTTGCCCCCAACGATTGCACTGGGTTCCCCGATCTCTTTACTTTTCTCACAGTTTCTAAGACTACCAATGCAATGAGACACAAATGCCAGACCCTCTTATATATTTGTGTGCCTGATTCTGCCCCACCTCCAAGTTGCTGCTGGATTGTACAAACCCCTCGTGTTACCACTTCTCAGTGTGACTGTTAACAGTTCCCATCCCTGGTTACACCACGTTTCACCCCTACCAGCTCTGAGTATAAACTAGGGCTGGGTTTATGTTCCCCAAGTCCCATGGTATTGGAAATGCACTGCATCAAAATTAAACACGGTATTTAAGGTCTGACAACTGGTTTCTTTTAACATGAAACACGTGAGGACTCTTTCCTTGCCAGGACAGAGGTGAAACAGTTTCAAAACTGCAGGTGGACTGGAAGGGAAAAATACAATCGAGTGGCTGCTGACCATCCGTGAACTCTTTGACTTGGACCTTTAGCCTGAGAGATGGGACTTTCCAAGCTGATTCAGAGCTGCTTTTCCCCCTGAAATTCCTCGTTCAGGCACCTTGCAGGCAAGGCCAGCAGCTGCGAGCTGCTCCGTTCCCCATCCAGCACTGCCCACACTTCTTTCCCTTCCCTGCCCACTCCTTCTCTCTCCTCTTGGCTCCCTCCTCTCTGGCCTTCAAGGAGAGAGGTTTCAGGCTTGCAGCCTGTGGACTTGTGCCTTCACTTCTTCCCTGGACCTTCTTGGCTGTGCCTCAGGAGCCCGTGTGCCTTGGCCAAGGGAGACATCTAGTGGGGTCTGAACTCACAGCTTTTTTTCTTTTTCCCCCCACCTTATTCCTCACATTTTTTTAAATTTATTTTTGATCCTGGTTTCTGTGGGAGCAGGAACTGATGTTTCTGAGCTCTCCCGCTGTACTGATTGCCTCAGGGCCTTGGTTGGGCCAGTTCATTGGGCATTCCTCTCTCACCTGGAGCTGTGTGAATCTTGGCTGGGACTCTTGGTTCCCCTGACACTCTCTGGAGTGACACTCTCCAACCAGGAGCTGTTGTCTGTCCTAATCTTGTGTCTTTTGTGTCGGGCCCTTGGGAGACTCTCTGGTGATCACCCTTGTGCTGAAGGAAGGACTCTGCTGTCAGAGGGGTCACTGGAGAGGAACATGCAGGTGAGATGGCTCTGCAATAGCAGAAGAGCCTATTAGTTTGGGATGCATCCAGAGCCCACCTGCCCCTTGCACATCTCCCAGCTTCCCCAGGGCAGGGCTAATCTTTAACTTAGGATTTTGTCTTTTTCTGACATCCCACTCTTGGCACTCCTCCTCCTCTTCTCGCTCTACTGGGCTGCAAGAAGCCTGCAAGAGCAGCGGGGAGGAAAGTACATGAGGGGAAAGACTTCTTTGTTCTTGGGCAAGGCTGGGGCTTGTCTAGGGGAGGAATCACATCTGCCTCACCACCAGAGCCTGCAGGTCTCTGGCCCTACAAGGTGCTTCCTGGAAGGAAGCAAAGAGGCCTTGCTGTTATCTTTTCCTTTCTATTACAAGGGTGTGCAGACACAGCCATTCCTGTACCATGGAACCTGACTGTGGAGGGAGAAACATGGGATGAGAGAGAGGGCTGATGAAGGGGCAGCTGAACAGAAGAGAATCAGAGCCCTTGCTGCTTTTATTTGTGCCTTGGTTGCAAGGATGTTTTTGTCCATCACCATTCTTGTCCTTTTCCAAGACCATGAGAGCTGTGAAGGGGTGTAACCAGACCAAACCATGACACTTTGGTGTAGGCAAGTGCTGCTGTGCCTGTGGAAGCCAAAGCACCTTCCTTGCACACGCAGAGCAGTGAGGTTTGGGAAGACAAGCTCACATCAACAGCATAATCTCCAGTTTATCAGAGCAAAACGGAGCACTCTGCTGCTTCATTGCTTCTCTCCTGGCTCCTGTACAAGCCAGCAGATTTTAGACACTCCTAATATCAGCTTGCTCTGGCTGGGAAGGATTCACAGCTTTGTGTTGGTACCAACAAGTCCTTGGGAGATGGAGAGCTCAAAAACTGGGCAAGGAGGGAACCAAGGCAGTCATTGCAGCACTTTAAAGCAGCGAGTCCTTGCAAAGCTTTGGGACAGGGCGGTCGTTGTCGTACCAGTTTCTTCTCCCTTCCAGGAGGAATTGTGCTCACTCCTTTCTCTCTACAACAGAAATACTCTGGATCAAATTATCAAACCCTGGAGATGGATTTAAGGGCACTGGCCTTTCTCTGACAAGGGGAAGGTGACAGTGGAGTCATAGCTGAGCCATCCATTAGTGTTCTCGGCTCTTCTCCTGGCTGCTTCTTCGATATCCTCTTTGCCAAACTGGAACCCTCAAGCCCACAATCCAAACAAGAATGCTCTTGAGTTACAGACAGAGTAAACACATGTCCAAAGCGATGCCAAGAGTGAATGTGGCTTTTTTTGTCTCTGCTCGCCTCCTCATACACTGGATGATGTTACACAAGGCTCACATTGGTCCCCTCTTGCTGGGTTGATGTACAAGGCTCCAGTGGTGGGAGGAAGGAGCCCTTCATCACGAGTTCACTGAGAGGTTGCTCGGAGCAGAAGGGAGTGCAGTCTTCCTGAGTAATTGGATCCTGGTTATGTCTGTGTGTTCAGGGCATAAAGGAAATGTGCTGGCAAAAGCAAAGATGATTTTGAGGAGTGAGCCAAAAAGGCTTTTAAGAAATCCCCTGAACCCCAATAACTCAGGGCAGATGATCCTTGTTGTAGAGCTGATCTCAAGTGGTGGCTGAGAAGCACTGCTGCTCTGTGTGCTCCAGCACGTGTGCTGCAAGGGAAGGCTGCGAGGCTGAGCTCTTGGAGAACACCCTGCTGCTGTGGATCTGCACTGCCTGGGACTGAGCTGGCTCCCTCAAAGCCCCTCACGTGCTCAGTGCCAGCTCAGCACAGGGGCTTTTAGGGAGGATGAGAGGCCCTGTGTCACAGCTTGCCACGGTGAGTGATTCTGTACTTGGTATAACAAAACCCTTTTCCCTTCCTTTTGCTTGCACAGGATTCATGTCTCTGCTTGGAGAAACACCTTCTGTGCTTTTCTTACTGGGCCCAGATATCCTCCTGGCTGAGGCAGGATCCCAGAGCTGCATGTGTGAACACACCAGAGAGCCAGGAAGCTCTGAAGGTGAGGAGGGACTGGCACAGGCTGCCCAGAGCAGTGGTGGCTGCCCCATCCCTGGAGGTGTTCAAGGCCAGGTTGGATGGGGCTTTGAGCCCCCTGATCCAGTGGGAGGTGTCCCTGCCCATGGCACGGTGGTTGGAACTGGATAGGCTTTAAGGTCCCTTCCATTCCAAACCATTCCATGAGTCTATGATTGCATCTCATGCTCTGCAGGTGATGAAACATCCCACTGCAATTTCCATGTGTGTGGGTGCCGTAGGCCAGCTGCAAGGCTCTGATGCCTCCAGGTGAGCTCCTCCTCTCCTCTTGCACCAAAGGGGTTGTTCTGTAACCGATGTGATGAAATGCCCCATGGCACTGTGGGGAGCAGGCACAGCTGGGCATGTCTGAGGCTGGAAGATTCAGGGGTGGATGAGATGCTGGGGCCTTGGCAAGTGAGATAATGTGAGGAAAAAAATGGGATAGATCTCCGGTGTGGTTTTCTAGGACCCTGTATCCCCAGGAGTAGCTGGCTTTGGGTGGCTGTGACATCTGCACAGCAGCCCGTGAAGAACCACACAGCCAGAGTAGTAGAAAATATCCCAGTTTATTCCAGTGTCTTAACTTCATAGAGAGTTTTACAAAATGATGTATTTACAAGCAAGGAAGGGGCTAACTAAACGTGGTTGGAGTACAGTCTTCTAGGAGAAGGAACAGGCTACACAGAAGAAAGAAAGCAAATCAACACATTCACAGGTCACACTGCTGTGTTTGTCTTCACAGAAGTAAGAAGGGTCTGAGTTGGTGCAGGGATGAGCTCCAGGAACTCCTCCAGCACAGCCCCTCTGCTCGTGAGGGAGGGGAAGGCACAGGGCGCAGCGCAGCTCGGAAGAAGAGGCATCAGCTAAACCACAGCGTAGTGGGAAGGCACAGCGTGGTGATGCCATCAGCCCAGGCCTCACAAAGCAGACCAGACCTCTTTCTTCCAACCAAACCTCTCTCTTCCAGCCAAACCCCTCTCTTCCAGATCCACAGCCCTGGATGTGATATGACCAGGTGCTCAGCAGAGGATGGGAGGAGGAGAGCACAGCGTGGGACAACACCAAGGGAGAAATCCCACAGGAGATCCCCTCAACATCATGGTAAGAAATTCTCCCCCCACCCATGACTGAAGACTGGAGAAAAGGGTGTGGACGGCAGTTTGAAACCATTGAAGGAGATCAGAATACATTCCAAAAGCTCATTTTTGAACCTGTCCCAATACAGTTTGCCTCTAAACTCACAACGTGTTTGTCTTTTTATCTTTTCTTGTCTTTAATTGAATTTATTGGCTATTTTAATGTGTGTCTGGAATGGGAGCTCTGCTAGCCCACCCCAAAGGGAAATTTCTTTTACTCCAAACATTGATTTTGAAGTTGAGCTGTGGGAAACACTAAGGGCTAAACTCAGCCATCGTCTCTGACTGTTTAAGTCACGCAGAGTCCCAGGCACTTGCAGCGAGGTAGAGGGAGGGTTGAAGTTCACAGTAGAAGCTGTGCCCTGCCGGGAGGAAATGACAATCCTGACCATCCCCGGGTCTTTCTCCAGCTGGCTGTGTCCAAAATGTCCATCTCCACGTAGGGATAAGCGTGTCCCTAGAGGCCTGTCTGCTGTTTGACCCAGTCCCGCAGGCTGGTGAGGCGGGTGTAGACTCCAGGCTTGTTCCTCTGCGCGCAGCCATCGCCCCAGCTCACCACGCCGGCCAGGAACATCCGACCGCTGGGCTCCACGCTGACCAGGGGCCCACCAGAGTCACCCTGCCCAGAGACAAACAGCGTAAGCATCCACCCAGCACATTGTCCCAATGCAGTGGTAAAGTAAATCACAAAAAAAAAGGAGCAAGAAATAATCAGTAACTCCACAGAACTGTTTTTAGGAGTAAGACAGCTGTGCAATTTTCTGGCTGTTCCCTGAATCAAGGGAAAACCTGTATGTAGATGTGATACAAATATTTTAGTATGACTACAAGAGTCACAGTGCCAGAATAAAGAGCTAAATGCATGGCCTATTGTCATGTTCTACCTCATGATGTGGTTTTCAGTCTAAGCCGGCTGAACATGAGCCAGCAGTGGCCCAGGTGGCAAAAAAAGGGCCAACAGCATCCTTGGCTTTGGTCAGAAACCCTGTGGCCAGCAAGACCAGGGAAGTCATTCTTCTCCTGTACTCAGAATTGGTGAGGCCACACCTCAAATCCTGGGTTCAGTTTCGGGTCCCTCACTACAACAAGGACATTGAGGGGTTGGAACACATCCGGAGAAGGGAACAGAGCTGGGGAAGGGCTGGAGAACAAGGGTTATGAGGAGTGGCTGAGGGACCTGGGGCTGTTTAGCCTGGAGAAGAAGAGGCTGAGGGGAGACCTCATCGCCCTCTGCAGCTCCCAGAAAGGAGCTGCAAGTAACAAGGAGCTCCGAAGTAACAAATGATGAGATGAGATGAAACGGCCTCAAGTTGTGCCAGGGGAGGTTCAGATTGAATATTAGGAAAAATGGCTTCACTGAAAGGGTTCTCAGGCACTGGCAGAGGCTGCCCATGGAGGTGGTGAGGTTACCATCCCTGGAGGGGTTTAAAAGACAGGTAGATGAGGTGCTCAGGGGTGGTTTAGTAGTGGACAGGTACGGTTGGACTTGATCTCAAAGGTCTTTTCCAACCAAATGATTCTATGGCTCTATAAGCCACACATTTGTGCTCAGCAGTTTTTTGAGACTAAAAGTCATGCATCAACACAATTTCTGATCGTACCCATTCCAAGTCCAAATCAAGGAGGATCCACGTACATTTGTTGTATGCTAAGTATGGAAGTGCCAGAATAAAATAAAGGGCTGGGCAAAGGGTCTGTCTTCCCAACTACAGCTCTGCCCCACAGCAACACCCCCGGGCACTGCTGTGCTCCTGGCCCACCTGGCAGGCGTCCACGCCGCCGCTCAGGATCCCCACGCACATCATGCGCAGCGTCAGCTGGTTCTGCAGCAGCTCATTGCACATGGTCTGGTTGATGAGCCGGATCTCTGCTTTCTGTAAGATGGAGGCTCCGCTGCCTGTGAGGAGGGAGGGGGTGGCAGAAGAGCATTTTTAAGCAGCATTTCCCTCCCCTTTGTGCTCTGTTCAGGCTCTGAACAACTGACTAATTGCCAGGTATGTCCCCATTGCAACAACCTACTTTTTCCAAATAGCATTTTTCCATTAACTTTGTGTTCTCCCAAAGGAATCTCACTTGATTCCAGCCTCCAGGCAAGGCAATAACAGTTAAACTGTGTACAGTCAGTCCCCCCCTTAAAGCTCGATGATCTCAAAGGTCTACTCCAGCCAAGTGATACTGCCAGCACTCACCTCCCTCTGAGGTCGCTCCCCATCCAGTCACCCACAGGTCCTTGCCCACGGGGAAGTTGTGGGTGGCATCGGGCAGGCAGATGGGTTGGACGACGGAGGAGAAGGTGGCGGGGGTCTGCAGCTCAATCACGGCGATGTCGTAGTCGTAGGTGTAGTCGTTGAAGTAGGGGTGGGAGATGATGCGCTTGACTTTCCGCGTTTGCACGTTGGCGTCGTTGCGGTTGCCTTGGTCGGTCAGGCCCAGGTAGGCTGTCCACAGGCTGGGGTCCGAGTACCTGCACGAGTCACCAAACACAGATGTGATTTCTCACTCTCTTAAATGGTTCCTTGGAGAAATGTTATAAAAACTGGTTTTTTCCTATTCAGAGAAATGCCTGAAAATGGAAGTGGCAACCATCGGGGTGTCCCACCTACCTGATGCCCTGCAGCTGCACGAAGCAATGTGCAGCAGACACCAGCCACCTCTCTGAGACCAGAGAGGCTCCACAGATGTGGCCCTGGCCCTTGACGTGGAGGCTGACCTGCCATGGCCATTCTCCCACGTCTGAGTTCTGCCCGCCGACGATCCGCGACTTCCTGAAGTAGGAGCGGATCCCACAGTCTGGGGTAGGGAAGGAGAAGGGGCACTTGGTTACGTGAGTTCTCATCCAACACCTCCCCTTTGTTCCTCTGGGATACCTCCCACTGCACAAGTGCTCAGCTACCCATTCTAGAAGTGGCTGATGCCATCAGCACGGGACTACAAATGCTGAATTTAGAATCATGGAATGGTTTGAGTCAGAAGGGACCTTAAAGCCCATCCAGTTCCACCCCCATGTCATGGGCAGGGACACCTCCCACTGGATCAGGGGCCTCAAAGCCCCATCCAACCCGGCCTGGAACACCTGCAGGGATGGGGCAGCCACAGCCTCTCTGGGCAACCTGAGCCAGGGCCTCCCTACTCTTATTGTGAAGAATTTCTTCCTTATGTCTGATCTAAACCTTCCCTCTTACAATCTGAAGCCATTCTCCCTCATCCTATCACTCCAGGCCCTTGTAAAGAGTCCCTCCCCAGCTCTTCTGGAGCCCCTTCAGGTACTGGCATCCTGCTATGAGGTCCCCCTGGAACCTTCTCTTCTGCAGGCTGAACAACCCAATTCTCTCAGCCTGTCCTCATAGCAGTGGTGCTCCAGCCTTCAGATCATTTTCATAGTCCTAATTTGGTAAAACATTTACTGGCCAAGTCCATAAATGTGCAGACAAAGCCCTGCATTATCTGTTTAAGCCCTCTCGAGCCACACAGATGTGCCGCACACTGCTAAAGAGCACAGCTGGGCTCTCTCCATCACACGTCAGTGTTTCTGTAAGGAGCCAAGACAGAAACCCACGTCCCCTCTTCCCCAGGGCACTCACTGCAGTTGTCCTCATCAGAGTTGTCTTCACAGTCCTGCTCCCCATCGCACTCCGGGTTCTGCTTGCTGATGCAGTGCCCGTTGCGGCATTTGTAGGTGTATTCCTTGCAGGGGACGGTCTTGTAGACCTCTGCAGAGCACAGAGGGAGAAGGGTCAGCCCCAGCTCGGGGGAGATCACGCCGCTCAGGAGCCCTCCACCTCTTTTGCCCATCCCCAAGACATTGCCAGCCCATGAAAAAGTTCATGCTGGGATGCCCAATCCATGAGGAAATCCACAAGAGGCTGCGTTTGGGGAGTCCTTCCCACAGCCCATCCTCACCGGTCCTGCAGCTGCCCTCGTCGCTCCCGTCTCCGCAGTCGTCCTTGCCGTCGCACTGCTGTGCGCTGGGGATGCACTTCCCGTTGTTGCACTTGAAGCTCTCAGCAGCACAGCCTGGGAGAGAGAGAGAGACAACCCTGAGCCACTGCAGGGCACAAACCCCACAGCACCTCCAACACACGCTGTGCCCGTTCCCCTTCCCCCCGAGCCAAGGAAGCCTCTGCAGCTACAACACCACCACCTGCATCCCAAATCTTCTCCAAACCGCACACCACCGCTGATGAGTGATTCAGCCCTTTCTTTCCCAAAAGCACACATTTCCTGCACTTCCCAACTCTCACTTGGGACTGGAGGAAGCTGCCCCAGGTGAGACCTCACCGTGCCCTGCAGGGGGATGGCAGGTTGGCTCCCTGGCCCCTCTGCCCACGGGGTGGGTTACTCACTGCACTGCTCCTCGTCGCTGTTGTCGCCGCAGTCGTTCACGTTGTCACAGACCCAGAACTTGGGCTTGCACCAGCCATTCTGGCACCTGAACTGCTGCTCGGTACAGGCTGAAAAGGGAGGGTGAGAAATCAGGGGAGGGACCCGAAAAGCCACCCGTGGAGTCACCAGTGACCCATCTGCCATGGCATCGACCTCAGTGCCATGGGAAGAGCCGGGTGTGCAAGCCCATGGGAATGAGCACAGCCGAAAACAGCACGACGTAAATACCTAGCACAGGCTATGGTACAGCGTTTCCACTGCTCTGGAGAACAAAACTAGGTAAAGAGCTGTGATGTCTTAACCTGTTACAGCTGAAGCTCGTGTTATCCCAGCAGCAGGACAGCCAGAGGCAACAACCTGAGCAAAGGGTTTGCTACAACCAGTGGGAAAGCACCCAAGATATCCAGATCCCAGTGCTGGAAGCCAGGTCAGCAGCACGCTCGTCCTCATAGAGACCCTTACCTGAAAATGGGATCCCAAACCAGGGGATCCCATCCTCTCTAATTAATTTCAGACCCTGGGCAATAACATTATCTATGAGATAGCTCAGCTAATCCAAGAGGAAAACTTGTTGCACAAAGAAATGACTCCCATGTACCACAGGGTTTTCCAGATGTGCTCCCCAGTCCCTGCCTGGTTTGGTAACAGCACACAGCCCTTTACAGCCCTCAGCTCAGCCAGGCCCAGCCAAACCCACCACAGCCTTCAGGATGAAAAGGAAAAACACATTCCCAGATGGGAGGGACTGTAAAGGGAGGGAGATCCCACTGGGAGAGGGATAGATTAGCAGGATCCCATGGTTCCTTGGGAAAGGATCTCACATTGATCATAGAATCACAGAATGGTTTGGGTTGGAAGGGACCTTAAAGCCCCTGCCATGGGCAGGGACACCTCCCACTGGATCAGGGGGCTCAAAGCCCCATCCAACCTGACCTTGAACACCTCTAGGGATGAGGCAGCCACCACTTCTCTGGGCAAGCTGTGCCCAACACCCAGCGCCTCTCACTCCAGCCCAGAGCAGGGAGGCGAGTGCTGGTGGTAGGAACAAGCCCAGAGCAAACGCTGGTGGCCACCTCGGGGTGGTGTGGCCCTTCCCCAGACGAGGCAAAAGAAAGAAAGGTGTTTCTTACCACAGGCTCTCTCGTCGCTGCCGTCTACGCAGTCCAGCCACCCGTCGCAGCGCATGCTCCTCTCAATGCAGCGGCCGGTGTTGCAGGTAAACTTGCCAGGACAGGCTGAGAGCAGAGAAAAGGATGAAACAATGTGTGAGCCTTCCAGGCACCCCCTCTGTGTCCCTTCCCAAAGCACACAACGCCCCCCAAGCCTGCTTAGAGCATCCAGCTTAATGCTGGTGGTTTTAATAAGCAATTTTCCTCAGCATGGAGCAGGAATACAGGGAGGTTTGCAGGAAAATAAGACAAGCTCCTATCCCCCTGGAAAAGAGCGCTTCCCAATTCATGTGGCAGTGCAGGTGGAGAAGGGAGAGCCTCCAGACCTCAGGTAAATCAGCCCCGGGGTTTCAACTCACGATCGCTGGAGTCGTAGGACAGGTACTCAGCAAAGAAACCGGTGTCCGTGTAGGACTGGTCTGAATGGAACTGGACCTCGATTTTGTTGGTGGTACTGGCCACCACAAACTGGGAGCGCTCCCCACAGTACCTGTAGGGAGAGGGAGCAAAGATGAAAGGAGTGGTGTAAGACAGTGCCAAGCAAACCTTCGTCCATCCCTGCAGTGCCCATCAGCACAAAGGGCCACCTCCCACTCCCAGAGACCCAAGTGGGCGGGAGATGGGAGAGCTGGTCTGATTCCAGCAGGAGCTGCTGGAGCAAGGTTTGCACACAAGAGCTGAATTTTGCTGCTGTTGGCAGATGTTTTGGGCCAGTTACAAACACCAAATTGTGACCTTGGAAATGATTGGGAGTGAGTTCATCCAAATCCCTGCTTGACACAGTGATGTCTTTGACCTCAGATGCACCATGGCTCTGGATCTGTGCAGGTTCTAAAGCTGCAGGATCCCATCCCACCATGGGCTGGTGGGAATTGCTTACACAGGCAGCACTGCAGGGCCCAGCCAGGGCCACCAGTGCAGGTCCTGATTTTAGAACCCTCTCTTTCCAAGGAAGGGTCACAGTATCACAAGGTTGGAAAGGACCTCTGAGATCATCAAGTCCAACCTATAACCCAACACAACACCAACCCATCATCTAAACCATGGCACTCAGTGCCTCATCCAGTCTCCCCTTAAACACCTCCAGGGTCGGCGACTCCACCACCTCCCTGGGCAGCACATTCCAATGGCCAATCACCCTTTCAGTGAAGAACTTTTTCCTAAGATCAAGCCTAAACTTTCCCTGACAAAGCTTGGGTCAACTCCTTTGCCCACAGTGCTATGAAACTGTGCTGCTCACTTCCCCTGGGCAGCACCAAGTTGGTTCTTTGGACCAGCTTACATCATGCTGTATAATAGCAAACAGTAAATGTAACAGTAAAAGCATCACAGAACACAACACAATCACCCTGACACTGGAGATGTTCTCATTCCAGCAAACCCATGCCACATGTTCCTGCACACGACGTGATGCTCCACAGCGTTTGGGGCTTTCCAGCTCCAGCACGCAGCAAACCCAGGGTCCAATCCCCAGAACCACGGGGCATCAAGCTATGAGAGCAGGTCAGACTGGAGCACCCTCCTGCCTCATCCCATCCCCAAAACCACCAGGACACTTGATCCCACAGCAAGTTTAAGGAAAGCAGGAGAAGCCACACGGTTAAACGCAACCCCTGCACTGGAAAGCCTCGGGCAGCAGAGCATCTGACACCTACTTTGTGCTGTTGATCTGCACATAGTCCTTAGTGCAGGAGCTGACTGGGATCCCAGGCTCCAGCACAAAGAACGTGTTGAAACGCACTTTCACATTCTTTTTAGAAGGAACCTGCAAAAGGAAGCAGAGTCAGTGGCATGTTGTTTTCTGGAGAACAGAAAACAGTAATAAGTTTCATGGCAAAAGGGCTTGGCAGGAGGACAGGAGACAGAGAAGGAAAGGAGTCTAGCAGTAGAAGGAACTCCTTCCTGAAAGCCACTATTGCTCACCCTGTCATTTAGCTAGGCTTGCTGGCCCCAGGATGCCAGATCAAACAGGTATAGAGTGGGGCTGAAGACAGACCTCTCTCAGCAGTGCCTCCTCTCCAGGGCAGGTTTCCCACACCACCAGTTTTGCCAGCAGGGGACTGGCCTGTCCCAAAGCCCACCTGCTGTAGTACATTTGGTATAAAGCTACAGTTATTGGGAGCTATAACAAATGTCACGCAGGACTTGGCCTTCTCACAGCCTGTTCTGGCTTTGGTTTCAGCTCCTACAGCCTCCCTCTGGTCATGGCAGACTCCAGGCCTGCAGGCAGCACCTGCTGTGAGCTCACCTGCACCGTGTCCTGCATAACCCAGCTCGTTTAACAAGATAATTATGGGCAAAGAGAGGAGCCCATCTTACCTCTATGCTCCAGACACAGTCCATGGCAGGTGGGTAGTGTGCTGGGTAGTAGGGTGTCATGAAGGTGCCGCTTGGTCCTTTCAGTGTCCCACCACAGGCTAGAAGAAAGATAAGCAAGAAGATGAAAACACACAAAGGGACTTGGTTTTCCCAAGCTGCGGCTGGGTATCACCCAAGGCAGGGTGGGAGGCAGATACAACAGTCTCTAAGAAGGTTAAATCAGTCTCTGGAGAGAGCAGATCTGCTCCAGGGCTTGGAGAAAACTCAGGAGATCAATTAGGTGCTCCTGCATCAATCTGCATGTCTAAAGCAACATAATTCTTATCTTTCCCTCCTCAAGGGACATCATTACAGCAGCCAAGAGCACTCTGGGCAAGGCAAGCTTCAAGAGCCAAGATGCGACATCTTTCCGGGTCTCCCAGCCCTGGCACCAGCCCTGGCAAACTGACCACAGCCACAGCTGCACCTCTTCAGGGAGAGGTGGAGAGGAACCGGGCCAGACCCTCCGCTTACCTTTCATCTTCGGGAGCTGGAAGAACTCAGCCTTAAAGCCGGGGAATCTTCCCTCCTTGTTGGTAACCAACGTGACGAGCATGACATTCCGGGAGGACAGGAAGGTCAGGTTGTAGGAAGGGGCATAATTCCCACAGAGCCTGGGAAGTAAAGGGCAAAATCCTTTAGACATAACTGCACAGAGAGCCTCAAGCAGCAGAAGTCACCTTCTGAGCAGCAAGAGGAGTTTGGTTACCAGCAGAACTTCTCAGCATCACCCTGTCACTTCATGTCAGGACATGGTGCTGTGATGGGAACACTCACCTGACCAAAGCGTGGACCTCCACTGGGCTCAGAGAGTCGTACACCTTGATGTAGTCACTGCCATCTGTGCACTGCTCCAGCTCCAGCGTCTTGAAGGTCAGGCTGATGATGGAGTTGGCATCTGCCCTCAGTGCCCAGTAGCAGAGCGCATTGTTGGGGTATGGGCTGTTGGGGAAGCCTGGTGTAGTGAAACTGGTGATCTCCCCTTCCTTAGCGTGGAGGGCAAAGATGCAGCTATCTGCCCAGGAGAACAGGGAAGAGTTAATGAGGCAAACGAGGATGAGATTCACTTGTAATTCCTTTGGTGCCTGCAGGTTCCCCCAGGCAGATGCCTCTTGCAGGGAGCACCCTTGTTCATCCATCTACAAAGTGAGGCACTGGGGAAGGGCAACCAGGACCACCCACTACTAATAGATAATGGCAAGGTCTGTGCCGCAGTCTTGCTGACACCAAACCAGCTCCAAGGAGCACATGGAGCTCTGCCCTGCATGCAGAGCACTTCTACCCAGCCCTTTCCCCACCCTGCAAGGGGAATCACCACCCCAAAGAGGTCTGGGGGTGCACGGAGGGTGTTATGAGACTGAAGAAGAACTGTACTTACTGTCCCGAGAAGAGTAGGCTATGCTGGGGTCGACGGCTGTAGGAGAAAACAGAGGTGGTGTCATCCTTTGGGCTGTGAAAAGTCCCTGGGTGTAAGGCTGAAGGGGTCCCTGGGACCCACATTGATTTGGCCATGCTTGTGGGGTCTCTCCCTGTAAGCTGCCAGGGCTCTGGGAGCAATCAAGTTTTTCCTCTGCAAGGATTCATCCCTGTCCCCCTCCAGGTGGGCTCAGAGGAGAACACAGGGCATTAGAGAGAAGAACACAGCCTCCCCTGGTCTGCATGGCCCATCAAAGCAGTGCCATGAAAGTCACGTCCTTATCTCAACCTTGGAGTGGTCCTCACGGCCAAAGGCAGCACAAGCTGTCACCAGCAGCTTGCCCCTCCAGCAAAATGCCCCCCCCCAGGTGCCACGCAGAGCCCTGGGGACAGCGAAGCCGGCACTCACGGAAAGCGACGACCGACTCCACCTTCAGCACAGGGTTTCGCAGGCGGGCGTTCCACTTCTGGACCAGGCTCTGCTTGTCCGCCATCGCCTTGTCCAGACTCTTCTCCCGGTACTTGGGGACAAGGAACTCCGACCAGTAGTAGGCAATGACACTGCCTTCGCTGCAGAGGAAGGGCAATTACAGGATGAGAACAAGGAAGGCTCAAGTATCAGCCTTTCAAAGCTGCCAGGCACCACCCCCAGAGGATGACTGGGCTCTACTGCACCACACCTGGATTTTCCCAAGGCATTCCCCTCAGCACACAGTGATGAGGAATGGCAGAAAACAATACTCATTTTCAGGTCACTCTTCACTTCTCACCATCTACTGTGTCCCTCAGGGTGACTATTGAGGTGCCTCCATCCCCAGCAGACTGGGAACAAGGATATATGGCTGTGTAACATCCCAGCATGCCCCTACTCCACTCCCAGACAGGGTTCAAGCCTCCCCTTATGCTCACCTGAACGCAGTTATCACTGTCTCCTTGTGGTAAGGGCCAATATCTGCATGGTTCCTGTAGATCTCTTCTACCTGGAAGGTTTAAAGAAGCATGTTCAACACGTCTGGAAGTGAGGAGGGAGGGAAGGCTGAAGACAGACAGAGCTTCAAGCCTACTGTGGAAAATCAGGTCACATACCCGGCATCCCTGGCTGCAGGAATCTGCAGGGGCCAAAGAGAAGAAGAGGGAGAGTTGAGAGTCCCAGAAGAGCCCAGACCTGCACAGCACAGCCTGCTCTGACCCAGCTCACCCCGCTCTTCCTCAGGGAAAGCACAATGGGTACCTGAGTCTGAGGGGAAAGGCAAGCCCAGCCATGCCTTCAGCATAGAGGGCAGACACCCTCCTGCCCCAGCCCCCAGGCTGGACTCACCCTCCGCCCCTGTGATTTGCCCAGGCAGCCTCTTACAGCTCACGCTGGGTGACAAGAGGTGGGGACAACCCGTGGCACTGGGCTGGAGCTGTGGTGCCAAGCTCCAATTTAAGGCCAGGCTCCGTGCCCGGGGCATCACAGCAGGGAGAGCTGAGCGGGTGGGGAAGCTCCAAGCAGTCTTAGGTGCAAGATCCGCACAGCCATGGGGCAAGAGGAAAAAGTCCTGCTCGCAGGAGGAGGGATCCAAGAAACCTCTTACCGTGCTCTTCACTTTCTTGGCCAGCATGATGAAGTCTGGTGAGCTGGAGTTTTCATAAGCATCAAGGAATTCCCAGTTCAGAACCCGCAAGTGGCCATTGAAAACCTTCCGGACGGGCGCGTTCCTGTCTGCAAGGCAAAGGATCAGAGGCACAAAGGGCACTCAGGGCTGGGATCATGGCACAACAGGTCCCCAGTGACAGCAGCCAGGGCAGAGGGGTGGAAATGGTGTCCCCCCAAGTTCTGGAGCCTTCCCAGAGCTAGAGAGGGCACAGGGGAGCAGCATGGGGTAATGAAGCTTTTCCATGTGGATATGTTCCCAGGGTACCACCCCACCACCCACCTGATGTCATACTCACATTTGAAGTGCCAAACCAGGAGGCCGGTGACGAGGGAGATGAGCAGGAAAACAACGATCAGGACCGTGATGACCACCCGCCGCTTCGGGCCACGCTTCTCCACCTTCTTGGAGTTCATGGCAGGGAGGAACTCCACGCCTTCCTCCATGTCCTAGGAGAGGAGAAGATGCAGCAGGACAGTGGCAAGGCTGTTCCCAAAGCCTGGTTTGGAGAGGTCCAACCACGACAGAGTCTAGAGCAGAGCTCCCCATCACTGAGAGCACAAGGCATGCCTTGGCATCGGCGGCTCCGCAGCCACCTCACGGCACGGCGAGCCCCGGAGGCTTTGGCTTTGCTTTTCCACACACACCTAAACCCTTTTTGGACCCAATCCCTGGTGATCAGCTCAAGCGAGCCCAGGGGTGAGTCCACACAGCCCTGTGACCACAGCAGGTCGCAAGCCCATAACCTCCAAGACCTCTGCCTGCTGGCAGACAGAACTGCAGACAAAACGTCACGCTGGCTCTGGGCAGGCGTCACCCGCAGCTCGTGGGGCACAGCTGCTATAAATAGCATTCCTGTAAGAGAAGAAACCCAGCTACTTCCTCCCTTTGCACTCACACAGCTCTTTTTACACCTCCTGGACCAACACAGCATTGCTGCTTGGCATCTCCCACCCAGCAGATACCGATTAAAAGAAAGAAACCCAAAAACCAAGGTGATCACACAAAGCATCTCCACAGGACAAGGCATGTGGGCTAATGAAGAGCAGCCACCCAGGAATGATGCCCACAGCACACAGCTCTCTCTGCCATCCCTGCCCCACGCTGGGCTGGGTCACCAAGAAGATCTCCATGGCATCAACTTTAAAACCCTCAGTACCCCAGAGTTTCACTTTCTCGGGCCTTCAGCTCACCCATCCTCCTGTTTACTCCTGCCCTGCTCACACTGCAACTCCAGCCCAGGGCTGCACACCCAGGTGTGTTCAGAGGATGCTGCACAGCACAGAGCATCCTCGGTGCAGGCAGGTTTCAGGGGTCTGGATTTCACTCGCTACCCCAGCAGTTCCTCTCCTCCCCAGAGCCAGCCAAGACATCTGTGAGCACAGCCCACATCTGCTTTCTTCTTGTGCCTCCCTCAGGTTGGAAGGGCTCTCTGCCTGCCGCAAACCATGCAGATTCCTCACCTGTCCAGCTACCAGCTTCCCATTTTGTCCTCTCCCAACCCTTACTGGGCATCCAGCATCTTCCTGGGCAGTGACACGGGGCTCCCAAAGATGTTGCAACACAAAATGCCAACCAGCACAAATTCACTGCTTCCTGGGCAGCAGCACAGAGCTCCGGGTGACGGAAAGGATACCACAACACAAAGTGCTGACTAGCACAAATCCACCGCATTCAAACACATTCCTGTGCTCCGGAAGGGGTAACCCTGTCCCACAAACACGACGCCACGTCACACGCTGCCTGACACAGACACTGAGAGCTCAGGCTAATTTGATGCCAATGTCACAATCCCCTCAAAATCAGGAAAACCAAGCAGCAAAGGATATCCTGTTGTCAGAGGGAGTCATAGAATCATGGAATGGTTTGGGTTGGAAGGGACCTCAAAGCCCATCCAGTTCCAACCCCTTTGCCATGGGCAGGGACACCTCCCACTGGATCAGGGGGCTCAAAGTCCCATCCAACCTGGCCTTGAACACCTCTGGGGATGGGGCAGCCACCACTGCTCTGGGCAACCTGGGCCAGGGCCTCCCCACCCTCACTGTGAAGAATTTCTTGTTAATGTCTAATCTAAATCCTTCTTCCAGTTCAAAGCCAGTCCCCCTCGTCCTATCACTGTGCCCTTGAGCCCCTGTGCTCTCGTGAGGAGCCATCCTCACAGCACCTCCCTTCAGTGCAATGACTTCACTGTCTTATCTTTCCCAAGCCTCCCAGCTCCCCCTTGCACCATTCCCTCAGTCCTTTTGCCCTTTTCTTCACCCAGCCTCTGTCCTCTCCTCCCACCCTCCGCACCTTGCCAAAGCCTCTCCTCCCTGCGGTATTTGCCCCGGGGCCCTTCACAAAAGAAAGAAAGGGAGGTGGCAGGGAGGCACCTTACGCTGCATTTTTGTACAGGACTCTAAGTTTAATCCTCTGCAAACACTACCAGGCCACCAGGGCCAGAACAACCCACCAGTGTTCACACCATCTGCCCTCAGAACAGTCTGAGTTTAACACCTGATAGCTCTCTGCTGGAGCATGGCGAAGGAAGACTTTGTGAGATTTACTACTCAAGGCTGAGCAGAAACCAACGGGGAGCACAGCAGCTCTGAGGTGCCAGGAGGGTTCTATCACCAACATCCAGCCACTGGCAGAAGAAACAGAAGACCTAGCAGAGCCACAAGGAACAATCCCATGGGTGATGCACTGATTCCCATTCGGCATCCACCTTAAAGGAATGGTTTGAGTTGGAAGGATCCTTAAAGCCCATCTAGTTCCAAACCCCTGCCACAGGCAGGGACACCTCCCACTGGATCAGGATGAAAATGAAAAACACATTGCCAGCTGGGAGGGACTGGCAGGGAGGGAGATCCCACTGGGAGAGGGATAGATTAGCAGGAGCCCATGGTTCCTTGGGAAAGGATCTCACAGTGATCATAGAAGCACAGAATGGTTTGGGTTGGAAGGGACATCAAAGCCCATCCAGTTCCAACCCCTGCCATGGGCAGGGACACCTCCCACTGGATCAGGGGGCTGAAATGCAGGATAAACTTGAAAATGTAACCTGAGGGAACTTCAAAACAGAAGACACACAAAATAAGGCTTAAATACATACAGACACCCTAAATAAAGAAACTTCAATCAAAGAAATCAAGATTGTCCAAGCTTTGAACCACCACCTTCGAAACAGCCAAATGGTTCCCATTGGTTTCCAAATCATGGAAGAAATGCCCCTAAATGAGGCAAAGAGAAGTAACCAGCCACAAATCTTGCAAGCACCTCCCTTCTGCCAACACAGGGCTGCTTGCAGCACCAAACCTTCCCAGCCTTCCGATCTGCTGCTGCCAGCAGAAAGAACACTGTTTAATTCTCTTCTAACATCTGCAGCAGTCTGTGGCAAAAAAACAACCTCAGGGGCTGAAATGAGCTCTGTTCACAGCAGCAGCTTTCCCAGACTTCCTGGGATCAGTGAGGAAGTCCTGCCTGCTCCCAGCTCACAGGGGAGGAAGAGAGCATCTCCATGTGTTCTGAGAAACATTCTTAGAGACAAGCTGTTAAATTTTGGGCTGAATAACACACTCCCCTGGCAGGTGGAATTCAATGAGATGGCATTTCTTCCCTGAAAGAGGAGGGTCACACATGGCTTGCATGTAATGTTACAGAGTGGGTAGCAGCAGCCAAACAGCTACAAGGAGAGCTTTTCAACAGCAAACTTTTTAGTAAAGGGTACCTTCAGCACTCTGCAAAATTCCCAAGATTCAGCTTCACCAAACTGCCAGAAAAAAATGGGGCTCAGCTGCAATGAGGAGATCCTGCTGGAGCCAACACCTTGAGCTGTGCGTGCCAGGCTGTGGTGATGCCTTTTACCATCCTTTTTGAGCTACAGGTTTTGCCTTTGCAGAGAGAAAACTCTTAGACAGAAGTAACTAATCCCTGCAGTGAGATCAGAAGGAAAACAGAGCTCTCCCCACCTCCGACACACAGAGACACTGGTACAGCTCCTGCAGCTGCAGCGTGAAAGTAAGACAAGAAAACTCACCTTTCTTCAGACAATTTCTCTATTCTTCTTGGGGAAAAACAGGATGGAAGGTCTCAAACCTGTGAGAGTTCACAGCACACCTTTGTCACTCTGTTCTTGTTCCAAAGCTGAGACAGCAGGGACACCAGCAGCACCAAGAGAAATCAAAGGAGTGTGGGGATTCCAAGAAGGTGATTTTCATTAATACTCCTGTACAAGGAGCAGAAGCAGCCCCTGATGCTGTTACTCATCAGAAGTTACCCAGGGATTAGAGGCAGACTGGAGCCCAAGAGGTTTCCCTCCCTGCTCTCTGTTTCGTGTTCCAGATCTCGTCCTCTCCCATCATCCTACTTGATGTGCACCATCGCGTTCCCCAGCCAACCCTGACACTCGTGGGAAGCTTCTTGGAAGAGCTGTCGTGTGTCTCAGCCTGGGTCAGCAACAGTGATTCCTGCAAAGCATCTTCTCTACCCAAGGCAAAGGCTCTGACGCATCCCCCAAGCACTACAGGAATGCCAAGTTGGGTCATGCTGGGAAGATTTCAGATGAGGACCTGTGTCCTGACCTCTGAGTAAGAGGCTGAATCTTCCCTGCCCACACTCAGCAAGAAAAGCACATATTAGACCCTGGAACCAGACTTGTCCAGGCCAGAGAGCACAGCCCAGCCTCTGCTCCCTCACTGTGCTGCACATCCCCTTCCCTGCTCCCAGTCCTGTCTGTGGGGGAAAAACACTCCCTCTACTGGGCTGGTCACTGCCCTCGGAGGTTGGCAGAAACCAAATGGAATCAAAAGCAAGATAAATCATGAGAAAGGTGACCCCGTATCCTGGGCTGCATCCAAAGTGTGGTCAGCAGGGTCAGGAGGGGATTCTGCCCCTCTGCTCTGCTCTCATGAGACCCCACCTGGAGTCCGGTGTCCCGTTCTGGAATGCCCAACATAAGAAGGATGTGGAACTGTTGGAATGGGTCCAGAGGAGGCCATGGAAATGATCCAAGGGCTGGAGCCCCTCTGCTACGAGGACAGGGTGAGAGAGCTGGGGTTGTTCAGCCTGGAGAAGAGAAGGCTCCCAGGAGACCTTAGAGCAGCCTCCCAGTACTGAAAGGGGCTCCAGGAAAGCTGGAGAGGGGCTCTTGATCGGGAAGTGCAGGAATAGGATGAGGGGGAATGGCTTCAAATTAGAAGGGGGAAGATTTAGCTTAGACATTGGGAAGAAATTCCTCATGACGAAGGTGGTGAGGCCCTGACCCAGGTTGCCCAGAGCAGTGGTGGCTGCCCCGTCCCTGGAGGTGTTCAAGGCCAGGTTGGATGGGGCTTTGAGCCCCCTGATCCAGTGGGAGGTGTCCCTGCCCATGGCAGGGGGGTGGAACTGGATGGGCTTTGAGGTCCCTTCCAACCCAAACCATTCCATGATTCTGTGACTATGATTTTAATCTCCTTTAGCTGATTGTTGCTGCACATTTCCCTTGCAGGTGCTTTACATCACTACAGCAGATGTGAACCAGGGGATCTGAGTGCTCCTCCTGCTCTCACCTTCTCCACGATTCCCTGAGAAACAGTCTCCAGCCTGACGTGACACACGCTCTGACTCCCTCACCCTTCTCGAGGAAACTACTCCAATAAACATTACGAACAGAAAACCTTCCTTGATATTCTCTCTGCCTGAGTCACAGGTTCAGTTACTTCCTTGTGCTCCTCCTCGCTCAGCCCTCACCATCACCACAGGGCTCCTCACAGCAGGACTGAAGGTTTCTGGTCACAGCATCAGCCTGGCTGCTGCAGCCACTCCTGGCAGAAAAGCTACAAGTGAAAGGATTGGAAAGATGTTGGCCCATTTCTTCCATGCCTTGGTTTCCCCTGGAGTACCAACTCCATGAGGAAATTTGGAGAAGGAATGCACAGAGATAGATTTATACAGCGCTTGGAGGTCTCCTCCGTGCAACTCCTTGATGCAGAGAGCCCAAAGAGAAGTCCTGTGCATAAGCAAACCTTCCTACCAGCCACACAATGTATTTTCAGACAGCGGCCGTACTCTGCCAGACTGGACCAACCAGATGCAAAAGTGACTCATTCTGTCAGCAAGAAACCATCAAACCATAAAGGTTGGAAAAGACCTTTAAGCTCGTGCAGTCCAACCATCAGCCCAAGCCCCCCCGTGCCTACTGAACCATGTCCCAGTGTGCCATGGCTACACAGTTTCTGAACCCCTTCAGGGATGGAGACTCCACCACTGCCCTGGGCAGCCTCTGCCAGTGCTTCACCACTCTGTCAGGAAAGAAAATTTTCCTAATATCCAATCTAAACCTCCCCTGATACCACTTGAGGCCATTTCCTCTCATCCTGTCACTTGTTACTTGGGACAAGAGACCAGCACCCACCTTGTTATGACCTCTTTTCAGGTAGTTGTAGAGGGCAAATGAGGTCTCTCCTCACCTTCTCTTCTCCAGGCTAATCAGCCCCACATCTCTCAGTCACTCTCCTCCAAAAGAGGTGCCCCATCTCTCACTCCACATCTCCAGCTGGTTCACTGGACCCTGACCTACAGGAGGACCAGGTTCCTGGCCATCAGTTTCACCTGTTCCTCATGACTGCTGGTTAATCTCTTTGTCCAGCACAAGGCAGCTCTTGAGGTTTGGCTGCTTCCCTGGATGTTTATCACATTCCAGCCCCAGCTGACCTGCCATGGGGCTGCTCAGGGCCAAAGCTCGATGGACCACAAAAGGTAAGAGCTGGTGTGCAACCGTGTGGCACACCCACTGTCTGGCACTAACATACACAGCCAAGGAAAGGAACCCCCAGAAGACAAACGTGAAGGTGGCCTGGGGAGGTCCCAGATGGAGAAGAGTCATCACACTATGTGGCTAGACCCTTGCCAGGTAATTACACCCTGTATCCAAGATGCAATTCCCACCTCCCCTTTTCCAGCCACACCTGCCCCAGGTAGTGATCAATACAAACTGAAACTAAAACAATCTTTTCCCCAACACTGGACATTCTTAAGGTTCAGCTGGATGAGGTGCTGAGTCTTGTGGTCTAGACTGTGCCTTTGCGCAGAACGGTTGGACCAGATGGTCCTTGAGGTTGCTTCCAACCTGGTATTCTATGAAAGATCACATAAGAAATGAGAGGAATTAAATCCATTGACTCATCAACCAGCCCATGACACTGCCAGCAAGCCTTCTCTTCCTACTCTTGCTAAGAAATACATGGAACAGCACATGTCCGTGCTACGTTTCCATAAGGCACATTCACGCTGCGTTGCCCAAACATGGGCAATAAAGCACTGAAGAAACTTTCCCAGTGTATTACTTTTCATTTTCAGTTCCTTATTAAGGGCAGTGACACTATAAAATGATGGCATATGAACTAAGGAGGGAATACAGAGCAGGAAATAAGGGACACGGTGTCCTCCACACTATCTGCCTTCCGGGCACAGGTAAGCGCAATAGTGAGAGACACAAGTCACCCACACCTACCTCACACACCAATGTCGAGCTCAATCCTCTATGGCTTTCAATTGTCTTGTGACCATCCTGAGTCATACGAGAAACCAAATTCCTTTAGGTTTATTACAGAAGAAACTGAAGTTAATGTTTGCACAGGACAGCAGGGGCTTGGCCCGTGGCCCCGCACTGGGCTTCTCACCGCAGCCGCGTCAAGCGAGACGGCAGCTGAAACATCCCACCTTGCTTCTAATCATGTTACTATTACAGCAGAAACTTTTACATGTAGGACTTAGCATTTCTTGGGGAGAAGTGGGAAATAAAGCTTCCTGACAGACCTGATGCCGGCCCTGAGGAGGGCTACAGAGATGATCCAAGGGCTGGAGCACCTCCTGATGAGGACAAGCTGAGAGTTGGGATTGTTCAGCCTGGACAAGAGAAGGCTCTGGGGAGACCTTAGAGCAGCCTCCCAGAACTGAAAGGGGCTCCAAGAAAGCTGGGGAGGGACTCTTGATCAGGAAGTACAGGGATAGGATGAGGGGGAACAGATTGAAGCTGCAAGATGGGAGACTGAGATGACATCTTAGGAAGAAATGTTTTCCTGTGAGGGTGGGGAGGCCCTGGCCCAGGTTGCCCAGAGAAGTGGTGGCTGCCCCATCCCTGGAGGTGTTCAGGGCGAGGCTGGATGGGGCTTTGAGCCCCCTGATCCAGTGGGAGGTGTCCCTGCCCATGGCAGGGGGGTGGAAGTGGATAGGCTTTAAGGTCCCTTCCAACCCAAACCGTTCCGTGATTCCAAGATTCTAGACATGTAGCTGTGAGCGATGAAATTCCTCCCTACAACACACTTATGTCTCAAGACCAGCAAAGAAGCACGCCACAGATGCAAACAGCTTATTTAAAACACTCTTACGTCTCTCCTGGTACAGAAAGTACTGTCTGAGCAACAAAAATGCCCTCCAGCAGCGTAACAAAAACAACGGTGCTCCAGACGTCAATGAAACACTCCACGCTCATCATGACATTCTGCCCACACTCTTGGCCGACTCTTACAGCTCTGTGGTGGATCTGGCCCATGAAATTTGAATGTTTGGAGTCATGAGCAGGAGAAACACCAGTATCTCTGACCAGGTGAACCTTTTGTCTGGCAAACCCATCGCTATTCCTGCCCCTCCTCCACCCCAGCCTATCACCCGGATATTGCGGTGTGTTAGAGCCAGCGGCCTTTGGATGGAAACAGCAAGGTGAGAACCTTTGGTCTGATACCTTCCCTGCAGCCAGGTCCTCAAAAAGTGCTCTTGCTGCTCCCTCAGTGATTTTACAAAGTGATCTTTTGTTTGCTGAGCAAAGGTCTGGCGCGCTCTTGATCAGCCTCAGCCTTTTTCTCATCTTGCCTTCCTTATCCCTGTTTGCTTTTGGCACCAACAGCAGCAAAACTGGCCTGAGCAGCAGCCCATCCACCAGCCACTACCCAAGAGAGAAGCTCTTTCCAAGGAAGAGGAGTAGCTTCTCCACATTGTGCCCAAGAATTGTGGCAACTCCTTCTCTGTTGCATGAGAAGATGCGGTCATTGCAAAACTATTCATCATATTTATAGGGAGCCAAATCCATGAGGGACAAACTCCTCAGGGTCTTTACTTCCAGAAGGGCAGGTACTGTCTTCGGGGAAGTCCTCCTGGGTCAGATCAGCTCCTCTTGAACTGATGCAGAGGGAAAACTGATCCAGAACCAGGGGAAAGGACCTGACACGTTGCTGCCCAGGTGTGAAGGGACTTCCTCGGGCACTCAGCCCTGCTGCAAAGACACAGCAATGTGAAAACCTGCCTTCTGCCGAGAGAAATGCTGGGCAGGGGGGATCATGCTGCACACAACAGTGTCCCATGACAGTGTCACTCCAACCTGCCCTCGGAACAAGGAGCTCGAGAGGTATCAGTGAGAGCATCTCCTTCCCACTCCTGACAGTCACCGTGGCCCTGACACACGTGGGACAGCAGGGCTGGAGTTCAGGGAAACAACTCTCTGCTGTGGGCCAGCTTGCTGAGCAGTGCTAAAACTGGTAACTCCTTTGCTGCTGCCAGATAACAACCGCCACAGCCTCGGAGACCCACAGCCGACAGCCTCCAGGTGAGCTTTTAACCTAAAAGCCCAGTTCTGAAACCACTCTGGGGCACAGCACAGGCTCTGGAGGCGCAGCCCACAAATGCCAGCCCCTGCCCGACCCTCAGCCAGGAAGACCCACACGAAAAGTCACAACGATGGCTGAAGCTCACGTTTCAAAGCACACTGATAACGAACCGGTTAATGAACGAAGCCCCAAAGCCCTCAGTTAAATTCAGACCTTCCGATGGCTTGAACAGGTTCAGTTGGATCTGTTGCTAAACAACCCAGACCCACGCACTCCAAACGGTTCAACTTCACCCACAGCCCCAGCGCTCAGCTTAAGCCGAAAGCAAAACCAGCAGAGCGATGGCAGCGCTGACATCGACCGGCACAGGCGGCTGCACGCCTGGTTTCTCTTTCCCTGCTCCGCTGGGCTTGGCAGCATCCCCAGGGTGGGTTCTACTTGATGAGCAGGAACATCTCAAGCTTCCCGAGGGATCCAGAGCTGCCCCGGTTGGTCCTGACCCGCGAGGCTCAAAGGAACCGAAGCGAGCGGAGGACGAGGCAGCTTGGTGAGAGGCTCCAGGGACAATCCCCCCACCCTCTGGTCCTCACCTGTGGTTGGGTGCTGTACCTCATGCCGGCCCCGGTGGCCGTGGAGCCGCGCTCCATGGCGAGGGCGGCTGCCGCGCCGGCTCAGGCCTCCATGGCTCGGGCGCTGCTGGCCTGGGCACGGCACGGGCTCGGCTGGGTGCCCAGCCCCTCCTCTCCGCCCTCCTGGCAGGTGTGGGAAGACGGAAACACCCGGTGGGTCCCCGAACGCTCCCGTGTCCGGCTGCAGCTCCCGCCTCTCCCACGTCACAGGTATTCGTGGGAAAACGAAGGAGAACATCGTGCCCCAAAATCCCCACGTGAGCTCTGCATCCTCCAGGGACCCTTTTGCCATGGGCTTTGCTTTAGTAAATGAAATAAGAGAAACCTTTTAACACCACCAGCCACCCCGCAGCCGGCGGGAGGGCTGGCTGGAGCTCATGGACACAGCAGCTTCCAGGGCAAAGCTTTAAGCACCCAGGGTCTCATCCCTTCTCTAGTGACAGCAATTACCATGCTATGAAAACCCCTGCAAAGAACGTGCACAGGCACTTTAGCCCCTGGGACAAGCCTGCTGTTCCCAAAAATATTTGAAACACACTGGAGCTGCTAAATCAAAATATTCCATTTATCCAAGCCTGAAACTTGCTCTCAGCAAGGCCACAGCACTTCAGGAACGAGCCACCTTGTGCTAAACAGAGGAGAGCAGACACAAAATGAGGACCCACGCAGCAGCACAGCAGAAATTGCACGTGTGTTCAAACCTGGCACTCGGAGTGCTGCTCACATATAGACTGTGTGGGCTAATATTAAACTGTGTGTGCAGAGAGGAAAAAAGAAGGGACCAGCAGCAAAACCCTGGGTTCTGAGAATATTCAAATATAGGTTTGAAACAGGGCTTTTAACACTGAAATCTGCATTCCTGACGTAGTCCCACTCCATTGGCTTCCCCTTCTTGGAAAGGTGACCTCGCCCACAATCCAATATTGAGATCTCTCACATTCAAGAGTAAGGCAAGGTTAAAGAAAGCCAGATCAGCATCATCTTCCTCGGAAAGGACCTTCCCTTCTCTATGTTACAGATGATACTCCACACTGACATGTGAACTGATCAACTTGATGCTGATCTGAACCCCTTTACACCAATCACATCCAACCCAGACACTGATTTTTTTCCACACCCAAACACTTCATTTCCCATAAAGCTTTTTGTGGGGTAACAGGCGTTACCCACTGCTTCCCATGCTGCAGGGAGATGCTGTTGGGTCACCTCTGTTCCCCCTTGCTCTAAAATATCTCCTGCAGAGCACAAGATTTGTGTTCCTTTTGCAGCTGTTTCTCTGGAAAAAAAAAAAGACAATGTCTGGTCTCTGATCCTGCTCTTTTCTCTTTAGGTGAAAAACATAACATATGTGCTCCTGCCATCCAGCTACCAGAATCCCACTCACTTGCTGAGCACCACAGCAGGAAGTATCCTCGGATTTAAGGTATTCCCCTTCAGAAGGTGCCTTTGTTAGTCAGCCGGGTGGTTTCACTGATGTCAGGAGCTTCTCTCAGCTCTCCGGCTGATGCCCAGCCCTGCCCAGCGCTCCACTTTTACAGCCACTCCCTGCTTGACTGCGGGTGCTCCAGCCTGACTTCATAGCCCTGTCAGACACCATATTTTACGTATAAAGCAGCTACTCCGAGCTGAACCACTGCCCTTTGCCTCTGTAAATCCCTCCCCTTCCGCGTATCAACCCATCTCCTGCAGGCAGGTGCCAGGCAAACACCCGTGCTCCGGGATGCGGCTTTAATAGCGCGGTGGTGTTGTGTTGATGGTTGGACTCGATGATCTTGGAGGTCTTCTCCAACACTAACTATTCTGTGATTCCATAATGAGAGCGAGATGCAGGCTCTCTTGCAAGGATCCACAGCCCTGGGTCTCACACCGAGCTGCGAATGCCCAGGGTTTCCTGCCATTCAAGCCACTGACATTCGACAAATTAATTCATCAGCCCAATTGGCTCTTTGGACAAGGGAGGAAAAAAATGCAAAATGAAAAATACCACACAGCTGGGAGGCAGCTACCCTGGAGCCCTAAGTGAGAGGATTCCCATTTCTGTGCTGCTGGAGCACGGCGATTTATTTGGTGGCTCTGTCAGGGGTGGCTCAGTTGCCAGGGCAGGCACCGTCCCCTCCTCTGGGCACCGCACAGCCCCAAACCATCAGCACAACAGTTCCCATAAGGAGTCTGCCACGTGCTTTCCCGTGTGTCTCCCCAGTTTGGGTGAAGGATGCTGAGCCCAGGCAAGTCACTACCAGGGAACCTGTAACCGGAGCAGAAAGACCAGGCCACTTACCCAGGTGTGGTGGCAGCAGTCAGACAGAAAACAAGCCTCTGCTTCTCCCCACTTGGATCAGTTCTTCGCCAGAAGCTGTCACCTCGTCCTGGAGTCTTCTACTCGGCTCAGTGTGGCCACAACAGCATCCTGAGAGCAGCAATCCAAGGTTTAATGCGCCTGGAAATGGGAGAACCAAGCCCGCTTCTGTCAGACGTGAGGGTTGTAAGAGATAAAGATGTGTGAGCTGGACTCCCTGGAGGGTCTCGGAGGAGCCAGGGATCCTGAGCTGGAGCAGCAAGCGCTGTCTGAGCAGGCAGGGCGCTTCCACATCAGCTCCCAGCCCTAGGAAGACCATCCATAGGAAAATAGGAGAAAGGCAGCTGCCTACACCAGGGAGGAAGGGGAAAGCTCTTCTGGAGGAGGCAGCTCCCGGTGATCCCAACTCCACCAAGGAGCACCACCATCCATCCACACTGCAGACAGGCAGGGACAAAGGCTTCGCTCCCTGCAGAGTGTCTCAGGGCTCTGCTCGCAGTGTGACTCCAGAATTCAAATCTCTGGCAGTGCCCTCCCACCCGGATTCCTGCCAGACTGCCCGAAACCAAACCCCATGCCTGCCAAAGCCTCCAATCCGGTCCTGCAGCTTCTGCAGAGAAACAAAAGATCGGGAGGGAGATAAAAGCCCACGGGGTGTCCTGTTACTTTGCATTCCAAAGAGTAAATAAAAGGCTGATTCAGTGGGAGGAGAGGAAAACGTCAGCCAGGAGCTCTGTGGTTTCCAGCTGGACAGGCAGCCCCAGAGCAAAGGTGAACACCAGGCACTGCTCCACGCTCTGCACAGGGAGATCCTGGGGCAGGATTCAGCCTCTCCATCAGTGCAAGGAGAATAACGCCTGCCTTTGGAGAATGGGACCTGTAAAAGTGCAGTGGGTCGCCCTCAGCTGGCCACACGCTGCTCCGAGGCAGAGCCACGGGATCCTGCTTGCTTTTCAGAAAGGTGTTCAAGTGTGACTGGCATGAGGACTTCTCCTTTGATCTCAAAACGCTGCTCTCGAGGGCTCTGGAGTGAGAGTCCTGCTTCCAAAACATGGGTTTGGCAGGGACCACAAGGATCTTTACTCTCCTGAGATCACAGAACAAAGGGCCCTATGGCCCAGCACCATCCTGTGGAAGGGATGGACATGAGCAGAGAGCAAAGGATGGGAGAGAATGAAACCAGCTTGCCAGGAGAAAGCCTACCCTCAGCCTCAACAGCCTCCCAAACAGCCCTGACAGCCTTCAAAATTAAGTGGTATCATTTCTGGTCCTTCCTGGAACTTCAAAGGGAACCCAAAGCCCTAGGAAACACTCCATAGGATGGAAGCTTGCTCCTAGGACTATGCAATTGGCTGGGTCTCTTTCTTGACCTCTTCCATGGCTCATGAAAGCAGCAAATCTCTTTTTGCCAGTTCTGAATCAGCAACAGCAGCGTTTGCCAGGCCAAACTGCAAGTGCAACCGAGTGGACAGGCTTGACTGCCCGGTTTCTGCCACTGCGTATTTTGAAACCTGGCTGCACACTCAGGCACGCCCAAGATTCAAAGTCAGTTAAGGTCCCTTCTGTCTCACAAGCTGCAGAGGAGTAAACTGAGGCTGTGACTGAACTAGAGATACAGACAATGCCTTGGAATTACCCATTTCTCTTTGGTTTATTACAGACAGGTAGAGCTGACCCATGCTCACCTACCTGGCCACCTTATTTTTCCACAGACTTTGTGCTGGCGTTACCTGAGCTGTTTACAACCAGAACAAAAAAATACACAGCTTTGACTTCTCACTTGCTCCCCTTATTCCCCTCCCCTTGTCAGTGCAGAGGTCAAAGGGATGTGGCATGAGGGGTTTTGCTGCTTCATGGTCCTGCTGTCTTTCAGATGACTGACTTCCTGATGTTCTTCCAGCTCTCCCTCTTGTGGGGTTTGGTGACACCACATGCTGCTGTCATGCCCACCCTAAAGCAGAAACCTGGCTGGGAGCTCTCCCGTGGAGTTCAGTCTGTCAGAGGTGAGGAGCAATACATGCTCTCCTCGAGGATCCTCTCTGGGATGAGGTGGCAGGTTGATGGAGACACCCTGCTGGCTGGATCAGGCATGCTGCTCTAGTCCATTCTGCACCCCAGAAGGGTCAATACCTACAGTGTTTGTTTGGAAATTCCCCTCCTCCCAAGACAATCTATTCTAGCTTTAAGGTGTCCTTACTTTCTGTGAGTTCTCATAACATCCAACCTTGATCTCCTTCACTGCATGCAAACTGGTAAGCTCTGACTTATTTCTCATGGCTCTTCTACGTTTCTCTGTTGTTCACAAGTACTGGAGGGGAAAAGGTTGCATCTGGGCTGAAGGAGAGCCCTCAGATTCCTTCCACCAGATGTCAGAAAGATGTTGGGAAACATCCCTGATGGTGGTGGTGCACTGATGGTTGGACTGGACAATCCTAGAGGTCTTTTCCAACCTTAATGATTTTATGATTCTATGAAACCAGACTCACCTTTCAACCCATCCCAAGTACTGAGAGTTCTTGAAGAATCAGTGAGCTGGGAATAGCGGTTCCCAGCCAATTGGTTGTTGTTCTCTGGGATGTTTGCCTTGTTTCATAAAAAAAAAAAAAAAGGCAGAGGAAAACATAAGCAGGGATTAAATCCAGCCCTAATGCAAACTACTTGCTGAAATGGTTAAAACCCAGGTGTGGACTGGTCAACAAATGGTTTCTTCCTACAGGGAGGAGCTTCTGGGTTTGCTGACTGAACAGACACAGCTCTCTTTCAGCATGCCCACCTCTATTCAACTCACCTCCACAACACCAGCTGTATAATAAAAATGGAATAAATACCAGCAATCAGTCACAAAGCCAGCTTTCTAATTCCAGAGGATCCACCCCTCTGACCCGGGGTCCCAGCTATCTAAAAACACAGAGGAAGCTTTCATTGGAAAAGGTGTGAATTTTGTGACAATGAAGTACTTCAGGCTTTTGGGGAAACCCCCATCTTTGCACATTAACACCTTCCCAAGCTGTCCCAGCCCATGTTTGGAATAACCACCCAGCTAAATTTACGGGTTTTGATAAGCTACCAGCTTCCCACATACAACAGTGACAATAAAAGAGAGAATCCTCCTCCTCTGCTTCGCACCAGCTTTAGGACCCCTTCACAGCCATTAGAGGAGCCAACCAGAGCTGGGAGTGCTGGGAAAGAGCTGTTGTATTTTCAAAACCTGAGGTTTCCCAGATCATACTGAAAGCCAACCCCAGGAGTGAGGCGCTGGCATAAGGGGAACAGCCTCTTTCCCATAAGGAAAAGCACAAAGGTCTGAGAGCAGCTGTCGCACAGCGCGCAACTCGCCTCAGCCAGGCAGCTCAGACACAGCTACAGAGCTCCTGAGATCAGCCCCTGCACTGACTCTGCTGCAAAGCCTTGACAACTGCTCCAGGAAGAGATGTGATCACAGAATCGTGGAATGGGTTGGGTGGGAGGGACCTTAAAGCCCATCCAGTTCCAGCCCTCCTGCCATGGGCAGGGACACCTCCCACTGGATCAGGGGGCTCAAAGCCCCAGCCAACCTGGCCTCCAGGGATGGGGCAGCCACAGCTTCTCTGGGCAACCTGGGCCAGGACCTCCCCACTCAAAGAAAAACATTTCTTCCTAAGATCTCATCTCAGTCTCTCCTCTTCCAGCTCAAAATGCTTCCCCTTCATCCTATTCCTGCACTCCTTGATCAAGAGCCCCTCCTCAGCTTCCCTGGAGCCCCTTTTAGTATTGGGAGGCTGCTCTAAGGTCTCTCTGGAGCCTCCTCTTCTCCAGGCTGAACAATCCCAACTCTCAACCCATTGGCAGGTGCTCCAGCTCTCAGATCACCTTTGTGGCCTCCTTTGGACTCGCATATGCTGCTAAGTTTGTATTAAAAAACATTCATCAGCTACAGCGATGCTACCCTGAAGCTTTTATCAAATCAATGAAGGATATATTAGGGTACTACAGAATGGTCCAACGTAGCACTAAGGATCCCTTTGACGTACAAAACATCTGACCTCCTCCTGTAAAGGATAAATCTCAGACTCAGATCAGTTGCTTGCTAAGGGGCAACAATATCAAACCTCATTTATGGAGCCAGTTTCCACCCAGGACACAGCAGGGCGTTCTCCTTCCCCCACAGCTCTGCCCTCAGCACAAGAGCCAAGTCTGCTGTCACTTTGCTGTAGTTTCTCTGGTTCAGGTTTGCCACGTGAAAAACAAGTAACAAGGGTTGTGTATTTACCTAAGATCTGTGCCAGTGACTTTGAGGCATTTGGAAAAGGAAGAGTGACCGTTAAAAATATGCAGGATGATGTCCAATTAACTACTTGCTTTTGAAAAGCAACACCTGAAGTCACCCTAAGGTGAGTTCATTGGGTTACGAGGGCACTCTAATGAGGTTCAGAATTGGAGATCTTCCCCTCGAGTTAAATAAAACAGAACAGTTTTAAAAACAAAGGTTAGAAAGGTTCTAAACAGCCCCTGGCTGTTTGTGTAGCACGCTTGGTTCCTGTAAGCAACGATGACACAATATTCTCTTGCTGGAAATTAACATCTAATCCACAGTTTTTAAGAAATAACTGAGGCTCTTGGGTAACTCCAGTGAGATGGAAACAGACTGTGCTTCCACTTCTTAATTCAAAAAGCAATGTCAAGGATGCATCAAACTTTCAGCCCCTTTAGTTTCAGGCAAAACAGATGGAAAATGGGTCATGTCAGTATAATACTTCCCCAAGGCCTTCCTCCTCTGCACTCCTGCTCCCCTGGGCAGCTCCGAGTGCAGCTCAGCCGCAACAGCTTTCATTCTCCCAAGCAAGAGCAAACAGGAGCAAACACCACCTGGAACAGAGTCTGGCTTAAATACACCCTCATCCAGCCCCAGCACACACCAAAAAATAACCCTGAGCCCCTCTCTTCCCTTCCATCTACTGCAAAGAAGGAAAGGTTACTTATTAAAAACAAGGGCTCTTTATTTGCAGTAGCTTAAGGGTTACTTTTCAACCAGCGTGGACACAGCTCATCAGCCAGACGGCAGCTGGACCACAGGACAGCCTGTACTTTGTTCCTGAAAAATGGGTATAAACAGGTACTATTGAATCCACCACCTTGAAAGGAGGCCACGCAGCAACTGATGCTCTTTCCCCACAGATCATCCATTTCTAAGGCAAACAGACAGGCTGCAGCAGGAATGGATCATCCCCCTGGTCTGGGTGCTGAGGAAGGCACACCTCAAATCCTGTGTTCAGTTTTGGGCCCCTCACTCCAAGAGGGACATTGAAGGGCTGGAGCACTTCCAGAGAAGGGGAATGGAGCTGGGAAGGGTCTGGAGAACAAGTCTAATGCTGAGCACCTGAGGGACCTGGGGCTGTTTAGTCTGGAGGAGGCTGAGGGGAGACCTCATCACTGTCTACAACTGCCAGAAAGGAGGTTGTAGAGAGGTGGGTGTCGGTCTTTTCTCCAAAGTAAGAAGTGATAGGATGAGAAGAAATGGCCTCAAGTTGCACCAGAGGAGGTTTAGAGTGGATAGTAGGAAAGATTTCCTCACTGAAAGGGTTCTCAGGCACCTGGAGGGATTTAAAAGACGAGTAGATGAGGTGCTCAGGGATCTGGTTCAGTAGAGGACAGGTACAGCTGGACTCGATCTCGAGGTCTTTTCCAACTGAATGATTCTATGATTCTAGAACATGGACAATGTGGTAGTCCTTGGCAAGCTGGATAATCACTGTACACAAACCAACATGCTGTACAAAACTGAAAGAAGGTGGCAGAGAGCTGCAAGGCTTTCTGCACTTTTATTCTTCTCCTGGTACAACAATTCTTCTGATCTCTTTCTGAGAAAGCTTCAAGGTCGTGTCAGAACAGCCATGAATTCATCTCCAGTACGTGCAAAATTCAAACTTATAGAAAGAGATTAAACTGCAAAGGTAAAAACAAAACCAAAGGCTGGGATTGTGGGTTAAAATAATTTTTGAGAGTCCAAGAGACTACAGTTTGGGTGTATCTGAAAACATATTCCAAACTTTTAAAACAAGCTACAGTATTTTTTTTGACTGATAAAAAGGTTTATTTGTTGAGGAAACCAGAGGATCCTCCTGGTGAACACTTCCTTTTTGCTTTTTTCAGTGTATTCCCATTTACTGACAGACTTGTTCACACAGTGACTTTTGTCATCTCCTCCACTTCTTGCTCTTCCCCACAGTTACCAGCTATTTTACAGCAAAAAACATCCTGACTCTCACCCTGCTTTTGACAGAGATTTGACATGGAAGTGGTATCTGTTTAAAAGAAATCTGAGCTCAGCAATAGGGGAGAGGTATTTTAAAAGTCTATAAATAGCTCACTGAATGTGTTAGGAATCTACTTCCAGGCTATGTTACAAACTCTGGTGCCCAAGTCACCATCCTAAGTCATCCTATATAAAAGTAGTGACAGTTAGACTTCAGCAAAAGGCATCTTCCTCGTGACTTCAAAGTGTAAATTATCCCTTCCAGGCAAGTTTCTCTGGTTAAAGAAGACCCAAGATCAACTGCTTCATCTACAACACAAACTGCTCTGAAATGACATTCACCAAAAAGCCCTTTGGATGGGAACAGAACCAAGAAGAGGATGGCATTTCTTAACTGATCAATGCCACAGCACTTGGCCCTTCAGATCTGGACTGAAACACTTTGGTTTTGTAGGTGAAGTATGATTTGCTGTGGAATTTCTACCTAGACATCAGAAATCCTGACTCCAGACAAGCAACGTGACAGAATCCAGTCCAGTCCCTCACAACGACTGTGGTTGGGCAGCCTTGGGTGGCTGGAACTCAGGAAAGCTCTTGGAAAGCAATCCATCTTCAAACCAGTGTTCACAGCTGATCTTGGGTCTGTTTTGGAGATGGAGCTGTTGTCACAACTACAGTGGAAACTGCTTTAGTAGAGCCAGATACTGATCCCTGCTGGAGATGGGAGGCTGGTACTGTCTGAATCCGCACCTGTTTGAAATGAAAAGGAACAAAACTCAGCTCATGTCAAGAACACCCTGGTGACACATCACACTCCCTGTGCTGGCAGATCATCTGTTTCTGCTGCCAATCAAAATTCAGTTTTGTGAACAAGAGCAAGCACCAAAACACATCAAGAACAGAATCTGTCAGAAGATCTCTCCATCCACTGTTCACGTGGGATGGTGGCAAGAGATCTCAAGATCAGAGAGCATGAAGTAAAAACTAATTTGAATACAAACCGACATGTCAGCTGCTTTTACAAGTTTTCAGAAGACTTGGATCTATCTATCCATTGGATACCCCACTTCTACAGCCCTGTTACCAGCAGATTAACTTTTTGGAATTACAGAACACAAGTTTCCAGACAGAAAGACAGATATGAAAAGAAAGACGGATATGCAAAGAAGGGATGTGATTTCTTCAAGAAATCCAAAAAAAGCCAAAGCACAAAGCACTACAGAAACAGCCAAGTGCACAGAAACAATCCTTCAAGCAGCTGGGAGCATTTCCTGACAGGATTTTTGGTTTTACATTCATCAGTGCTTCAAAAACCTGGATGGAGGGAAGGTAAAGGCGATGATGCACTGCAAGTGCTTAACGCAGACACCACAGCTGAGCTGTGTAACTGTGCTTCTTAGAGAACCCCAGGTGTCAAGTGTGAAGCAGTCAGGGAGATGTTAAGTCAGAAAAAAGCAAACAATTTTATCATTTAGATGCCATTACCTGCGTGGCCTGGCCTTGCTGCTGCAGCTGCTGCAGTTGCTGTGCAGTCAGAAAACTCACTGGCTTGTTCCCAGCGATCAGTTTTGTCCCTGCTGGCATTGTAGTCAGGATGATATTTCTACCTAATCCACTGATGCTGAGAAAAGAGAATCGTTGGAAGGTAAGTAAACAGCACAGCAGGCAAGGGCTTTCAGGCTCACAAATCATTCTTCAGTTGCTAGGAGATTAGAGTTACATATCTAATTTACTAATGATTCTAAATAGTAGGGGTTTTTTTCCCACAAAATCGGTAAATACACAACTTTATGTCAGCATTTATCACTATGATAGGGAATTGCTTTATCACACAAATTAAACCCTCTAATTCTGGTCTGTGCACATCACTGGGCTGGTGTGATCAGACCTGAACACTTCTCAAGGAACACAGCAAACAGTTGAGCAGACAGTGTTCTCCCTTCAGACATTAACTATGGGAGAATGGAAGAATAAACAAAAGGACTTCAATATCTGAATGCCAAAGGAATTTCACTGGGGCAGTTAAGACTTCCCTGGTTTCTTCAAAGGAGAGATGACCTCAGATTACCTGTATTTTAAGGTATGTCAGCAGGTCAACTCTTGCTCAAACAGAATTAATCTAATTGCTGCTTCAAAGCAAAGTGTATTTGCTAGAATGTGTATCTCAGGGCACCTAAACAAAGACTATATTCTCATTGCCAGACATCATATTCATTCAGTTTATTGCAGCTATCAACGGACTGTAGGGTCTCTTCCACCCTCTGCTTGCCAGTTCCCCAGGAACTTATGGAACACAAGCCCTCCTCGGCCTATTTCTACAGCAAAATTACCAGATGCAAAGTACTCACTTGGCCCCAAGGTTGCCCTTGATGATGGGGGCTGTCACCACACTCTTGCCTTTCACTGGCTGGCTGATCACTGACAGAGGCACCGTTATTCGTGCTGGCAGTTTACCCTAAACAAGTTGAAGAACACGTGAGGAGCCGCAGGGAGTTCAGCAGAGAAACTGCTTGACAACATGCAATTACCACTCAGCCAAAAGGAGCCCTGGGAGATGAAACCAACAGCAGCTTTGCTGATGAAATCTGTGCTCCATTTCAGGCTCATCAAAATTCACCTCCATCTCACCTCGCACTGCCTCCACCCTGAAAGCCCACATCATCTTCGTGCCACAGTATTTCTGGGAAGGATCATTGCATCCCCACAGGATTTTTATCCTTAGAAAGCCATGCTGATGTCAATTAGCCTAACTTCAGCCTTCACAGTGCAGTTTACGGTGCTCTCAGCTTTGGGCACTAAATTGCATTAAATGGGGAATTCTGCATAAAAGTTAACACCTAACAAGGGTTCCCAGTTCTGACACCCTTCCAAGGGAGATTATTTCTGAGACGTGGGGCAAGATGCTGGGCTGCACAAGGTTAGGATTTCAGATAAGCAAAATTTACTTCATTCACCCACAAGAGGAAGTAAGGGAAGCCATATCTGGCTGTTCTCATTCAGCATTTAATTACAATTCCAACACCATGAAACAAATTGCAGACCCACACCCTACTGCGCTTAACCAGAGCTTCTGTACGTGTGAAGAGACATTTCCAGTCATCAGTACACGTCAGCATTCCCTTTCTCCCTCCCCTCCAGAAGCAGCTTAGCATTACTTACTGCCTGGGATGTGGATACCACCGTGGTGCTGACGGGGACCTGTCGCACGGCCGTGGCTCCTGTGCCTATTGTTATGGGAGTCCCAGTGGCTCCCGAGGCCACAGCGACCGCTTTCGACACCGTGGCACTCATGGTGGGTAAAGAGACAGCCGAGGTGTGGACTGTGCCGGGCACGCTCACCGCAGAGGAGGAGGGCACTTGCTTGGCATGAGTAGCTACAGTAATAGTCTGGCCAGCTTTGGGAGGCATCACCCCCAGCCCCTGCACGATTCTTATAGTGGCAGCTGGCTTGGCCTCTGTGGATGCTGCTGTAGTCACGGCTTTGCTCTTCTGATCTGCCACAGTCATGCCCAGAGCGGGCATCAATCGGAAAGCGGAGCTGCTGGGCTCTGCAGTCTTTATGTCAGGAGTCACTTTAACCACCGTGCTTGCAGCTGGGCTGGAAGAAGCAGAAGTGGCCGTGCTAGTCTTGGCCTGAGAATCAGCAGTCTGGACAGGATTGGACGTCACGTGCAAAGTCGCTGAGATGCCTTTCCCACTAGCACTGCTCCCCGCAGCTGCTGTGAAGAGGTCCTGAGTCAGTTTGACAGTCGTGACTTGAGATTTGGCCAGGGTGGCCATCATGTCCGGGGTGATGCGCAGCACCGTCTGTCCCTTCGCGTCGGTGGTGATGGAGGACGGGGGCAGGCGCAACACATCCTTCCCTTGGATCCGAAAATTGGTCGCTGTGAGTGGGATGCCACTTCCAGCCTGGGCCTTCATGCCAAGTTGTCCTGTAATAGCCACCTGGAAGAGGTCAGAGAAATGGCTATATCAGACCAGGACACAGTCCAAGGCACAGCAGAACTTCCCAACAGGATGTCTGCTCCCAGCAGAACAGAAGCAGCATCACTCATACACTGCTGAAAACAGTTCTGCTTGTTTATCATAGAACCATGGAATGGGTTGGAAGGCACAATAAAGCCCATCCAGTTCCACCCCCCTGCCATGGGCAGGGACACCTCCCACTGGATCAGGGGGCTCAAAGCCCCATCCAACCTGGCCTTGAATACCTCCAGGGATGGGGCAGCCACGGCTTCTCTGGGCAACCTGGGACAGGGCCTCCCAATCCTCACAGCAAAACATTTCTTCCTAAGATCTCATCTAACTCTCCTGTCTTTCAGCTTATGGCATTCCCAAACCCATATAAAATATTAAATACTGTGGAGCTGCTTTTTCAAACGAGATGAATGAAAATGAAATCGACAGCTGGAGATGGTTAACCTTGGAATAACACATCTCTTACTTGAACATGAAAATGAGGCTCAAATGCACCACACCAGCCACTGCCTACAACTACACTCAGACAAGCATTACAGCTCGCTACAGTTTTCACTGCCTGTTCACATCTGCAAACCACATCTGTCTACAAACAGGAAATGACTGGAGCCTGATTCCTTGCCTCTCCCTCTTTCTCACCTGCTTGATGATGTTCTGCCCAGCTACATTCTGGATGACAGTGGTAGAGGAGGTGCTCGTAGCAGAACTGCCCGGAGAGCTGGTTATCGGCTTTACGGCAGGACTGGGAGCTGCAGACAGTCCTGTGACGGTGATGCCCGCCTGTCCTGTCACGGAGCTTCCTGGCCTCTGCACCTGCACTGGGCTGCTTTGAGTTTTTACTGGTAGAGTCATCACAGCCTACAGCAAGACACAGAGGCAGCCTATGAGCAGGTTACCACAATACTAACAGACTAATAATTCACTCTGATGGTCTTGTGCTTGCAAGCTCTAGGGACTTTTTACTTTTAGGGTGCCACATAAGCAGGCGACAGGGAGGAAAGAAGGAGCACTGAATAGCAGTATTTATGCACAACTCTTTCTGTGCTCCTGCCCTGTAGTCACTGCATGTTCCAAGTGAGCAAATAAACCATACCAGAGCTACTCCTCCACTTCCACGCAGCCAAACCCACCTGAGGGAGCACTTTGGTCTGCGTGGCTGTAGCTGGAACGCGGATTTGAGGCACGGACATGGGTTGCTGCTGCTGCTGCTGCTGCGTTCCCACCGGGGCCTGCTGAGACACGGCTGGGAGGGTGGACTGGGCAGAGACCACCCGCACCTGCGGCAGCCCCGAGGACGTGGTGTGCGTGACCACGCGGGCGGGGGGCGGCTGCGGCCCCCCCTGTGCCTGGGAACTCTGGGCTGGGGAAAGCAGCGTCCCGAGCTGCGGCACGCTGGGGGATGACACCAGAAGAACACTACGGGAAAGACAAAGCCAGCAGGTGAGCAAAGAGGCAGGAAACGACTGAGGAAGAACCCTAACGTTCACAGGTGATTTATGATCAGAAGTACCTTTGGCTGGGTTTTGCTGGCTCTGATCCAGCACCAGAAACGCTCTTGCCAACGACAGACACGGGTGGGGGGGAAATAGGGGTTGCTGGCAACGCCGGTGCAGTCGGTGTCACGGGAGTCACGGGAGTCGGTGGCATACTGGAGTCACTCAGGCTCAGCTGGCCGGGCTCTGACGTGCTGGGGAGTGCTTTCACAGAACTCTCCTTGCTACTGGACTTCTGCAAAGAAACCATGTCAAGCACAAAGGGCTTCACAAAAACTGGTTTTGATTGCTACACTCTGGAGAGCGGGCCGAGCTCTTTAAGCCAGGTTCTGTGTGGTTACAAATGATGCTTCGGTGCTAAGTCTTGAAATCACAGACAACTGACTGTCTGCTTCCCTCAACTACAGCCACAGGCAGGCTGGTGCATTTGGCTGCTCCTCTTCGCAGGGAGAAGTACATCTCAGGAGTGACAAACATTTTCAAAATGTGCAGATTTACACCTTTGTTAATTTGCCAACAGCAACTGCTTCAGAGATATCTGATACTAATAACAACATCCAAACCCTGACAGCATCAGCACAGCAGAGGATGCTAGACCAGTACTGACACACATTATGAACTGATAATTCAAATAGGTCGTGATTTTCATCATCCACTACGGAGGCAGAACTTACAGATTAAATCAACACCTCCTTCCCAATTCCTATCTGCACAAATAAATTTACCATTTTAGCTGGAGGTTTTGGCTTCTGCTGAAGAGCTTTCTTGGCTTTTGCTGCAGCAGCTTGAGCCTGGTGGATCCGTTCTGCAAATACAAATTAATGGTTAGAGCTCCTGAATGGATTTAATAAAGAGGCCAAGTCAGAACTCTAAGTTCATCTTCAGACAAGAAATCAAACACAGATTGTCATGTAATCATGTGATGAAAAATACCAAGTAAAATCAGCTGAAACAAAGACAGTAAGATATGAAAGTGCACACACATCTGCAGTTCTTTTACACAGGATGGTATTTTCTAACAAATACTTCCAACTGACACATTGCTCTGCAAGACTGGATGTCAGTGCAGGTGGGATAACGTTTGCTAACTGACTAGGAGAAAAAAGCTAGGCTGACAAATTAACCTTTATTCTCCAGTTGGACTGAAGAAGCTCAAGAGCACAGAAAGTGAAAAACAAAATGAGATTTATAAACATTTTCAATTGATAAGATACCACCAAGCCAGACTTACCAAACTCCTCCTCACTCCTGTCCCGGTGCAGGTAGATCCACAACTTGCGTCCGATATCGTATTTCACACAGGGATCTTTCTCATAATGCAATCGATCCAAAGCACCACTAACAACAGTATTAACCTGAAAGTTCCAAATTCACAGAATTACAAGATGTCCCTGGCTGGGATGGTCAGAGGTCACAAACAGAGAAGTAATCCTATTTGGCATAAAACCCGAGTAAGCTGCTAGCAATCTTCATTTGAGCAAGAACTGACTGAGAGCAGATGTTACACCACAGGATGCTGTTTGCTACCTTGGATTAAATGGAGCTTCCACCAAAACTGACAGCTCTGAAAATTGACTGTTTCTGACCCTAAAATGCAGGCAGATTATCAATACAGTGTTAATTCTGTGGCTTTTCTAGCTGTTTTTTTACCATTCAGAGTTCAGTGCAGATTTGCAGTTCACAGAGCAGAATATAGCTCTCATGACTAGTCAAAAGCAGCATAAAAATTTACTGGGCTTTAGCCCCTGCATCCTGTGCAGTGCATTTTTAGGAGAAGCTGTCTGAGGCCAGACACCATAGTCAGCTCACCTGAGCACTTGTGACATCAGGAGCAAGGAACTGGGAATCTTTAAGCAGCTCACAGATTTCAGCACGAGTTCCTTCTCCATTAGGAAGGCGAGCAGCAGCATCACGAACTGAAATACAAAATCAGAGTTCAAACTTCCAGCAGTAACGAGGCAGCTGAATTTGAGTACTTCAGCAGTACACTTTGGTATTGCTCTCTCATCTCTGCTCTCACAGTGCCTACTTGTGCACTGAAACCCAGCCCCTGTGATCCCTCAGAGATACGAGCAGAGATTACTAAAGGATTATTTTAAAATATATCAACTGTGCTGGCTTGGTGCCCTGAATTTGGGTATGAATCTGGGGAACAGCATGGAATCCCAGAATGACTTTGCAAATGCCCCAACTTCACAACTGCACACTTAAGCCACCACCCTTTGTTTTCCAGCTATCTGAGCCTTAGCTCCAGCCATCCCCCAGGGACTCTCCTCTCCATTTCCCCCTTTGTCTCCAGTCAAGAGCAGGTCACAGATACCTTCTTTTCTAGTTATTCCTGCTCCCAGCAATCCATCAACTCTGTTCCACAGAATTTATTTCTTCACTTATGTCATCCCAGTCTGCCTACCTTTATAATTCTTTATAAGTCATTGCTTGGGAGGGGTCAAGAGAGCCTTTTGCTTTTCTACAAACACTTTTCTTGGGCATCACCTTACCGAGGGACAAGATGGTGACATAGGCTGGTCTGTCTGAGCGCAGCAGAGAATGCTCTCGGGCTTTGTTTAACGAGGTTTCCTTGTCAAACACCCCCTTCACAGGACCAACAACTGACTCAAAGCCATGCATACGGAAAGTGAAGGCTTTGTGGGGCTGGCTGTAACGGTAACGTTCCTGTATTTGGAAACAAGAGGACTGAATTTGGCAGGAAACGTAAACCAAAAAATCTTAAGGCTTGTGCTATATTTATAATGTAAGTGAAGCTGTTATCATTCTCTAAAGAAAGGTTTTTTTAAATTAAAGGTTAAAATACTGCTTTATAAACTTGTTTTTGATGAAGACAAGCACAAACTACTGGAAGCAGAACATAAAGCACCACATAACCAAAGAGTGCAGGTGCAAAACATTAGCTAATTGTTAAGCAGGTGCCAGAGACAGACTTTCTGTCCAGCAAACAGCCCTTCCCCCAGCAACAAGAAGCCATTTCTTCCTCCTCTAATCTGACAAGAGATTGCCAAAATTTAAGCTGGATATTCTACCATGCACACAGCACATGTACCCAGGGGAAGAATCATCATGTGTTTGCCCCATAAAACACACTTGCACCCACTACAGACAAGTGTATGGGTGCATTTATTGCCACTTGTCTTCTGCTTGTACTCATACATGCCCCAAAAATATAGAGACAAGTCATCCTCATGTGTTGGAGGATGGCAGAGGAGACAGAAAGGCTGGCACTATTTAAATTAATTTTGCCCAGTCCAGGTGTTTCTGAAGTAAGCAGCTAAGCTGTATTGTTAGCAAGTTTTATGTAAGACCAAAATACCTGCTTCAAGGCAGAAGATATGAATTCTTTACATTAACAGAGCTTGTGTAGAGTATAAAGCTGCCATCCCATACAAAGTCTCTTGTTTTAGTGACTGCCAACCCACTAAAATGTGGATCCAACACGTGCATTTAAAATTAAGAACATTCTCCTCTTACCTGCTCCTGAAAAACGCGTTTCTCCTCTCCGGTGCTAGGTCGGACTACGTAGTCAGTCCTTCTGAAACAAAGGTCAGCATCAGGTCTGAGCAACAACAAGCACATAACAGGCCCAAAGAACAGCCCAAAGCTCAGCCACCTCACTCTTTCTGCAAATTCTTCTGAACAGATTCTGAAAGCATTAGATTATGTAAACAAGCCCTGCAGAGACTTAAAATACGCCGTATGGACTACCAGAAGGTAAGTCAGGAGTGTAAATAATCCAGTTATCACAACACAAGTTAGATTACAGGTTTGCTCTGATAAAATATGTGAACTTAAAGAAAAATCAGTTGGCTTTGTGAAGTCTAGCTACTACATTTATAAAATCAGATTATCAAGTTCCCTCATGATGTAAAATCATTCTATTGTAACCAACCCGCCATTCAGAACCATAGGAGCAAGGACCCAGCTTCACAGCTTTAGCACTACAAAAGCTTTCACGCAGTATTTTATATCACACTTACACCCTGGGAATTGGTGTGGCATCCGAGCTGTCTTCATTTTCCTATAGAAAAACAGAGAAGTGTCAGTGTTGGATATAACTCAGGTTTTGTGCTGCTAAAAGGTGATTTTTTTCTGACTCACTTTGAAAAAGGCCTGGTCTTTGGTTTCCAACCAGAGCTGGAACAGTGCTGCCAGTTCCTTCTCATGATCTTGGTAAGAACCTAGTCCAAGAAATCAGGAAAAATGGGAAAAAGAAGTCCATTATTTGTTATGAAGCTGGTTGCTTGTACTTCCCCGTCATCTCCTACTCCCTTCCCTGCTCTGTGCATCACCGGTCACAAAGCATCTTCCACACTTCACAGTGGCTCCAATTTCAATATTTGAACACATCCAGGGTTAGAAAACTGCTAAAAGCTGGTATGAAGGATGATGCTTCAACCCCTGGCACAGCAGGCAAGATGCTGTCTGAGATACAGCCACACCATATTTGGACTGCTCCTGCTCTCCAAAGCAATTCCAGCCACTAAGTCCCCGGGCTTCTGCTTGTGCCTACACAACCTCCACCACAGACTGTGAAAGGGACCAGAGGAAAAGCTCTCTGACTCCAAATCTCTGCCAGTTTAAGCCTGCAAATACGATCACTAGAATCACTGCAGCTAAGGATGGAAAATACTGCCCAGCAGCTAAATGAACGAACATAAACAAAGAAATCTAATTCACTCAGCATGAGCCTGGGCACACTGACTGCCAATTTCCTCTCTGGTTCCCACTTTGAAAAAGGAGAATAGTATCACTTTGCTCCACAGAGAAGCTTAATTAATTTATAGCTGTAATAATTACCAGTTACTCTGGATAATGGGAAGGTACCCTCTACAAAAGGGAAAATATGAAGCTGTTCAGACAGATTTGAAGGGTGACAAACACTGCTCAGGCAGCAACACAGAGAAACACAGCCCAGTGCCTTTGCTCACTTATTCTCTGCTGCTGCTAATGTCTGATGAAAATGTCAAATCCAAACCACACTTTTGCTCAGCTAAAAGAAATGGCCTAATGCATGAATTAACAGCTCTGTCTGTCCTTCTGTCTGGGCTGCAGCAAGCTGAAAGAAGTCCTGGAGATAACAACGAATATTTACTATCGTAGAAATGACAGAAGAGCACAAGATACTCACCAAGCAGTTTCCACTGCTGAGTTTTTTCCTTGAATTCAACAAAGGGTGAGAAGCTGGAAGGAACATCTACAATGGCAAACACGCACGTCAGAGACATCACCCAACCACCAAACCCCCCAAACCCTACTGCTGCAGCACAAGCTGTTGAGTTAGACTCGTGATGACAGATAAAGCATTTTAAGTGATTATGTAAGGGCATCTCTAAATTTACACTTGCCCAAAGGGAAAGGTAAGCATCTCAGAGTCACAGTGCACACACAGGAACAGCACAGGATAATGAGTCTTTCACCTCCAGGCTGCCAGATGAGATCCTGTCCATGCTCTGAGGCACCAGGAACTGTTATTGTACACTGACTAATTTGGGCTCATGAGAAGTGAGCTCAGGATTGACCGTATTCACCAGCACCGTAGGGAACACCACATATCCATGCTGCAAAGACCACTACAACCCACACTGCCTCTCCCTTTACAACTTTCCACTAAGCAAATGAGAACCACAGACTAACCCAGTTTGAAAAGAATGTCTCAAGCTCAGCTGGTCTAAGCCCCAGGTTAAAGCTGGGCCAACTTCACGTTTCCAGTGGAATGCTTAGGGCATCACTTAGTTTATTTCTTATCATCTCTGAAGACAACCACAAAGTCTTCGAACCAGGAAGAGACCAATTTCTTCCTGCTTCAAACATCCTGCCTGAAGCACATGAACTAAACAGGAGAAACTGTCTGTCTAGAGGCAATTTCACACGTTTTCACATACTTGGGAATCAAGTTAGGTCTCCACATGAAAAACAAGCCTACTGCAATCAAGAAAATCAGGCAAAGTCTGTAATAGAAACACTGACAAGAATACAATGACTTATTGTAGTGATAAATTAAAAGTCAATTTGAGCTGTAACATAAACCAGCACTGATGAGAACTGAGGTACAAGCATCATTAGTACTTTTAACAGCCATTCTTACCTCTGGTGTCACCTGTCAAGTACTGCAAGGCAGGCAAAACCAGTTCAGACCAGTTAGGGCCAAAGGAGAACCAGTTATTTAGTGCACTGGCAGGAGAAGATTGCCAATCTAGAACCTTATCTTCAAGCTGAAGAGGAAAATGAAACATTCTATTACAGATCTTGTGCTTTAAACTGTGACTGTTTTAATAAAGAACTGACAAAACAACTGAACACGTCCAGAGGAAGAAAAGGTTCCTTTATATATGGAAAAAAATTGTCTGACTTTTTCAAGTAACCAAAAGATATTTCAGACAATAGGCACAAAAAAGAGGAAAAAACATCCCCACCCTCTCAGGCCTTAATATATAGCACATATCTATCACCTAAAGAATGGGTATGGAAAGAATTTACAGATTCAACCAACTCAACTGACACAACGTGAAAACCAGAATGTGGTACATACTCCCAAAGGGTTTAACTTCTTTAGTAGGGGATCCACACTTTGATATAACTTACAGCAGCACAACTCTGGAGAAAAATCACAGAGCTATAAAACCCTCTAATTTTGCTTTCTCCTAATATTCCTAGATAAGTGGGTGGTTCCTTACCACAGAGAGAGTAGCAGGTCCTTCCATATACAGTATCTCCAAAAGAAGGAAAAAGAAGCTGGAAGATATTTCATTTATCCCAAGGCATGGCTTCATGTCTTCAAGAGGTCTTCAGATGAAAGAGAACACAAGCAGAGTAAGTTCTCTGAGTAAACATTCACAAAAGATGAACACCACACATTTTACACATCAAAAGCCTTGCAAAACCAAAGCCAATGGCCTTTGGGTGCCCCTTCCAGTCTTAGGCAGCAGCAGAATTTCCCAACAGTACCTCACTGCTAAGATGTTTCACCTCATCAAGGGTGAAAGAATCAGACCCAGCAACAACAGAGCAAATTGCACTGCTCTGCAAAAAATGCCACAGAAATTTGTGCTGCAACATCTGTTCCTCTCCCAACCCATGCAAGGGTTCAGCCCTTTGAAGCACTTACTCGTCTTTGACAGATGACAGAGGGATGGGGGAAGGATGCTGAGACATTGATGGGATTCCATCTGCATTGCTAAGAGAGTCAGCCAAATCCTCCACCTCGGATTTAACCATCTTCAGCCTTTTTTTCTTCTTATCTTCCTTATCCTTCACCTTTTTCTTGAGGGTTGAAAGGTCAAATAAGGCTTTAGATATGATAGGGAAGAAGAAGAATGAGAAAAAACTTCTTACTGTATTTCATGGAGAATCAAGAGACTCACTACACATTTAAACATAGATACAGAAATGTGGGTATTGTGCACTCTTTCACCACCAGCTCATCCCATCTCCCCAGGCATTTCCATGAATCTTTATTTTTCTCCTTAATGCTTTTATAGAAAACCTCTAGTTTTAAACCAACGTAAATGAAATTAGAAAAGCAAAGGTAAATGCCTAGAGGGGAGACCCTGATTAACTCCCATTCATCAGCTGGAAGCATCTTCAGTGGAAAGTGGAGCTGTCTGTGAGCAACTGAAATCACAGCATTGTAGAATGGTTTGGTTGGAAGAGACCCTAAAGCCCATCCAGTTCCACCCCCCTGCCATGGGCAGGGACACCTCCCACTGGATCAGGGGGCTCAAAGCCCCATCCAACCTGGCCTTGAACACCTCCAGGGATGGGGCAGCCACAGCTTCACTGGGCAACCTGGGCCAGGGCCTCCCCACCCTCACACCAAAACATTTCTTCCTAATGCCTTATCTAAATCTTCCTCCTTCCAGTTTAAAGCCATCCCCCCTCATCCCATCACTACAGGCCCTTGTAAAAAGTCCCTCACATGGAACAATTCACAACCCCAGAGTGGTCAGCCAGCTCTGGGAAGAACAAAAGGACACAACAATGTACTGAGACCACCTTCATCCTTAGCTTCTCACGCACACAGGATCCCAATATTCACACCACACCCAGGTACCACATCCAAGCCACTGACCTGTTACGGAGCCTTTCCTGCCAGCGTTCACTCGAGCTATAATGTCCTCAAGAGTCAGGTCTGTTGTCACCAGATCAGGGTGGTCCTATAGAGGGCAACAGAAGAGAAATTAGAATTGGGAAAGGACCAAATGTTAAGGTGGCAACAGGATACAGAAGATAAACCAAGCACTGAAAAGCCTCAAACTTATCCAGGATCAGCTTATGAAATGCAATGAAAAGTCAGGAAGTCTTCTAACACTGAAATCCAAAACTTTGCCTCTCCAAAACACTTCACTAAAACTACAAAATCCTTCCAAACAGATAAACATAAACAGCAGTAGCATAAGAACGCTGACAATTAAACACAGGTTGTGAGAAATGGCTGAAGGGTGGGTGCACACTAAAAAAGCAGTGATCATTGTTACCCAGCAGCACCCTGAACTTTACGGCTAACAGACAGAAACCAATAAAACAAAATGCTGCCCCATCCCCCAGACTTCTTGACATCTTACAGGTTGACGTTTTCGTTTCTCATGGTGCTTCCTCAACATCATCTTCAAATCACTTTCTCCAAGTTCTATCTTGTCTGCAACAAAAAAAACATTCAGAGATTATTCCCAGTTTTCCAGTTTTCATGGTTGTTATGTGACAGACTTCTTCGAATGCCATTTTCTATCCATTCCCACCTTTGACAATCCCCAAATTTCAATAAACAGATTTTGCTGATTTGAATTTCATTCTTTCAATCAACCAGCTTATTTAAATACTTCCTTCCTCAGGTCATCAGATTTCATTGCTGATGCAAGTATGGAAGTGAACAGAAGTCAGAATCAGCTGTGCTGCACGAAGGGTTTGCAGACTTGACTGCAGCAACCTCCAGAGGGATTCCCTCAACACATACACTGAACTATTTTGAACTGGACTATGGAAATGCTTCCACCATTAAAGGCAATGTATAACAGAGGAATCAGCAGTTTTACACAAACTGTAAAACCCTGGGTTAAAATACTAAACTTTCACAGAGGAAAAGATTAAATAAACTGGCAGAAGAGCAAGCTGTTTTGGAGACTGCAAGGATGAAGCATTGCAAGATTTCCCATGAAACAGATTTTCAAGTTGATTTCTTGCAGGGTCTCAAAGTAATTCTCACCCCAGAACCCGCATTAAGCACTAGTCTGGTTCTCACCTGCTGTTTTCATGTCCATGGTTGACAACGTGGGGATCACTCTCAGGGGAACTGGTGGACTTGGACAACGTGCTGGAGAGCCTGGAGGCCAGGAGCTTAGATCTAAAGCAAACAAATAAATAAAAGCCCTGCAAGACCAAGCACCAACCAACATAAGTGCATTCCACCGTTAGATCACATTTAATAAAACTGGAGTCCAGTTTCCATTTCTTTTATCAAAGACACTGTCCTCACATCAAAAATCCATTTTTCTCCAGTCTTTAGCTCAGCCAGAGCATTACCTTCTTCATCAGAGGACAAGGTGGTGTCTCCACACTCCTCTTTCACTTCCCTCAGAATCTTCAGGTAGCGCCGATGCGCCCGTCTGTCCCGTTCTTCCGCGTCATACGTCGGTGTGATGTGTTTTCTCTTCAGGGTCATATCAGGGCCTCCTTTCCGAGCCAACTCCAGCAAGTGCTGGAAGATGAGATACGTGTGACACGAGCTGTCTCAGCTACAGCTCTGAACATAAAATCTCAATGCAGACACTTCCAGCAAGTTTAATGTTTGGAGCGGGTGCGGGAAGCACCTGAGCTCTTTATAAAGTAACCCTTACCAAGTATCAGCATCTGCCACAGGTGTGATTTTAAACCCAGCATTTCAGACCACCATGTAAAGCAGGGAAAGCAAGGATGGAACCAATAAGAAATTTCTACACCTTCATCTCCACAGCCCCTCACTGCTGTTTTTCGTGAGCTGTCGAGAGAACCTCAACACCGAAACCAATTTGTGCAGTTTCTGTGCCAAATGCAAACATGGAAGACTCTCTCTTGAAGAAAACATTTTACCCCTTACAGCTATAGAATAATTGACTTCCTAAACACTTCTGTATTCTTTTGCCTGTATCACTGTGGGGTGTTTTTTAAAGACAGACTTTCCTTTTCATCCATACATCCCATATGTTTCAATGCCTCAGCTTAACAAAATGCTGAGCGAGCAAATATTTGCAACAAACATGTTTCAGTTGGCAGTAATAAGCCAAGAACGGTATCCACAGAGGAAAAGCTTATCAGGGATTTACAGCATCAGAATCAGTTTTTGATCTATTCTAAACCAGTCGCCAATGAAGCTGGGAGTCCACATGAAGAAGGGTTGATAAACCCGCAGTGTTTCACAATGACAGAAACAGTAGAAATTAAGGCAGAATAACTAGTTAAAAGGACAGCAAGGTGTAAAGTGGTAAATGCAGGCAGGGGTGGCAAGGTAGGCACGGAAAAAAGACATTATTATAGAAGTGAGAGCTATCAGAGCTTCAAAACCAGATAACTGCATGCATGTTTGCAATGGTCTCAAATTATAAAGGCCAATGGAAAACCAGAAACACAGCATTCATTAAAGGAAAGACCTCTGAGAACTGTGAATGCACAAATATTCAGACCCTCTGTAAAGACAACCTATTCATTACAGAACACGTGAAAGCCACGACCACACCCTGAAGACACTCACGTTACGGGATGTGAGGATCTGCTTGAGCAGTCGGTAGAAGTACTGCTGCTGGGAGCTCAGGTAGCGTTTGTACTGGGACTTGAAACAGAGCTGCCTGTACTTCACAACCTCAGGATTGAAGTGTCCATCTGTAAGAGAAAGGTCAAAAACACTCGAGTTGAATCCCCAACATAAGAAGGATGTGGAACTGTTGGAGCGGGTCCAGAGGAGGCTACGAAGATGATCCAAGGGCTGGAGCACCTCTGCTGTGAGGACAGGCTGAGAGAGCTGGGGTTGTTCAGCCTGGAGAAAAGAAGGCTCTGGGGGGGGACCTCATAGTGGCCTCCCAGTATCTGAAGGGGGCTACAAGAAAGCTGAGGAGAGACTTTTTACAAGGACTTGTATTGAAAGGACAAAGGGGAATGGCTTTAAACTGGAAGGGGGAAGATTTAGATTGGACATGAGGAAGAAATTTTTCACGATGATGGTGGTGAGACCCTGGTCCAGGTTGCCCAGGGAAGCTGTGGCTGCCCCATCCCTGGAGGTGTTCAAGGCCAGGTTGGATGGGGCTTTGAGCCCCATGATCCAGTGGGAGGTGTCCCTGCCATGGCAGGGGGTTGGAACTGGATGGACTTTAAGGTTCCTTCCAACCCAAACCATTCTGTGAGCTCTCATCAACGCTCATTGAGAACTTAACCCCAAAAGCACACAGACGTTTATTACGCTCACTGACCCCGGAAGAGTTTCTGGGCAATGTGCAATGGATTTCCAAAACGGAAGTTTTCTCCACTGAACAATGCAGAGATGAGTTTGTTCTGATGCTCTCGGTTGTTTTCAGGGAAGTGAGGCAGGAATTTCTTTAGGTGTTCTCGCTGCACATCTGTCAGCACCTCCTGCCACGTCGACAAGCTGACGACTTCAAAGAAGATCTCAGGCTAAAGAGAGCAAAAAACAATAGTAAAGAAAATGCATCCACATCCACAGCAATTTTCTACCTCAGAAGGTTTTCTGCAGTTAAATAACAGAAGTGACAGGACAGTGTCTCACCAAGGGCAGGAAACAGAGCGTAAAGAGGAAAGGTGAGGAACTTAATGATACTACTGGTGACAAGAAAACAAACTCAAAACTTGTTCTTAAAGGCAAGTTTAAAATAAGAGAGATTGTTATTGACAAAACAAACATAACAGACTGGTTTAAAAATATGTTTTCCTGAGATTAATCAAAGCCCTTTTGACACCTTTTCCAGGAGAGTCTTTGCTCTGTAAACCCCACAAAGAGCCAAACACGCCGTTTGTTAAGGCTCTGAAAAGGGGAGGTATCTGGGCACTACTCACATCCTCCAGAAGGTCCTCAGGCAGGCTCACCCTGGTGGCACCCAGCATGCAGTCCTCCATGATGCGCGCCCCATGGCCGTCCCCGCAGGGTCCCAGCTCCAGTGGGTCTGTGAGCATGTGATCCAGGGAGTCCATTCTTCACCCTCTCTTGTTCCTGCACAACAGCAGCAAAACCCTCAACAAACCTGAATCCCAAACCCAGGCACATCCCCAGTGGAACAATTACTGAGACGCTGTGTTTGATGACTTGTTGTTCATTCTCAAGTTACCACAATATATGCAAGGTCATAGACTCACAGACTGGAAGGGACCTCAAAGCCCATCCTGTTCCAACCTCCCTGCCATGGGCAGGGGCACCTCCCACTGGATCAGGGGGCTCCAAGCCCCATCCGACCTGGCCTTAAACTCCTCCAGGGATGGGGCAGCCACAGCTGCTCTGGGCAACCTGGGCCAGGGCCTCCCCATCCTCACAGTAAAATATTTCTCCCTAAGATCTCATCTCAATCTCCACTCTTTCACCTGAAAATCATTCCCCCTCATCCTGTCCCTGCACTCGCTGATCAAGAGCCCCTTCCCAGCTTTCCTGGAGCCCCTTTCAGTATTGGGAGACTGCTCTAAGGTCTCCCTGGAGCCTTCTCTTCCTCAGGTTGAGCCCAGCCTGTGTTTGCACTTGGGATTACCCCAACCCAGGTGCAGGATGTTGCTCTTGCCCTTGTTGAACCTCATGCCACAGCATTTACAGCTCAGCTGCAACAAGAGGGAATCCTCAAGATGAGCAATGCTCTTCCATGCAGCCTTACACAGGTAACCCATTTTATATTCCTTCCCATCCTCAGGAACTGCTGTTAATGGAGCCAACCACCACGAAACTGGAACAAACGGTTCAACGAGGCCAAGCACTGGGTCCTGCTCTTGGGACACAACAACCCTGTGCAGCATTACTGACTTGGCTGGAAAGCTGCCTGGCAGAGAAGGACCTGGGGATGTTGGTTGACAGTGACTGAACATGAGCCAGCAATGGCCCAAGCGACCAAGAAGACCAACAGCATCTCTGGCTTGCATCAGAAATAGTGTGGCCAGCAGGAGCTGTGAGGTAATTGTGCCCTTGTACTTGATGTTGGTGAGGCCATACCTTCAATCCTGGGTTCAGTTTTGAGCCCTCACTCCAAAAAGAACATTGAGGGGCTGGAGCGCATCCAAAGAAGTGGAACGGGAAAGGGTTTGGAGAAGAAGGGTTGTGAGAGGTGGCTGAGGGAACTGGAGTTGTTTAGCCTGGAGAAGAGGAGGCTGAGGGGAGACTTTATCACATTCTGCAGCTTCCTGAAAGGAGGCTGTAGGTCTCTTCTCCCAAGTAACAAGTGATAGGAAGAGAGAGAATGCAAGTTGCACCAGAGGAGTTTTAGATTCAACATCAGGAAAAATTTCTTCCCTGAAAAGGTTGTCAGGCACTGGCAGAGGCTGCCTCTGGAGTCCTCATCCCTGGAAGGATTAAAAGACAAGCAAACCAGGTGCTCGGGGATCTGGTTCAGTAGTGGACAGGTGCGGTTGCACTTGATCTCAAAGGTCTTTTCCAACCAAGCTATTCCACGATTCTACGAACCCCACAGCTGGATACCGACTGCTCGGCCGGGGTCCTCTCGGCTGCGCGCATTCCCAGCCCCTGCCGGGCCCTGCCCCCCTCAGCCCGGCAGGAAAAACGCCTGAACCACGCGGGAACCTCAACCCCGACCCCGGGCGGCCAGAAACGACACCGAAAGCGCACTCCCTGCGCGTTCCCTACCCGCTCCGCTGGCTTCGGGCCGGACGCGGCGGGGGCGGCGGCGCCCCGAGGCTCCCCCGAACTGGGTTTGGCTGGGTGGCAATGTGGAGACCCCGGCGGAGAGAGCGGAGGAGGAGAGCGCCCCGGCCCGGCCGCTCCCGCAGCCCCGGGGGGCGGGAAGGCCCCGCACGCTCGCGGACCCGGAAGCAGCGCCACCCGCGCCTGCGCACTGGACTAGCCACGCCCCCTACGCGCT